>CM076575.1:140342883-140942883 GCA_034641835.2 Pinus albicaulis
TCAAACAGAAACTTAAGACTAATGTTAGAAAAAATACTCGCAGGGGGGGTGAATCAGTATTTAGGATTTACTCAGATATTTTTACTTTTTCATTCTTTAATAACGCATACGCTACTTCACTGAACCAGACTCGCGTATATACGCGGATACCCTTTACTGAACTCACGTATGCACAGAGATATTAATAAACAATCAATTCTTCACTTAGATCCTTGCATGTATTCATTCATCAGATGTTTATATAGAAGTAGACATGTGCAGTAATAACAGAATGAAACATCACACAAAAGCATCACACATGAACACCATGATTTTTAGGTGGAAACCCAAGTCGGGAGAAAACCACCGCTGCCGTTGTCTCAGCCTTCAATATTTTATTATAGAGAAAAACTTCTTACAATCATGTACTAGTGCAGACTTATACCAGCACGTAGGCACCCACCTACAGAAGGCTACAACCTTCTCTCGTTTACCAGCCTCACCTGGAAGGGAGCTTCAACCCTTGCTCTCGTTTACCAGTCTCACCTGGAAGGGAGCTACTACCCCTTGATATTAGCACCAGCTGACAGAAAGCTTCTATTATCAAACTGAAGGCTTCAACCCTCAGATCCACTGCAGACCACGTTTCATCAATTTTCAAACTGGATCAAACAGCTCCAACACAACCCTTCACTTATCAACAAACATACTTTGCCCAATGCTTCCAAACCGAACAGTGAAACCACTGTAATCAGCATATCAGAGATAACCCAAACTTTAGAATAAGTATGCAGAAACACATTCAACCATGAGCAACCATCAGTTTAGATATCATACGCGCTTTTATTTAGATGGATCCGCGTATATACACGCTTTCACTGAAGACAACTCGCGTATACATTCGTGCAACTTTTTAGAAAAACCATAACAGGTCATACGCGCCTTTGTTGAAATAGATCCGCATATATACGCGCCTTCAGTGAAGCGAACCTGCGTATGATCTATAAAAGATAAACTTTGCAGAATAGACCAGATCTATGAACTTACCCAGATTTCTTCAACTTCTTCAACAGATTTGCGCCAGGTCTTCATCACTTCTTTTCAGATCATCCAAGAGTTTCTCCATTTCAAGATCTAGAGATCTTGGACCTTCATAATGTTCATAGATACATTATAGAATCAGATCTATCAATTAAAAACAAAGTTCCACCATGCAGATATACTTCAGAGTGAAGTATACATTAAAGCCCAGACCCTTCCTCTACTTTGCACAATGAATTTCTTCTCCTTATATAGGTTTACCCTTTATCAATACCATGGGTCAAAACCACATTACTTTCGATGGTATTCCTGGGCGGGGTCACATAGACGAATCATTACTCAATACAATGGGTCAATACCATGGTGGTTACCCTTGGTTTTTCACTTTATGAGCGCTTTTGACCATACGCGACTTGGAACGTTATTTCCCGCGTGCATACGCGACTTCTCCTAGACAAATCCGCGTATGCCTTGAGACATACTCTTTTCATCATAGATCTAGCACATACTGAATTCCTTTCTTCATTACATTCTGTACTCACTGTAGATACATCAGATTTACATCATTTAACAAGTTTATCAAGACATATTCTATCAAGCATAACTTCATCAAGTAGGTTGCCATCATCTTCATCAAGTGGGTTGCCATCAAGGACAACACTCAGCATCATATTGCCAACAATCTCCCCCTTTGGACTTGATGGCAACCACGATGGTGTTTGATCACCACAACAGATAGATACATTAAGAATTCAAAGACACCATGTCACTACATTAAGAATTCAAACACCATGTCACTCTCCCCCTTTGACATCAAGGGCAAAGGGCGGATCAAAACCAACACAAGGAAGAGTTCTGCAGATCCTATGTACACTGAAGTGACCAAGCTCCCCCTGAGTTCATGTCGAATCTTCAAACATATTTTTCAATGAAGTATATGACTCTATGAATTTCCTAGCATCAAGGACTCATAATTGCATCAAAGATCCAACCAAGTGGATTTACATATGAGACTCAAGTACCCAACCAAGTGGGTTTACACACTTTGACTCAACTACCCAACCAAGTGGGTTTACAAAATGAATATTACATCATGGGTCTCATCATGCCCTTTTTATCAAATTACAAATATGACTTTTCATGACTACTACCAAAAAGACCTCAAGAAAGAGATTACATTTCAGAATCATTATAATGCCAACAATGCATTACACCCAGCAAGGCTACTGTTCCCCTTGAAACTTTGCATCCAATGCATCCTTTCTAAATGACCAAAGCTCCTCCTTAGCTTGTGCAACCTGAACACCCTCAACAGTAAGTCATCAGCAACAAACTCTGCATGATCTGTCCATAACTCTGAATCATAAGACTTCTATCTCAAGCAATCATAATCTTCATCATAAGAAACCAGGTATCATGTTATTAACAGTTAGAATTGAGAAATAAGCAGATAAAGTGCCAACAATACAATCATCAGTAGTCAGACTGATGCTCCCCCTGAACTGGTACTCCTGATCTTCAGCTGCTGTAAAAATTTCTTCAGCATCAATGCATACACGACTGTGTCTGCAGGAAATCGCGTGTATACGCGGCTTTTATTCACATAACCCGCGTATGGAAAGTGAAAAATGGAAAACTTCACATTCCTTCATCTCCCCCTGAATTTTGTCCTTCCTGTGCTTGTCTTCTTTTCATCAAATGTTTTTTCATATCCAAAAAATAAAAAAGTACTGCAAAATGCTGACCCCAACCAAAAATAGTCAGCAACTATCCATACGCGACTTTCTGTTCATATACTTGCGTATATACGCTACTGTGTTTCAGGAAACACGCGTATCCAATTTAATCTTCTGAATTTCTGCAGATTTGTTCTTTTGACTGGCAGAGAATACTCCCAGCTTCTGTGTTAGATACTCGAACGCTTCCCTGGGCAGAGGTTTGGTAAAGATATCAGCAACTTGTTCTTTGGAGGGAACATACTCCAACTTCACCTTTTGTTCAAGCACTTGTTCACGTAAGAAGTGATACTTGATGGGAATGTGCTTGGTCTTTGAATGCATAACAGGATTCTTTGAGATACTTATGGCACTTGTATTATCACACATAATGGAGATAGGAGAAGTACATTTGATTTGAAAGTCTCCCAAGGTTTTCATCATCCAAAGGAGTTGAGTGCAACAAGATGCGGCAGCCACATATTCTGCTTCAGCAGTAGATAAGGCAATAGAACTTTGCTTCTTACTGAACCAAGATACCAACCGAGGCCCCATATAGAATGCACCACCACTTGTGCTTTTTCGATCATCAATATTTCCAGCCCAATCTGCATCAGAGTAAGCATGAAGAGTAAGATCAGCATTCTTTGGATACCATAGTCCAAAGTCTTGAGTTCCTTGCAGATATTTGAATATTCTTTTGACAGCCTGAAGATGAGACTCTTTTGGATTAGCTTGGAATCGTCCAACAATCCCAACAACATGCATAATGTCCGGTCTAGTCCCGGTGAGATAAAGTAGACTTCCTATCATTGATCTGTATTCTGGTTGATTCACCATGGGAGAATCATCATGAGAACTGAGATTGCATCCGATTATCATTGGTGTACTTACAGGCTTGCATTCTTCCATGCCATACTTCTTCAAAATTTGCTTAAGATATTTTGCTTGTGATAGGAATATACCATCTGTATTTTGATGCACTTGCAAGCCAAGAAAGAATGTTAGTTCCCCAAGTAAAGACATCTCAAATTCTTGCTGCATAACAGAAGCAAATTTTTGACTCAAGGATTCTTCATTACTCCCAAAAATGATATCATCAACATATACAATCACAATTAAAAGTTTTTCATGTTCAATTTTTGTGTATAAGTTGCTATCAGCAGACCCCTTTGAAAATCCTTGTTGATGGAGATATTTGTCAAGACGATAGTACCATGCCCTTGGAGCTTGTTTGAGACCATATAGAGCCTTTTTAAGTTTACAAATAAGATTCTTATCATTTCCCAAAATGAATCCCTCTGGTTGTTCTATATAAACTTCTTCTTCTAGATCACCATTGAGGAAAGTATATTTGACATCCATTTGATAGACTTTGATTTGTTGAGAACTTGAGAAAGAAAGAAACATTCTTATGGCTTCAAGTCTAGCTACAGGAGCAAAAGTTTCTTCAAAGTCTATACCTTCTTGTTGAGTGTACCCTTTGCAAACCAATCTGGCTTTGTTTCTTATAACATTCCCATTTTCATTTAACTTGTTCTTGAATATCCATTTGGTTCCAATGACATTTTTATCATGTGGCCTTGGTACCAATTCCCAAGTGTGATTCTTTTCAATTTGATCAAGCTCTTCATTCATGGCTTGAATCCAACATTCATCTTTGCTAGCTTGATTGAGATTTTGGGGTTCAATTGTGGACAGGAATGCCAAATAGCTAGAAGATCCCACAAGATTCCTTCTTGTTTGTACACCTGATTCCTTTTTTCCCAAAATTTGAGATTCAGGATGATTCTTTTGAACATATCTGGAGGGAGCTTTCTCTGATAAATCATTTTCAGGTTCTTCGTTGGATCCACTGTCTATATCATTTCCATTTGATGTAGAAGGACAAAAATCACCATCATCTTCTTCTGTTGCTTGTTTTTCTTCTTTAGGAGCTGTAGGAGACTCATCAATGACAACATCAATACATTCAACAATCTTTCGAAGCCTTTTATTATAACATTTGTATGCTCTGCTTGTAGATGAGTAACAAATAAGTATCCCTTCATCTGATCTAGGTTCAAACTTGCCAAGCTTTTCATTATTATTTTTGATAAAGCATTTACTTCCAAAAATTCTAAAATGCTTTACAGAGGGAGAATTACCATACCAGAGTTCATATGGAGTTTTGTCACTATTTACTCGAACATGTGCCTTGTTGAGAATATTTGCTGCTGTATGTGCTGCTTCTCCCCAGAACATGTCAGGAGTTCCAGAATCATCAAGCATAGCTCTAGCCATTTGTTGAATTGTTCTATTCATTCTTTCTGCTACGCCATTTTTTTGTGGAGTGCTTGCTACAGAGAATTGTCTCTTTATGCCATGTTGTTCACAAAATTCAAAGAATTCATTTGATATATATTCTCCTCCTCGATCAGATCTAAGGCATTTGATTTTTAGGTCTAATTCATTTTCAACCAGTGCTTTGAAGATCTGAAATTTCTCAAATGCTTCATCTTTGTGTTTAAGCAACCCAATCCAACACATTCTAGAGAAATCATCAATAAATAAGATATAGTATTCTTCTCCACGTGGTGAATTTTTCCTCATAGGTCCACATATGTCAGTATGAATGAGTTCAAGAGGCTCACTTGATGATCCTTCTTTGGCATTAAATCGTACTCTGGTCTGCTTACCGAATTGACAAGATTTGCATATGATACTTTCTGGTAGATTAATATTGGGAAGACCACGAACAGCTTGAAGTTTGCTTGCTTTGTTGATTTGAGAGAAGCTCAGATGCCCCAGCCTTCTATGCCATAGCCAATTTTCTGAAGACTTGCTCAAGTAACATTGATCTTTGCAGTTTAGTACATACAGGTTGCTTGGATTTCTTTTCCCTTTTATAATAATTTTACCTGTATCAAGATCACGAACCACACATTCTTTTGAACTAAATACAACTTCAGTTCCTTGATCACACATTTGACTTACACTCAACAGATTATGCCTTAATCCATCCACATACATGACATCCTTAGCCTTCACCTTTTCTTTTAGAAACACGAACCCTTTTCCTTTAATTAAAGAAGGAGAATCATTTCCAAAAGTTACTTTATTTTCCTTTTCTAGAGCATTATATGAAAGAAGTTTGCTTTTGTCACCTGTCATGTGTCTTGAGCATCCACTATCAATGTACCATTGATTTTCTTCACCTTCTGCAAATAACGCTATCCCACAATTTTCAACCTGTAATTCCTTCTTTTTCCATACTTTGGAACTTGAAGGAAAATGTTGTTTTGGCTGGACTTTTCTCCTGCATTTAGATTCTTCATGGCCAAAGTTATTGCAATAAGCACATTCAAATTCATTTTGAAGAGGAGAAAAATTGTTATAGGTGTTATTCTTTGGTTCAGTATCCATCCTTTTCTTTCTTGCTTCTCTTGTCATGATGGTTTTATATGCAACACATTGAACAACTTTATGACCAAAATTGTGACATGAGAAACATTGTCCATTGAAGTAGAAATTTCTGCGATCATGAAATCTTCTATTTGAATTTACTTGTTGATTGTTGCTTCTTTGAGAGATATCCCTGTTAGTGTTCCTTGTATTTTGATGATCATGCTTTACCTGTAAAGACTCTTTATTCCTTTGTTGAGTGGCTGAATGTAGTAAACCAGTTGTAGCTGCTTTTAGATAATTTGGTGCTGAAGCCTAAGAAGATTCTCCGGTATATCCAAGACCTGTCTTAATAAGAGGAGAACATTGAACCTTGATAATCTCATCTAATGTTTCAGATCCTTTAGCAAATCTAATATTCAGAGTCTTTACTTTCTCAAGTTCTTTTCTTAGACTTACTACTTCACATTATAATTTTTCATTATGTTTCTTTGCTTCTTCATTCTACCTTTTTAGAGTCTCTATGATTATTTTACTTTCTTCCAAGAATATTTTGAGTTGATTGTTTTGATCAAGAAAATCATTGTCATCTAGAGCATCCATAAAAGCATCCTTATCATCTCTAGAATTATTTTCAAATTCCATGAGAAGTCTAAAATCTTGTTCACATTCCTCCTCACTATCAGATAACCCATCACTGTCTTCATTTGCATAGTAGCTTTTCTTAGTGCTAGATCGGTTCTTATTCCTTCTTGCTACTTATTTCTCTTTAGCAGATGTTTCTTTATAAGGACATTTTGCAGCATAATGATCAACTCTTCCACAATTAAAACATTTGAAAGGAAGCTTACCTTTGAATCTTCTGGTTCCTAGTTGGAGTCTTCTCACAAAGTTTGCCTCATCTTCTTCTGAGATATATCCTAATCCTTCTGGTTTTTGAACTTCTTTCCCTTTTGTAGAAGCTTTTAAAAACAGCTTCTTTGACTTCAGATGGTCCTCCTCTCCTCATTTCGTATGCAGTCAATATGCCATGAAGTTGCACCATAGTAAGATTTTGAACGTCCTGTTTTTCTTCAAGAGCAGAAACTTTTGACTCAAACTTGGCCGTTAGTGATCTCAAAATTTTCTCAACCAAAGTGGATTCGGTTATTGTTTCTCCCAGATTTCTCATACAGTTTACAATATCATCAACACGTAAAAAGAAACCAGCAATATTCTCATCACTATGCATTTTTAGATTTTCATACTCAATTCTGAGAGATTGAAGTTTTGCACTCTTTACCTTTGCATCACCTTCATAGCTTAGGATTATTTTGTCCTGCACTCCCATTTGTCAGATTAGCTGCATGAATTTGAAAAATTCTGCTTCAGTTAGACTTCTAGTTATAGCATTGACCGCTTTTGCATTTGATTCATAATTCTTTCTTTCAGTTGGATCTATTGGTATAGCAGCTAGATATTGATATGCTTGTTCAACAATGGCCCATATATCTGCTCCCATAGACTGAAGATAGGATCTAATCCTTATTTTCCAAAAGATTAAATTGCTTCCGTTGAAAAGCGGAGGTTTTATAGATGTTTTTCCCTCATGATTGCTCATCCTGCTTGATGTTCCTTCTAGCGGTTAAGCCTTTTCAGAAGGACCCGCTCCGATACCAATTGTTGGAAAAATACTGAGAGGGGGGGGGGGGGTGAATCAGTATTTAGGATTTACTCACATCTTTTTGATTTTTCATTCTTTAATAACCCATATGCTACTTTAATGAAACAGATTCGCATATATACACGGATACCCTTTACAGAACTAGCGTATGCACAGAGATATTAATAAACAATCAATTCTTCACTTAGATCCTTGCATTTATTCATTGTAGTCCATCACTGATGTTTATATCATGACATGTGCGTGAATATTAGAATGAAACACAGCCATGAACACCAGGATTTTAGGTGGAAACCCAAGTCGGGAGAAAACCACCGCTGCAGTTGCTCAGCCTTCAATATTTTATTATAGAAAAAACATCTTACAACATATGTGCTGGTGCAGACTCCTACCAGCACGCAGGCACCCACCTGCGCTCGTTTACCAGCCTCTCCTGGAAGGGAGCTCCAACCCCTCGCTTCCTCGCTACTGCAAGATCACCCCGGAAGGAGCTACTACCCTCCCTGATATTAGCACCACCTCCGCCGATGAAGTCTCATTATCGACCAAGGCTCAACCTCGATCCACCACCACGTTCATCAATTTTCAAACTGATCAAACACCAACACAACCCTTCACTTATCAACAAGAGGGAGCTAAGTTCAATGTTTCCAAACCCATCAATGCTGAAACCACCGTAATCAAGCAGATAGCTCTAGAGATAACCCAAACTTCAGAATAAGTATGCAGAAATACATTCAACCATGAGCAACCATCAGTTCAGATATCATACACGCTTTTCTTTAGATGGATCCACGTATATACGTGCTTTCACTGAAGACAACCCGCGTATACATTCGTGCAACTTTTCAGAAAAACCCTAACAGGTCATATGCACCTTTGTTGAAATAGCTCCGCGTATATACGCGTCTTCAGTGAAGCGAACCTGTGTATTGATCTATAAAAGAAAAAATTTGCAGAATAGACCAGATCTATGAACTTACCCATATTTCTTCAACTTCTTCAACAGATTTGCGCCAGGTCTTCATCACTTCTCTTCAGATCATCCAAGAGTTTCAGCATTTCAAGATCTAGAGATCTTGGACCTTCATTATGTTCATAGATATATTATAGAATTAGATCTATCAATTAAGAGAAAAGTTCCACCATGCAGATATACTTCAGAGTGAAGTATACATTAAAGCCCAGACTCATACATGCCCTTTTCACAATGAATTTCTTCTCCTGATATAGGTTTACCCTTTATCAATACCATGGGTCAAAACCACATTACTTTCGATGGTATTCCTGGGCGGGGCACATAGACGAATCATTACTCAATACAATGGGTCAATACCATGGTGGTTATCCCTGGTTTTGCACTTTATGAGCGCTTTTTCCCATACGTGACTTGGAATGTTATTTCCCGCGTGCATACGCGACTTCTCCTAGACAAATCCGCGTATGCCTTGATACATACTCTTCTCTCTATCATAGATCTAGCACATACAAATTCTTTATTCTTTACCTTCATTCACTCGTAGATACATCATTTGACAAGTTCATCAAGACATATTCTATCAAGCACAACTTCATCAAGTAGGTTGCCACCATTTTCATCAAGTGGGCTTACATTAAGTGGTTGTACACTCAAGATCACATTTCAACACTCAACCCCAAGTACTACCCTCAATTGAGAAAGAAATTAAAAGAATGTATGAAGCAGGAATAATTTCTCCTATTAGGTTTTCTTAATGGGTTTCTAATTTGGTACCAACAAGGAAGAAAACAGGAGAGATTAGACTATGTGTTGATTTGAGAAATTTAAACAAAGTTTCTTTAAAAGATAACTATCCTTTGCCTAAAATGGACCATATCTTACAAAGGGTAGTAGGTTCTTCAAGGATTTCTCTTCTGGATGGATTCTCAGGATACAACCAGATTCTGGTTCATCCTGATGATCAAGACAAAACAACTTTTACAACACCATGGGGTACATTCAAATACGTTAAGATGCCTTTTGGACTCAAAAATGCAGGAGCAACTTTCCAAAGAGCAATGGACATTGCCTTTGCCAAAGAAATTCATGATTTTCTGGTCATATATCTGGATGATTTGACTGTTTTTTCCAAGACAGATCAACAACATTTGGACCATCTTAGACAGGTGTTCATAAAATGCAAAAAATATGGTATTTCTTTAAATCCTAAAAAATCATTGTTTGGTCTTGAAGAAGGTAAACTCCTAGGTCATATCATTTCAAAATATGGCATTAGAATTGATCCTGAAAGAATACAAGCCATTTTGCAGATACCTCATCCCAGGAATATTAAAGAACTTCAAGCTTTCATAGGAAAGATCAATTTTTTGAGAAGATTCATTTCTAGTTTAGCTGAATTACTTAGACTGCTTACTAACATGTTAAGAAAGGATTCAAGTATTGACTGGACCGTAGAAGCCAAGAAATCATTTGAAGAAATCAAAATGGCTTTAACCAGAACACCAGTTCTTACCAGTCCAAAATTTGATAGAGATTTCATAATTTTTTTCATTTGCTTCTGAACACACAATTGCAGCTGTTTTACTACAAAAAGATGATCAAGGATGTGAAAAACCAATAGCCTTTTTTAGTAAAGCACTTAGAGATGCATCATTGAAATATAATATCATGGAGAAACAAGCTTTTGCACTTGTGAAAGCAATTAAAGATTTCAGAGTTTATATATTGTATTCTCATGTGATAGCTTATGTACCTAATGCTATCGTTAAAGACATCTTAACTCAAGATGGAATTGAAGGCAAAAGAGGTAAATGGATAGCTACCATATTAGAATATGATATTGAAATAAGACCTACAAAACTCATAAAAGGACAAGGTTTGGCTCAACTCATGATTGAAACAAATTGCCAAGCCCGAACATTAATGAACTGGATGACGAACAGGAGATGGTGACTACACAAATCAGTTAGGCCTTTTTAGACTCACCTTGGTATGCTGATATCATTTATGTTTTGCTAAACCTGCACGCTCCTCCAGGGTTATCCAGAACGAAACAAAGGTTTTTGAAAATGACATCTTTAAAGTATTGTATTTTAGATAATGTTCTCTTTTGGAAGAATCATGATGGAATTCTATTAAATTGTTTATTAAAAGATGAAGCTAACAAGGTTCTCAATGAATTCCATGCAGGAGATTGTGGTGGACACCTCTACTGGAAGTCAACTGCAGATAAGATCTTAAGGGCTGGTTTTTATTGGCCAACCTTGTTTTCAGATGGAAAGAAATTTTTAACTACTTGTCATAAGTGTCAGATCTTTGAAGGCAAAAGAAAATTATTACCTTTACCATTGAAACCGATTTCCACCGAGAAACCCTTTCAACAATGGGGCCTGGATTTTATTGGAGAAATCCATCCTCCTTCTTCTGGCCAACACAGATGGATCCTCACTGCCACAGATTAATTTACTAAATGGATTGAAGCAATCCCATCTAGACAAGCCAATGATTCTATAATCATAGGATTCTTAGAAACCAATATACTATCAAGATTTGGTTGTCCTGAGAAAATTATAACTGATAATACTGCTGCTTTCAAGTCTAAGAAAATGATTAGTTTCTGCAATAAATATCACATCACTTTAGGCCATTCCACAGCCTATTATCCTCAGGGTAATGGACTGGCTGAATCTTCCAATAAAAGTCTCATTAATATCATTAAAAAATTATTGGAAGAAAATAAGAAGAATTGGCATAAGAAACTTACCAATGCATTGTGGGCAGACAAACTTACTACCAAAAAATCAATTGGGACCAGTCCATATGAATTAGTTTATGGTATTGAGGCTATATTTCCATCATCTTTAAGAGTTCCTGTAATGAAGTTACTTCAGGAGGCTCAAGTAGAACCAAATGATATTCAGAGAAGAATAAATCAAACAATTCACTTGCAGCAGACCAGAGAAGAAGTGTATCAACGATCCCAAGTTTTGCAGGAAAAATTAAAGAAGATGTTTGACAAAAGGACCAAAGCAGAAGATTTTCAACTGGAAGACAAAGTTTTAAGATGGGATTCCAGAAGGGAAGACAGTTAAAACACGTGAAATTTGACCGAGCTGGAGGACTCTACATCATTCATGGGGGGTAGGAAAGAACACATATTTGAGGTTTGAGGTCGGTTAGCCAGTAGAAGACCTGGATGGGTCAATATTAACAAAGAAGTCATAATGCCTTGATCCTGGTTTACCATAGATAGCCTCTATTCTCATAACATGTAAATATAATGTAATGCATCAGTTTGGAGTGGATAGTGACCTACTGAAGTTGAAGCCCGAAGAGAAGGCCCTAAGCTTCAGAAGTTTTACTATCATATATATAATAAAGCAATAAGTAGGAGAAAATTTCATGGTTCAGAGGGCAGTTGATCTATTGTTCTTGACTTTTCACAAGGAAAAGCCATCCCCAAGTGGAGCCAGTGTTAGAATCCTATACCAATAGGTGTCATATTTCATGATTGACTTGATGGGCTATGTAATATGTTTCTACCTTTTTGTTGCAAAGGATTTCCATATTATTCAAAAAATCAAAAAATTTAAAAAATGTAAAGAGGGTATACCCTAAAAGAAAAATCAAAGGGTGAAAAAATAAAAATGGCCAAAAAAGTGAAAGAAATTGAACCCCACCAAAAGAAAAGCCAAGGAAAGTGTGCAAATATAAATGCCACTACCTTTTGTTCTGATGTAATAAACAAATTGTGTGGAGATTGTATTTTATGCCACAATTGATGAATAGTCAAACAGTTTAATCTTGGCTAGTTCATCTTTCAATTTCCTGTTTTAGAGATAGAGAATAAAATCGGACCAAACTGTTTAATCTTGGCAGATAAGTAGATAGGTAGAGTAAATAAAAGGAGCTCAACAGTTTAATCTGAGCCCTTGGATGTAATAAGGTTAGAGCTAGATAGATTTTCATATGTAAAATAAAAGTGTGATAAGGGTTTGCCAGTCTAAGTGCACCATAATAAAGAAGAGAAAATGATAGGGTAAAGTAGGTAGGGTAGGTAGATGTTGTTGCAAAATGATATGTGATGAATGATGGTTCTAAATGTGTTTAATCGTACTTTCATCACAAGTGCAAAGGCAGATACTACATTGGAAAAAATTCACAGCAAAGCAAAGTCAAATTATTAACTTCCCTTCTCATTTTTCCCTAAACATTTCACTAATTTCCTCTAAGTGCTAAGGTATTTGAAAATTAAAGGGGCTCAAGGCATTTCCTTGACTTTTGGAGGGACTGGACCCTCAGCCCAATAATTGAAAAGACCTAAGTACTTGAAATTATCCATCATAGCATTCATCCACCTCTCCAAAATATTTTTCTAAGTAAAATCCCATTTTACTTAGGAAAATCATGCAATATTTCATAAAAACCCTCAAAATCACTTTTTATTCTAAGTCTAAGTGATGAAGTTATTATAATGCAATTTTCTTGTAAATCTTCACTTACTTAGTTATATTAACGAATTTTGAGTTTACATTGTCCCTTGTCATATTAACATTGATTTTATTTATTAACTCCTTATAGAAATGACCTTCTCCTATTATATATAATTCATTTTATTATAATATCCCCAAAAACCCATGTATTATAGTTTTAACCAAAGTATTTAATCCCCATTTGTTCAAATTAAAAACCCACTTTATGTCCCCTTTGGTTAAAAAATAACTTTAATATTATTCCCGCCCCCTATGGTAAGTAAATCACATTGGTTTAATTATCATATAATAAAAATATATGAAAAACATTTAAACATATTAGATATGCGTTTCAAATAAAAATTCCCGAAGTTTTTTTAAACCTAACTTCAAAAGAAATAAACCCATTTCTATGTATATTTTCCCCTCGCCCGATCATGTTCTGCTTTTTAAACAAAGGAATTAATTAATCCTCACGATTAATTAAGAACCCAACTCCGCCAATCAAAACTCTCCTGCTGTGATTAATCAATAATAAAACACATCGGGCCCACGCCATTAAAACCCTGTCATCTCCCTATCCCGTCAACTGTTCGATCGACCCATTCAAGATTAACGGTTGTTGATAATTCTGCTGGCCATCCCCGATCCGAACAATAACGCGCGAAATGACGGTGGTTTTCAAATAGTACCATGGCCACGTGTCATTCGTTTTGTGGAATCGTTGCCCATCCGCTCAATACCGCCTTCCCTCAAAAGCGGTGCAGAATAAACCGCTTACCACCTTCCCCCCCGTGACTCATCTGTCGTACATACTGACGTCATTTATTAAAATAATAAAAAATTCGCCACCCTTTTGACTTTGTGAATAAAACAAAACCCGCATCTTTTTCATCATTTTGTACGCAGAAAACGACTTCACGTCCCATGCAAAGAATTTCAAAAAATCAACTGTCAAGCGCCCTTAACTATACTTTGTTGAAGACTATTGCATACCAGTAATCCAGAGTTCGTCCGCCTCAACCAGTACCTGTCCAAATTACTGTACATTCCCCAAAACAGGTATTTACCCTAATTTCCACTGAAATCCATTAGAATCTTGGTTTTTGTTTAAAGAACTCTATACAGAAAACTCAAACAGGATTCTAAATTGGTCTCCCTGAGTTCCCAAAACCGCAATTGAATCCCCAAAACCTAAGATTGTGCCCATTTCTTCAAAAACCCCGCAATTCATTTCTGAATCCACAAGAACCAGAAATGGAGATTCCCTTGGCTTTAAATGTCACCCCATTGAACGCCCCTCACAGAGACTTGGATTATTTATCATTAGTCGATAGAGATTTCCAAATTAAAGACCTGGTTTTTAGTGATAGTCCTCTTCGAATTTTTTGTCGCTGCATAGACAATTATTTGAATGGCTTGGATATGATTGGGTTATGGGAATCTAATATTCCCAGGTACCTATTTCCCTCTGTCCATATTT
The DNA here is from genome assembly GCA_034641835.2 of Pinus albicaulis. Classification (NCBI taxonomy): domain Eukaryota; kingdom Viridiplantae; phylum Streptophyta; class Pinopsida; order Pinales; family Pinaceae; genus Pinus; species Pinus albicaulis. The sequence continues at coordinate 140,357,600 of CM076575.1, forward strand.
TCCCTGAGATAATCCATTACTGTCATGCAAACTATGATCCCACTCAACGAGCAGTCTTGTCTCCAAGTCAAAATGTCCTTTTTCCCATTACTGCTCAGTCTATCAATGAGATGCTAAATTTTCAACCTGATCAAGCCCTCACTCCCTTGTCCATGGGAGAATTACTTGAGAAATCCACCAAACTATCCCATGAAGAATTAAGCCGCATCTGCCAGACCTTTATGTTGCCTGATCATCAGCCTAAAGGCCCTCCCCTTATGGGTATGTTTTTTTCACTGAGGAGGGTAGACTTGTTTTGGATATAATATCCTTTATAATGGGCTTTAATACCAGTGAATATGTTGACCATTTAATTCTAGTATTATTGTCTATTTTTACCCCTGGACAACCTCCTGCTGTCAAGTATGACTTTGCATCCTACATTGCAGAAAAAATCCATGATCAATTCATGAGATTAGAGAATGAGAAATTGTTCAAGTATTCTTCTGTCATTTACCATCTTATGCTCTATTACTAGTCAGAAAATTTCCCTTTCTATATCAAAAATCTTGATGCCAAAGGGAATCCTAGGTCTGTCATCTTTTGGTCAGCCATCACTCATAGTTCTCGAGATTCTCGCTATTCCTATAATGAGTTCATTGATATTTTTATACACCCTGCAACCACCTTGTTGACAGGAGTTTCTCCTCCAAGGCTCAGCAATGAAATCAAGAAAGCTTTACAGCTCTCAAAACAATACAAATTTGGTGATTGGTACTTATACCAAAATCACACAGAAGTCAGAATATATGGATGTGAATTATATCCATTCAAATTTCCAAAATATGTCCCCATGAGACTCTTTGCATTAGAGTATTTCAGGTAGATGAACAACTCTGATATAATTCATTTTTGTAATGCAAAAAAGAAGGCTCAACTCCGGATCAAAAGTCAATTAAGTCCCTTTATCTGTAACTCTAGGGATGCAAGGGAAGAAGCTGAAAAGATATTAGAAGACCATTTTAGATTACAAAAGAGTTTTTATTGGGTACCTTATGACCCATTCAGCTTCATTTGTGATAAAAGAATGAAAAATAAATCAGCACCATACATGCATCAAAGAATCCCAAAGATTGAAAAATATGCTAATACAGATGAATGGATAGAAGGAACATTGATAGAGCAGGATAGTGAGCAGGTCAATATAGACAATGTTATGAAAGATCTTGAAAAGATGCTTGACCTAGAATCTTTTGCATAGGTACCAAGATCAGAGGTTGGTCCTTCCGCAGCTGGAATTTTTCAGCAGAAGTTACAAGAAAACATTGCAGTATCATCTAAGGGAAAAGAGAAAGAGGTTGATATACAAGTTAAAGAAACATTCACTATGACAGAACAACCTCAAACTTCCAAGGGACAGGATCAAGTACAAGTTTCCTCTGTTCAAACCAATCCAGTAGAAATGTCAATTTTACAGACTCCATTAAATGTAGAAAAGGGAAAAAAGAGAGATGCTAAAGCTGCTACCCCTCTCACTGGATCTTCACAACAGCCTCAGGCCAAGAGATAGAAATTGAATACTCCTCCAGAAGTAGAATCTATTGATGAAATCCTTGATATTCAAGGACAAGAACAATTGGGCAGTCAACAAACAGGTACAGTCAGTGGAGCATCCACTACCTCACACAGGAAAGAGCTACAAAAGCAACAGAGTGTTGAAATATCTTCTTTCAAAACACCAGTTAAAGATGCAGGAGATATAAAGAAAACATTTATCAATATAAAAACCAGGAACGATCCTTTAAAAATCCAAGTTTATAATCAATATTTGAAGATGGCTCCTAAGAATCAAGAAATATTGATGTCGGCTTATGACATTCAGCAAGGAAAAATGATAATGAGTCACTTCAAACCCAAAGTGCAGCAACCTCAAACAGCTGCAGATTATATCTGAACAAATTTTGAAGTCTTAGCAAAGGATATTCATCCTTTAGATCAGATTGAGTTACAGAAGCAGACTGGTGAAATGATCTATTCTACTTTGACTGATAAGGCAATGGCAGCTCACAGGTTACAGGATTCTTTGGAGAACACTAGTACACAATTGTAGCTTGAAAAGGCTTCTTCTCAAGCCAAAGACAACAGGATAAAAACATTGGAGGAAATAATTATTGGATTAGGTCACAATCCAAAGGATGTCAAAGGTATAGAAGCTCTAATCAAGAAAAAAGATGATGACATTGCAGCTTTGAGAAAGCAGTTGAAATTGCCAGCTCCAAGACATCCTCAAACTGAAGAAGTAATAAAGAATAATTCTGAAGAAGAAATGATGGACTTTCTTTTGAGGCTGAATGAGCAACTGACTGAAACAAAAAAAGATCTTGAACAAGCATTAAAAGACAAGCAGTCGAGTGTTCCAGTATTTACAGCAGAGGTTATCACAGGTACAACAAGTCAGCCAACAGGTCAACCAACATAGCCATCACAAGTAAATACTTCTGATTTAAATTCTGAAGAATTAGTAAAGCAAATGAATGACTTGAAACTGCAAGTAACAGAACTTCAACTCACAAAGTTACAACTTATTAATTTGGAACAGAAATATGATGTTTCAAAAATGACTGTTGCTGACAAAACAAGAGAAGTAAAAAATTTGGAAAAATTGGTTAAAGCTTTGGAAAAGGATCTCACATTGGAGAAACCTTTAAGAGAAATAAATGACATTCTTTGGGATAATATTATCCAGTCAATAAAAGATATCTCGTCTTCGATTCAGATAATATACGAGCATAATGATTTGGTCAAAGTAGCTCTGGATGAAGTTGAAAATACACGAGAAGAATTAGGAAATAGGCCTGAGGAAGCCAATCAGCTCATAAAATTTCTAAACACCCAAACCAGACAGCAACTTGCAGATTACGGTATTCAGGACAGAACTGGAACAATATTAGAGATAAAAAAAGTTTTTACTAAAAGAACTCTTATGCAAAATTTAGAACGAAGGTGCTTTGACATGCAAGGAGAAATCATTGCTTTCAGAGAAAGGTTTGATGTTTTGTTGAATAAAGGGTTGCCCAGCCCTATGGTTTCAGAAGATAAAATAATGGACCTAGAAAATTATGTTGAGAAATTGGACAAACATGCTCACAATCAAGCCAGTTCCTCAACCATTTCATCAGAAGCAACATTACCTGCAGGAAGGAATCTTCATGACAGATTAGAGAATTTGTTTTATCTTGAACATCAAGTAAAACATTTGTTTCCAAATCAGCCTAATTTCTTCAGATATACTGAGGCTGATGAAACATTGAGGAAGCTTCAACGGACCAGAATAGAAAAAGATAAATGGTGGGAAGATCTATTGGAACTTTTGTAAAATTTATCCTTACATGAAATTTTTCCTATTTACTACAGTATAAAGGATAAACGGATAAACAAAGGTCAAAGAGTATCGGTTCAGTTAAAAGTGTATCAGTAAGAACAAAGAGTATCAGTGAAGCAAGGCAGTTAGAAAAAAATTACTTAAGGGGACAACAATGAGCCAAAATATAGGTCCTGCCTCCAACACATTCTCAAAAGCAGGAAACAACACAACATCAGTTGCTTTTTGTCTTATCTACGAGACCATTTGTCTCTATTTTTATTGTAACTTATTTGTGAGTCATCTTAGATTATATCTTGTTTTGTTAAGAGATATTTTGTATGATTTTTTGTATAAATAAGCCCTCAATCGGATTATTGAAGGTGGATTCTTATACTTTGTTGTAACGTTGAATTTTTGGAATAAAGTGCTATTGGAGAAATTTCTTTGTGGCTAGCTGGATGATGAATTGATGCTAAATAATTTTTACAGGATTCATGTGTCGAACTACGGATCAATAAGTCATCCTTTCCCTTGCGTTTTAAGTCTTTATATCTGTTTATTATATCAGATTGTTTCATTTCTGAATAATTAATGAAAAAGAATAAATCAGAAGGTACTGAAGGGTAATCTGATTTCAATCATTTTTATTCTAAATGTTTTCTTCTAAATTGGTTATAAACAATGAATTCTTAATTGCTCTTGTTTAGCCAGTTTATGCATTTGATTATTTAGTAAAGAATACTTAACTACTCTTTATTGGTAATCACTCATTTTCACTCTATGAATATGTTGAAAGATTCTTAATTGTCTTTCATCTATTCTAAACCCATTCCATTCACTTTAAATCTAAAATTGTTCTTTGGTTTGATTATCTTGCCCTGTAAATCCATCTTTTGCTGATAAAATTAATCCAGTGAAACCATATTTTTGACTCCATAGCCCAATGGCCTGAAACTACTTAATCTTTCCCTCAGTTACGGAATTCCACCATTCAAATTCAAACAAAACCCCTAGACTTTATAACTAGCCTAATATCTTCTAAAAACAAAGCTAAACTTGAAAGAGAGAGCCCTCTCTGGATACAGATTGGCTAGATTCTGTATCTAAAAGATTGGTTTGTGGTTACCTCGGACACCTTTCCTCTTCCAACAACTTTAAGGAAAATCTGAGTGATAACACACGCCATCCATCTTAGCTTCCACGCCTTTCTTCAAAACTTCCATTTCATTTTTTGTTGCTCTTTGCGAGAGTGAAATTTGTTGCACTTGCTCTTGTAATTTTGATAGATCATGTTGCAATTCTTCATCTTCATGAGTCATAGTAGAGCCTTCTGAAGGCTCAATGGGTGTTGAATTATTTTTACGGGCATCTTTTAGAACCCAATACTGATATCTATTCTATATTATGCTCCTAATTCAGTCTGATTCTTCTAAAACAAGACTTATGCAATTCGGAAAAAAAAAATACACACCTTTTTCTTGCTTTTGAGGAGCTCGATATTGAAATTGGATTATCTCTGTGATTGCAACACTTCAATATTTGAATTTCGGTACCGATGTAGCCCTCTGTATTATATTTTGAATGCCACAGGTCTGACCTGATTTAGATTCTCCAAGACAAGGTTGTGTCCAATCTCCCACAATGACCTAATTATGGACTGGTTCAGTAGAGTGAACTTGTACGACTTGCCACGTGTCACTTTTGCGTCATTAGGCTCTGAAATTTATAGCCAAGAAATTAAATCTACTTCTTATCATACCAATTTTACTCGCACTAATCCGATTCCTAGAGAGAGCAGGAACTTTTCCCACGATCACCTCTTTGAGATGAAATTTAGGAGCCTGAAAAAGCACTACCTTCCACAGATCATATCTCCAAAAATATTGTGAACCAAGCTCTGAAATTTTTTGAAGAATTCCCTCAAGATTTTAGCTTCGCACCATATTAATTTCAGATTTTGAACCTTCATAGAAAAAAATTTATAGCGCAAATTCCACGATGACCTGTTTAGGAGCCTGAAAAAATACCTGAATTCCACAGATGATATCTCCGAAATTATTGCGAACCAAAATCTGAAATTTTTATACAAGATTCCTCAGGATTTTTTCTTCGCACCCTAAAAATTTCAGCTTCTGAAACTTCGTAGAAAAAAAGTTATAGTGAAAATGCCACGATGACCTGTTTGGAGCAGCTGAACCCTAGAATCCAAAGCTCGATACCAAATGTTGTGTGTAACCAACTCCAAAAATAGAAGAAAAGAGATATCAACGCCTTGAAATGAACCACTTTGAGGGGGAAACCTCCATTACATTAATATAAATGAACAATTCATGGATGATACAATTTAAAAACTATCTTTTCATATATAGGAGTCCATGGGGCCATAATGCAATCCTAGTGGGCCACAATGTAATCCTAGCCGACCTAACAATAATAATTTAAGGTCACAATAATAACAAAATGGGGGTTACAAGGGTACAATAATAACAATAAGGGGGTTACACTAACAACAATAAGGGACTATACTAGTAATATAGGGACATAACAGAATGGATACTAGCTGCTCTAGATATGCCTCATTCTCCTGCTCACACCTGGTGGCCTTGGTGGCCCTTGTAAATTCTCTGAAACATATCAGCCTTCAGAAGTCCTATAATGGCTCTAAAAACCTCACCATTAGTTCCATAATGTCTGGAACATCAAAAATTCCTGAGTAAGACGTCTAGCTGCCTTGGCGAGGCCTCATTCTGCTACTAGCCCCTGATGGCCCTTGTGGCCCCTAGAACTTATCTGAAACAAAATATCACTCATAATTCCTTTGATAGCTCTACAACCCTCACCAATGAGTATGCAATGTCCAAGAAAGTCGAAATTGACTAATAAAACTCAAATAATGGTCGAATAATGCTCAAGATAGAGCATAAACAAGTTTTGTCCAGTAACTCCTAGAACAACTCCACTAATTTTGGAGCACTAAAGTTAAACTCTAGTCAAAATATGGAAATTTCCCTAAATTTAATGCATGCACCAAAATTACTGCTAGTAAACCATAACATTGAATACAGGTGGTAAGGGGTGGCCACATGCCAAACCCCGTCCCGCAATAACCACAACGGTTGGGCGAAACTCCACTTAGACCTCAGGATTAGTTTTCCAAACTAGAGTTTGAAGCATTGTTTAATGAAACCATTGGAAATACTTAACCGCACATGTGATGAGGTTTCGTTTAGGCTGGCAGATATGGTGTAATAAACACACACATAAATTGTGCCATGTGATCGCTCCATGGGATGCTAGCACTGACCGCTGCTGGTTAGGGGCTTAAACCCTTGGACTGGGTAACGGGCCAGAGGCCACGTGGGGAGGGGCTAGCCCTCAGTTTTGCCCCTCCGAACCCCCAAATGTGAAACCTTTATCATTTAAATAAAAATCGATGAATATAATGGTTAAGAATCACTGGTAGAGCGAGCGGTTAAGCCGTGTGTATGCGCACTCGGAGGTCTCGGGGTCGACTTCGGGTACCCAAACCAAAATTTTACTATGCATTCCCGGGAACACGTGGGAGCCTTAGGGTTGGCCACGTGTCACCCTCTCATTGGTTGTTCAAAAACATGTACAACCCATTGTCAAATAGGATCACGCCACTTGTTAGCATGCGACTGGCCCAGGAGGAATATTATGGGGAATATTCTAAGGAATATTCCAAGAATATTCTAGGAATATTCCCTAGAATATTATTTTTTCTGATTGTACAAATACCCAGTCAAACCTGGTCAAAAGCCAAAATTTGCAGTTTACTGCGCTTTTCAAATCGTGATAACTTCTTCATACAGTGTCGGTTTTTTGAACTGTTCATGGCGTTGGAATGAGGAAGACGAGATCTATCCAGTCACTCAGGTTCAAAAAAATTTCCAACACTTTGAAATTTGAGCTATCACTTAGGTCCTTCATCCAAATCTAATCACTCCTCCCCATTGGGAATATTTTGAACCCCAAAAGACTGATTACCTGTTCAGTAAATGAGAGTACAACACCCTCACATTTCCAGCCTCCATACACTTTTCCTTACTTGGCTTAGTACCTTTGAGCCCGAACTCAAAAGTAGTCAAAACTTCCCCTCTTTGATGCTCTTGTCCTCCTGTGAAGAACTGTGTCTTCCTTGAACTCATTCAGAAATTTCTAGCGAGAAATATTCAATAGAAGGTAGTTGAACATCATGTCCTTGATCATCGATCAAACGTGGCTCAATCAAACATGAGATTAAAACAGAATACATGCATACATGACTAAAATTTGCATATGTACAAATGAATGTATGTCTTACTGAGTTAAGAAGTCAAACCAGTTCTTATAAAGCCACTTCCATCGCTATTTTTGCTTCTGAAAATATTCTTGATGTGAAACATCTGTTCTGACATCAATGATGGAATCTTTGGTTCCACTTTTTCCAGTATTTTTATCCTCTTGCTTCAAATGCTTGGGATGATTTGTTAGATGTAATTTCCAACATTGGGCAATAACATGTCCCTTTCTCTGGAAATTTGTGCAATTCTTTTGCATCTTTTGAGAAAGTTGCCTTCGCTTTGACAGTTTCCTCTATGCCTTCAATCTCTTCCAACATCTTGAAACATCATGGTTACACATACCACAATAGGAACAACAAATCTTTCTTAAATTATCTCATGGATATTTTCCATGCTTAACAAAAACATAATCAACTTGACTATGGGAAGAATTATACCTAAAATGTTTCTTTGCATGTCCATGTTTTTTACCATCATGAGGAGATGAACTTGTAGAGGTTCCAACTTTCTTATGAAGACTAACATCAGTGATCATGTCTTGATAGTTGTCATAACTCTCATGCTTGCCATGTGCTGCATGTCTACACACATCTTGCTGCAAAATAGGCTTCAAACAATGGCAATCAACTTGAAAACAAATTTGACATGTTTGTGGTTTAGAACTTGCAAGAAAAGTTCTTTTTGGAGTTGTCTAAAGTGCCTTCATGGCTTTAGAGTTTTCGCCATAAGATTGAACATAGCCTAGACCAAACTTCTTAGGCCTTTCCTCAACCATAATAGGATCTATCATGCCTTGTGCATGTCTTCCCTGACCCTTGCCTTCATAGCACATTTTTAACATCAACTTCAACACTATACCTCTAGTGTTATTTTCAAATGAACCTGCACATCTATCTAAAGAGGAATTTGAAGACAAATTTGAGTGATTTACCTCTTCTTCAAGAAATTTCTTGGTTAAGGCCTCTTGGGTATGATGGAGCTACATCTCCATCTCATGCATTCTTTGAAGAAGTCCTTCTTTCTCTTGCTTCATAGCAACCAATTGCTTATGAAGTCTAGTGCTTTCCCTTCTATATTCATACAAAATTTGCACCATATCCTTCAGGATGTAGAATTCTTGCTTCGTCTCTTCATCGAAGAATATTGTGAAGGAAGAGGATTTTTAAACCTCACTTGAAGAAGTTGTCATCTTGTGAAAATTAACTAAAGAACTTCAACAAAAATTCACAAAGCTTCAAAAAACAATTGACAAATCTTCTAAACAAAATGGTTGTAGATTCAAGCAACCACTTTTGCAAACAATCCCTCTTGTGCTTCAAGGATTGCCTTGAGGTCCTTTGGGTAAGGATAATTCTTACAAAATTCATCCTTATTGTCCTCGTCTGGACTTAGCTAAAATTATCTCCCCTTATCCTCTAGCAAACTCAAAGTTGTAAGCATCAATCAATTTGCAAACAGTTAAATTCTTTACACTGTTAAACACCTTTCAAGCCAAACAAGCAACATAGTGCTCTAATACCACCTGATCTGAAAATGGGTGGATAACTTGTTATGCCTTTGAAGAACCTCCCACTCAGTTAAGAAAATTAATATCTAGCTTATTCATGATAGTGCAGAATTGAACACTTGAAATAGGTGTATGTGTTTTAAACTGTTTTAATCCTTTATGTGTGAGTAATTAAACTATTTTTTTTATGATATTAAGCATGTACAAAAACTATAAAGTGCAAAAAATAATCATAAACACATAAAATAAAATTTAATAAAGGAGTTCAATCGAATATCGTGGGCTACGTCTCCTTGAGCCTTTGTCATTTGACTTGGTTATTTCGTATTAGGATGGAATTTTTTTTTAAAAAGTTTATAACTCAACTCCAATGGTTATTTGAACAAAACCAATGGTTTTATAATACCATCATACCCCTGGAATGGCTGCAATCTCACTGAAAATAGAACTAGGCTTCCTTTGACTTGACCTCATCTGTCGGTGCCCTTAAGCTTCCCTCAGCTTCTCTTCGGCACAAACTCCCTAGAATTCCTTTTATGTCCTTGAAACCTCACCTACTGTCTCCAACATATATCATAAATTCAAAATAGGTTTTTCATTTGTTGAAAATGAGCTCTGGCTCCCCAATTTAGGCCTCCCAAACTTGGTGGCCCTGATGGCCCTACTGGCTCCCTGAAACTTCCCTGTGGCTTCTTGAGCTTCAGAAGTCTCAAAATGGCTCTAAACATCCCTTAAATGGATTCATAATTTCCAAAATATTCGGAATAAACTATTCATTTACTAAAATTTTCCTCTGACTGCTCTAGTTACGCCTCCAACACCTGTTGGCACCCTTGGCTCTAGGTTCACTGAAAACTTATATGAAGCATCTAAACCTTCAGAACTATTCAAAAGCTTATGTAAATCCTTCCACTAGATTAATAATATCCAAAATAGTTCTAATAGACTATTTTTTTGCTGAGAATCGATACTGGCTACTCTGGATAGGCCTCATTCTCCTGTTGGCACCTAGTGGCCCTCCTGACCCTTGGAACTTCTCTGAAACATCTCGGAATTAATGAGTCCTCTATTAGCATTGAAAACCTCACCATTAGTTTTAGAATGTCTAAAAAATCCAAAATTGACAATTGGTTTCCTGAGTAAGGCCACTAGCTGCCCTGGATAGACCTCATTCTGCTACTAGCCCCTGATGGCCCTTGTGGCCCCTAGAACTTCTCTGAAGAAAAATCACGCACATAAGTCCTTTGATGGCTCTGCAACCCTCACCAATGAGTCTATAATTTCCAATAAAATCGAAATTGACTAATCACACTGCAAGAATGGTCGAATAATGCTCAAGATAGAGAAGAAACAATTTTTGTCCAGTAACTCCTAGAACAACTCCACTAATTTTGGAGAAATGTAGTTAAACTCCAGTCAAAATAGGGAAACTGCCCCAAATTTATGTCATGCTCCAAAATTTCCACTAGTATAAACCATAACGTTAAATACGAGTAGTTAAGGGTGGCCACATGCCAAACACCGTCCCGCAATAACTGCAATAGTTGGGCAGAACTCCGCTTAGACCTCGAGATTAGCTTTCCAAACTGGAGTTTAAAGAACTATTTAACGAAACTGTTGGAACAATTTAATGATGCATGTGATAATTTTTCGGTTAGGCTGGCAGAGACGGCGGAATAACCACGTACATAAACCGTGTCATGTGATCGCTCCATAGGATGCTAGCGCTGACTGTTGGTGGTTAGGGACTTAAGCCCTTGGCCCAGGGTCATGGGCCAGAGGCCACGTGGGGAGGGGCTTCCCCCTACATACCCCCAAAAGCGAAACCTTTATAATTTAAATAAAACCTGATGACTATAATGGTTAAGAATCACTGGTAGGGTGAGCAGTTAAGTCGTGTGTGTGTGCACTTAGAGGTCTCAGGGTCAAATCCGGGGACCCAAACCAAAATTTAATTATGTATTCCCAAGGAAATTTGGTGACCTTAGGGATATCCACGTGTCACCCTCTCATTGGTTGTTTAAAAACACATACAACCCATTTTCAAATAGGATCTCACCACTTGTCAGCATGCGACCGGCCCGGGAAGAATATTCTAGGGAATATTCTGAGGAATATTCAAAGGATATTATGAGGAATATTACAAGAATATTCCAAGAATATTCCCTGGAATATTATTTTTGTTGACTATGCAAATACCCAATCAAACCTGGTCAAAAGCCCAAATTTGCAGTTTACTAGACTTTTCAAATCATGATTACTTCTTCATACGTTGTATCTTTTTCAAACCGTTCATGACGCTGGAATTAGGTAGATGAGATCTATCCATTAGATCAGGTTCGACACACTTTCAAACACTTCGAAATTTGAGCTATCACTTAGGTCCTTGATCTAAATCTGATCACTCCTCCCCATTGGGAATCTTTTTGACCCCAAAACACTGATTACCTGTTCAGTAAATGAGAGTACAACACCCTCACATTTCCAACCTCCATAAACTTTTCCTTACTTGGCTTAGTGCCTTTGAGCCCAAACTCGAAGATAGTCAACACTTCCCCTCTTGGATGCTCTTTTCCTCCTGTCAAGAACTGTGTCTTCCTTGAACTCATTTAGAAATTTCTGGCAATAAATCTTCAATAGAATGTAGTTGAACATCATGTCATTGATCATTGATCAAAGGTGGCTCAAACAAAGATGATATTACAATAGAATACATGCATACATGACTTAAATTTGCATATGTACAAATTAATGTATGTCTTATTGAGTTAAGAAATCAAACCACTTCTTACCAAGCCACTTCCATGGCGATTTTCACTGCTGAAAATATGCTTCATGTGAAACATATGTTCTCACATCAATGATGGAATATTTTGTTCCACTTTTTCCAGTATTTTTATCCTCTTTCTTCAAATGCTTCAGATTATTTGTTGGATGAAATGTCTAACATTGGGCGATAACATATCCCTTTCTCTGGAAATTTGTGCAAGTCTTTTGCATCTTTTGATCAAGTTGTCTTCGCTTTGACAGTTTCCTATATGCCTTCAATCTCTTCCAACATCTTGAAAAATCATGGTTACACATACCACAATCGGAACACCAACTCTTTCTTCCATTATTTCATGCAGATTTCCCATGTTTAACAAAAACATAATCAACTTGACTATGGAAAGAATTATACCTCAAATGCTTCTTTGCATGTCCATCTTTTTTACCTTCATGAGGAGATGAACTTGTAGAGGTTCCAGATTTCTTTTGAAGACTGACATCATTATTCATGTCTTGATAGCTATCAGAACTCTCATGCTCACCATAAGTTGCATGCCTACACACATCTTACTGCAGCATAGGCTTCAAACAATGGAAATCAACTTGAAAACAAACTTGACATGTTTGTGGTTTAGAACTTGCAACAAAAGTTCTTTTTGGAGTTGTCTCAAATGCCTTCATGGCTTTAGAGTTTTCGCCATCAGATTGAACATAGCCTAGACTGAATTCCTTAGGCCTTTCCTCAACCATAATAGGCTTTATCATGCCTTGTGCATGTTTGCCTAGAACCTTGCCTTCATAGCCCATTTTTAACATCAAATTGGACCCTATCCTCTAGTGTGTTTTTCAAATGAACCTACACATCTATCTGAAGAGGAATTTGAAGACAAATTTTAGTGATTTAACTCTGCTTCAAGCATGTTATTGGTTAAGGACTCTTGGGCATGATGGATTTGCATCTCCATCTCATCCATTATTTGAAGAATTCCTTCTTTCTCTTGCTTCATAGCAACCAATTTCTCATGAAGTATAGTTCTTTCCCTTCTATCTTCATACAAAATTTGCACCATATCCTTCAGGATGTAGAAGTTTGGCTTCATCTCTTCATTGAGGAATCTTGTGAAGGAGGAGGATTTTGAAACCTCACTTGAAGAAGTTGTCATATTATGAAAATGAACTAAATAAATTCAAAAAAAAATCACAAAACTTTCAAAAAACAATTGACAAAGCTTCTTAGCAAAATGGTTGTAGATTCAAGAAACCACTTTTGCAAACAATCCCTCTTCTGCTTCAAGGGTTTCCTTGAGGTCCTTTGGGTAACAATAATGCTTAAAAACTTCTTCCTTTTTGTCCTCTTTTGGACTTAGCTAACAGTAGCTCCCCTTCTCCTCTAGAAACCTCAAACTTGTAATCATTAGTCAATTTTCAAACAGTTAAATTATTTGCACTGTTAAACACCTTTCAAGTCAAACAAGCAACCTAGTGATCTGTCAAGCAAGAAACTGAGTGCTCTGTCAGGAAAGAAACCTAGTGCTCTGTCAAGCAAGAAACCTATGGCACTGATACCACTTGATCTGAAAATGGGTGGATAAATTTTTATTACTTTCAAGAACCTCCCACCGAGTTAAACAAATTAAGATCTAGCTTATTCTTAACTGTGCGGAATTGAACACTTGAAATAGGTGTATGTGTTTTAAATTTTTTTAATCCTTGATGTGTGAGGAATTAAAATTTTGTTTTTTCTGATACTAAGAATGTACAACAACCATAAAGTGTAGAAAATAACCATCAACACATAATAGAAAATTCAATAAAGGAGTTAACCCGAATATCCTGGGCTACGTCTCCTTGAGACTTTGTCAATTAACTTGGCTCTCTAGAATTAGGATGGAAAATTTATTTTAAAAGTTGATAAGTCAACTCAAATGGTTATCTTAACTAAACCAATCAATTTAGAATACCATAATACCCCTGGATGGCTGCAATCTTGCTGAAAATAGAACTAGGCTTCCTTTGACTTGACTTCATATGTCGGTGCCCTTAAGATTCCCTAAGCTTCTCTTCAGCACAAACTCCCTATAATTCATTTATATCCTTGAAACCTCACCTACTATCTCCATCCTATATCATACATCCAAAATAGGCTTTTCATTTGCTGAAAATGAGCTCTAGCTCCCCAATCTAGGCCTCCCACACTTGGTGGCCCTAGTGGCCCTACATGCTCTCCGAAACTTCCCGGTGGCTTATCTACCTTGAGAAGTCTCCAAATGGCTCTCAAAATCCCTTCAATATATTCATAATGTCCAAAATAGTCAAAATAGACTAGTCATTTACTGAAATTGGCCTCTAGCTGCTTCAGTTACACCTCCAACAACTGGTGGCACCCCCTAGGTCTAGGTTCACTGGAAAATTCTCTGAAGAATATTGACCTTTAGAAGTCTTCAAAAGCTTCTACAAATACTTCCATTGGATTAAAATTTCCAAAATAGTCTGAGTTAACTACTGATTTGCTGAGAATGGATACTGGCTACTCTAGATAGGCCTCATTCTCCTACTGTGATCTACTGGCCCTTGTGGCCCTTGGAACTTCTATGAAGGATTTGGGCCTTGAGAAGTCCTATACTAGCTTTTCAAACCTCACCATTAGTTCTAGAATGCCTGAAACATCAAAAATTGACTATTGGTTTCCTTAGTAAGGCCTCTAGCTTCCCTGGCTAGGCCTCATTCTGCTATTGGCCCCTGATGGCCCTGATGGCCCCTAGAACTTCTCTAAAGAAAAATCATGCTTAGAAGTCCTTTAATGGCTTTTCAACCCTCACCAATGAGTCTATAATGTCCAATAAAGTTGAAATTTACTAATAAAACTCCAAGAATGGTCGAATAATGCTCAAGATAGAGCAGAAACAATTTTTTTCGAGTAACTCCCAGAACAGCTCCACTAAGTTTGGATCACTACAATTAAACTCTAGTCAAAATAGGGAAACTACCGCAAATTTAGGGCGTGCTCCAAACTTACCACCAGTCTAAACCATAACATTAAATACTGGTGGTTAGGGGTGGCCACATGCCAAACCCCATTACGCAATAACCACAACAGTTCGGCAGAACTCTGCTTAGACCTGAAGATTAGTTTTCCGAATTGGAATTTGAGGCGATGTTTAAGGAAATCATTCAAACAACTTAATCGTGCATGTGATAAGGTTTCGGTTAGGCTGGCGAAAAAGGCATAATAACCACGCACATAAAATGTGCCATGTGATCGCTCCATGGGATGCTAGCGCTGACCACTGGTGGTTAGGGGCTTAAGCCCTTGGCCCAGGGTCATGGGCTAGAGGCCACGTGGGGAGGGGCTGGCCCTCAGGGTTGGCCCCTCCGGACCCCGAAATGCGAAACCTTTATAATTTAAATAAAACTTGATGAATATAATCATTAAGAATCACCAATAGAGTGAGTGGTTAAGCTATGTGTGTGCGCGCTTGGAGGTCACGGGGTCAACTCTGGGATCCAAACCAAAATTTTATTACGCAGCCCCGAGCACACGTAGCAGCCTCAGGGCTAGCCACGTGTCACCCTCTCATTGGCTGTTTAAAAGCACATACAACCCATTGTCAAATAGGATCGTGCCACTTGTCATCATGTGACTATCCTGAGAGGAATATTCCAAGGAATATTCCAAGAATATTATTTTTGCTGACTATGAAAATACCCAATCAAACCTAGTCAAAAGCCAAAATTTGCATTTTACTAGACTTTTCAAATCACGATAACTTCTTCACGTGGTGTCGGTTTTTCGAACCGTTTACGGCGCTAGAATCAAGAAGATGAGATCTATCCAGTTGCTCAGGTTCGACACATTTTTGAACAATTTGAAATTTGAACTACCACTTAGGTCCTTGATCCAAATTTGATCCTCGGGGAGTGAATGAATAGCGGGGGTTTAGTTCGAGACTTAGGATATACGGATTATGACATAAATATGTGAAGTGTGCTTTAAAAAAGATATCGATTCTCGAAATTTAGGATAAAAACACATTTTCCTTTCTATTTTTTCCCTTTTTAATCCGAAACACATGAAATCTTTTGACTGGCCTTTAGAATAAATTCCATGTTTCCTCCATACTTTCTTCTTTCACTTCTACCTACCCATTTCACTAATCTAATCTTTTATCTCTCTTTTGCAGGGTGTACTTATACTTGTAGACCCAATTCTTTAAAACTCTAACCTACATTTATTCTTATTCCTTCCATTGACTCAGTTTAAAATGTTGAGTCAATTTTATTTCTACCTAACTGTTGATATGCCATGGTTAAACAATTTGGAAAATCCTTATTTTCTAACCTATCAATAGAAATTTAAAATTTTACAATCATGCTTAAACTGTATGATTGAAAAAACTAAACTTATGAGAAGTGGCATTTTGATTTGAAACACTTTCAGTATTATTCTTCTTTGGGGTTTCTCTTTATTTTTCTTTTTTCTCTTCTTTTTTTTTTTCTTTTTCAATATACCCTCTTTTCTTTTCTTTTTTCATATTTCTTTTAGGAAATCATTTGAATATCGAAAATAATACTCAATATGAAATTGAAACTTATGAAATATTCAATCACCTTGGGATCCTATGATTTATAGGATAGTAATAGTTTCTCCAGCTAGGAACGAAACTTCTCCAAATGAAGTGTCAAGAACCTAAGACCAGTAGCCTTGAATGCTCCATTTTCTGCAAAATCTTCATCTGATTTCTTTTTTCTATTTTTTTCGCAACTCATCAAACCAGGCTTAGGGCCTTCTCCACGGGCTTCAACCTTGGTTAATGAATTATTCAAATCATAAAATGTAAAATTGTGGTATTTAAAATGATGAAAGACGAACTTGAATTTTCATGACAAATAGTGCTTCAACATCCTGCCATTGACAGTACCTCCAGCTACCTTTGTTCTATCTAACTCTTTAAGGAAATATGCAGTGTTTCCTCTGAAAGAACCAATGATGTATGGCCCTTGCCAAAGATTGTCAAATTTTCCATGTTTACCTTTGCCTTCTCTTCTATAATCCTATTTCAAAACGTTATCTCCTAGACGAAAATCATCAAACTTTGTTCTTTTGTCAAAACATTTATTGATGTTTTCTTGAATCACTTGAGTTCTATTATAAACTTCCTCTATGGACTGCTGCAACTAAATAGTTTGATTGATCATTCTCTGTATATCATTTGGTTTAGCTTGTATTTCCTGAATGATCTTCATGACTGGAACTCCTAAAGAGGAAGGAAAAATTGCATCAATTCCATAAACCAATTGGTATTGAGACATGCCAATTGATTTTTTGGTAGTAAGTCTATTAGCTCAAAGTGCACTGACTAGCATGATATGCCATGATTTCTTGTTATCTTCCAAGAGATTTTTGATGATATTCACCAAAAATTTGTTTGAAGATTCAGCCAATCCATTACCCTGAGGTTAATAGGCTATTTAATGCCCCAAATTTATATAATACCTATGAAAAAAATCAACCATTTTCTTAGACTTGAAGGTTGAATCATTATCAGTGATGATTTTTCTAGGACAATAAAATCTAGAAAGGATATTGGTTTCAAGGAATTTAATAATGACAGAATCAATGGCATTTCTAGGAGTAGTGGATTCTATCCATTTGGTATAGTCTGTGGCAGTAAGAATCCATTTATGCTAGGCAGAGGATTGGGGATGAATTTGTCCAATGAAATCCAATCCCCATTGTTGGAAAAGGGCTCTCAATGTAAATAGGCTTCAAGGGCAAGGGAAATAATTTTCTCTTTCCTTCAAAAATTTGGCATTCATGACAGGAAATTATCATCTTGTGGATGTCAGGAAAAAGAGTAGGGCAGTAGAAACCAACCCTCATGATCTTGTTAGCTGTGGTTTTCCAATGAAGATGGCCAACAAAATCACCTCCATGGAATTCCTGCATAACTTTGTCTGCATCACATTTTAGCAAACATTTGAGTAAAATACCTCCGATATCTTTCCAATACAAGACATTTTCTAAAATATGGAATTTGACAGCTTTCAATTTTATAAATCTTTCTTTAGTTTTGGACAAACTAGGAGGAGAATTCAAACTAAACAAAACATACAAGATATCTGCATACCAGGGAGAATTTAGGAATGGAGTCACCGGTTCCTCCTGATCATCCAATGAATGAACCATATTAATGTCTAGTGCATGAAAATTTGATTCGGCCATCAATTTATCTAATCCTTTCCCTTTAATCAATTTGGTAGGTTTGATTTCCACATCATATTCCAAAATAATGCAAACCATTTGCCTCTTTTTCCATCGGGACCATTCTGTGTTAAAATGTCTTTGACTAGTGCATTGGGCACATAAGCAATAATATGTGAATGTATAATGTAAACTCTAAAATGCTTTAATTCTTTGACCAAAGAAAAAACATGTTTTTCCATGACATTTTATTTCAATGATGCATATCTCAATGCCTTGCTGAAAAACGTTATTGGATGTTCATGTCCTTCACTATTTTTCTGTATTAAAACAACAGCAATAGTGTGCTCAGATGCAAAATAAAAAAATATGAAGTATTTGGTAAAATCTAGGCTAATTAGGACTCAAGATTTTTTCAATTCTTGCTTGTCTATATCAAAATATTGTTTAGCTTCAATGTTCCATTTAATTTTTGAATAATTTTAAGCATGTTTGTTGTATTCCTCAAAATTTTTGCAAGATTGGGTACAAATCTCCTTAAAAAATTGATTTTACCAAATAAATATTGAAGTTCCTTGAGATTCTTGGGATGAATAATTTTGAGTATGCCATCAATCCTGCTAGGATCAATTCTAATTCCATATTAAGAAATAATATGACCCAACAACTTTCCTCCTTCAAGACCAAACATTGTTTTCTTGGGATTTAGGGAAATTCCAAACCTTATACATTTTTCAAAAACTCTTCTCAAATGTGCTAAGTTCTCTTCATCAGTTTTTTAATATACAATAATATCATCAATATAGATCACGATAAAATGGCCAATTTCATCTGCAAAATCTATGTCCGTGGCTCTTTGAAAAGTAGCACCATCATTCATTAATACAAAACGCATTTTAACATACATGAAAATCCCCCAAGGAGTGGTAAAAGTTGTATTTTCTTGATCATCCGGATGTAATAAAACTTTATCATAACCTGAAAAACCATCTAACAAAGAAATCCTATTGCAACCTACTACCCTCTGCAATATGCAGTCCATTCTTGGTAAAGGGTAGTTGTCCTTAAGAGATATTTTTTTCAAAGTCCTAAAGTCAATGCAAAGTTTGATTTCACCTGTTTTCTTTCTTGTAGGCATAATGTTGGATACCCATTTAGAATACCTAGGCGGAACTATGATTTTCGACTCATAAATTTTCTTGATTTCTTTTTCAACCAAAGGCATCAAGACAAGATTTATCCAACACAGTTTTTGTTTAAGAGGTTTTTGATCCTCCTCAATTGGAATTTTATGTTGTATGATGCTAGTATCATAAGCCTTTAAGTCCTCATAGCTCCAAGAAAATACATATATGAATTCTTTAAACATAGCTATATATCTTCTTTTTGTAATGATAGGCTGTGATTTAGACAATTTTATGATTTTGGGGTCTTGTTCAGTGCCTATATTACACTCTTCAATGTTTGTACATATTGGTTCCATTTTGGGTTTCTTGGCCACATCGTTAAAGCCAAACAATTCTTCTAAAGGGACCATCCCTCTAGGCATGATATTAAACTCAAGTTGAAGTACTTCGAATTCCTCTTTTCTTGAGTCTTTACGTATTTTTGTTTTATGTACAATTTTATTTGTTTAAATATTTACATTTGAAACAACAGATTTTTTTTCTACGCTAATTTATACATTAGAGTGAATATTTTCTTCATAATCTAGGTCTATATTGCTATCTTCAAATTCATCCTCAGATTGTAAGAAACTTTCAATTTGTTTTTCACTACCAAATACTTGCCAATATCTCATGTTTTCTGGCACAGAAGGAAGAGGTTTAACCTCTATTGTGTATTATTTGTTTGGGTGAGGCAATTGAAATGTACTCGCTGAAAAGGCTAAACCATTTGCTAGGACATTTTGATTTCTGGGGATAATTGCTAAATCATATTTATCAAATGTTCTTAAGAAATCAAGTACATCATTTCTCTATGCTCTCAACCTAGGATGTTTTGCAACATATTGTCCTTTTATTTGTTTTCTGACTAATTCAGAATCACCATGGACATAAATCCTCTTAGCTCCTAATATTTTCAACAATTGTAATCCTAAGAGTAGGGCTTCATATTCTGCTATGTTGTTTGTGCACTAAAAAATTATCTTGTTTGAGTGAGCTTGTGCATGATTGTTCTTTGCATTATACACCCAAATACCTAATCCTGAGCCTGCTTTGCCACATGAACCATCAAAACTCATATTCCAAACAGGTTCATCTTCGGGATATTTTTGTATAGTTTGTATTTGACTATCATTTTTTTTTTAAGATAATTTTCTGTGTGGGTAACCTGTGAATCAATGCCAAAATGAGTACAAGTCTTTGTAAGGTCTAGTAATTTCAAGGCCAAGATTCTCCATGATAGCCTTTGGCATAAGATTATGTGATGCACCGGAATCCAACATGACATTATGGAGAATTTTTTCATGAACATTAAGTCTGACATAAAATGGGGGGACACCTCCTTCTTGGGGTTTACCATCAACTTCTAGCCCAAACAAGAGTCCAAGTTGATCATCATTTAAATTAACAGTATCAGTAATATCCCCTATGTTTATTACCTTTAGGACCTCAGACCTATAGACATTATTTTTTATCAATTAAATGAGAGGAATAGGTATTTTCAATTGAGCAAGTTCATTCTCAATGCTGAATGGTGACTTTGAGTAGATTTGAAAAATCAGTTCTTTTAGCCACTACTTTTTGGGTGAATTCAGTTTGTTTTCTTGTACTAGGGATATCAGTTTGAGCAATTTTGCTAGGGATATCCACTGTTCTCTTAGTACTCTTTTATGCGTTCTTCTTTTCTGAATGATTCACTATTTTCTTTTAATTTTCTGTTGTTTTATTGAGATCAGTTTCAAAGACTTTTTTGGCAATATTTTCTGAATTTTTTTTATTGGAATTGTCAAGAATTTTTTTTCTTCTAAGGGTATCTTTCCTATGAACCTCCATGATAAAATTTTCAAATCCTTGTTTATAATCATCAGATTCTTTGGATTCTAACTCTGTTTGAGCCAATGAAAATAATTCTTTTTCTTCTTGGGTGAGAAAAACATAGTCACCTTCATTAATTCCCATCAAATTTATCTAATTTTATTCTACCTCCTCAACTACCCCTTCATCCTCATCAACATAATTCTCTTGTAATAGAGGCATAATCTACTAATCAGGACCTCTTTGCCTTCTTTGTCTTATCTGAGGAGGATTTCTCCTAGGATTTTGGTTTTTATTTTGAGGAGGTGGTTTATTTTCCCTAGGAATATTTCTCTCATTTAAATTGAGTCTCTCCATCATTATCTCCATAGTTATAACCAATGAGTTAATCTTAGCATCAGATGTGGAAGTTTAAGGTTATTCTCTTATAGTAACTCTTCTTTCAGTCCTCATTCTAGCTCTTTTTGCTAACAAGTTGGCTTCTACACTCACTGAATCCCTCTACATTTCCTCTAATGTGACCAAGTTTCTTTCCGTTAACTGATAATACATTTCTGGTTCAAAATCATCTAGGAATTTAACCAAGGCTAAACCTTGGTTTGGTTTTATATGAGTAGGCATTGCATTATATAAACTATTGAATCTGGTGCAATAGTCATGAACACTTTTAGTTGAGACTCTTCTAATATTTTCATATTCAGATAAGATTTGAAGAGGGTTATTTTTTACTTCCCACCTATTCAGGAATGTTTGATGAAATGCAGGGATGTCATTGATACTGTTTGCAGGTAAATATTTGAACCATTTTCTAACTTCTCCACTAAGACTCTGAGCAAACATCCTTAACTTAACATTTTCTTCATCTACCACTTGTAGGTCAAAACAATCATTCATTTTTTCCACATGTTGTTGGGCAGTTACAGAACCAGTTAGATCATATAATGTAGTTTTAGACTGGTAATCATGTGACATACCTAGAAAAGGTGTTGGGAACACCAATGGGGCATATCTGGCTGCCATGATTGGTGGAGGTGGTGGAGGAAGGTGGATAGGTGATGAAGTACGATGGATGACGGGAAAAGATGTATGTGTGGAGGTTTGAGTGCTATTATGAGGAAGGATAAAAGAAGTGGATTATGGAAGCATTAGGACTAGATGACTTAAGATGGGAAGTCGGAGAGGTAATAGAAGAAGCTGCTATATTCAATGCAGTTAATTATACATATTGTTGAAGGTAAACATCTTCAAAAACTGAGGTAAACTCCATTACCAAATCTTCGAGAGTATCAAAATCCTAGAGAAGCTGAATATCAGATTGAATTTGCGAGTAAGCTTCTCTCACTGGACTTTGTTGCAAAATAGATGGATCAAATACTATCTGATCAGTCCAATTCTTAGATTTGGTCTTGAAAAAACCTTGTTCAAAATGTAAATAAAATTGAATGTCTTGTAAGTGACAAATTTTTCAACGAGGGAATTTGATCTATGGAGAACTCTGCCACTTGTTTGAATTTTAGTTCTAGGAGTTTTTCTTAAAATATTCTTAGGATTATCCACTATAGGAGGAGGATTTGGATCAGGATGGGATCTAGTAGAGATTCTTTTAGGAGCCAGAAATCAGATCAGAAGCACATAAAACTGATTATTTTTCAAACTAAAAGAAACCAATCCTATAAAATACTTCTATCATACAATTCTTTTAACTGAGATTTCTGAATTCGAATGAAATGACAATTTTTTCAGTTTATGTCCCTAGTATGGTCGCCACTATGTTATCGTTCTATAATTTTTAGATTGGCAAGAGTAATCATAAAATGACAACATCAAAACCACTTTGGAGGCTAGGATCTAGCCCTCATAGACTTAGAGAGGGATCTATCTTTAAGATTTAACTTTGTTTTTATGATTTCTGATATTAGACTAGTTATACTGATTATGAGGGTTGATTTTTGATTGATTGTTTGGTTGGATTAGGAGATGTTCTTAAACTATTTCCTTTGGGCTATGGAGTCATAACAGGCTGGTTTGTTGCATCAACTTTTCCAGAGAATTTGCAAGGCAAGCTAACTATACCTACTGGATATTTAAAACATAATGAATTATGGAATGACAGAAAGAGTGAAATTAGTGGTGGTCAAAAATCAATTAAGCATTTTTTAACCGGACTTCAGAAGGGAAACATTGATATTGTAAACACAACTAGAATCAAGGTGCTCTAGCAGCCATTATCATTCTTCATATTTATATTTTACAATTAGAATTAAAGGATGCACTGAAATAAATAAAAATGGAGAACATTAAACACATTAAAGAAAAGACATCACCAAATAAATATAGCTCAAATCTTGCAAAATGGTCTTTTATTATTGATGCTCTAGCTCCAAAAATTACAATAATCCAAAAGAAAATTTTACAATCTAAGGTCCCATCCCTAATACTAAAAAGAAATGCAGTATTTAACTAACTCCTACTGTGATTGTCGTATCTACATGGGAAAATGTTTATTAATTACAATATTGATTGAAAATTGACAAATGTGACCAAAAAGTCGACACAATATATTAATTGTGGCATGTGGACCTAATCTCCAAAAAGTCGTTATTATGTGCTTTAATATATTTTTTTGCTGGAAGATTTAGATAATCTGATGCTAATATGTTGAGCTGATACGCTGATTTGTAGAATTGATTGATTTTTTGAGTTGTTCATTCTGCTGGTGCGCTGAGTAGTCACCCTCCTTGGTAATCACACAATTTCTTCCATTGCTGTGCATTTTGGATCTTGATCCTGATTAACTTCCTACAACTCTCATTTGTCTCTCTAATCTTCATAAAAGTTGGACTTAACACAAAAATGTGCTTGATTTCATGCTGTATAAATAAATACTTATCCATAGCTTTGAGAAACAGTCTACCTGTTATTGAACCTTTAATCCCTGCAAATTTTGTTTTGTCTTTGGAAATATCTTTCAACTTCTTGACATAGTCCTGCCTAGGCATGAGCTTATCATTTATCACAAAAGGTGACGGAAATCCTCTTTTGGTCAGTGGTTCGATTCTGTTGAAGAATATGTTGACACCAATTTTAAATTTATGAAAAATTTCTTCTAATTGTGTGACCAAACTCTTTTTGTTGAGCACCTTCTTGAATTATTAAATGGTTGTTGTTCTATCCTCTACTCCTAGTGCTTCCAGTTCAAACCTGTTCTTGGAATTCAAAAATCTGATTGTGTTGTTTGATGTCTCAGGCATCCCTGACAGTTCCTTGTTTTCTTTTTCTATGGAATCACTTACTAGTCCAATCAAATCCTTATGTTCAAAATGATTTGAATAGAAGGGCATATTTCATTCATGGAATCAATAATTCTTGTCCAAATAATCTCTTTTGGTTGGCCAATGGTATGACCAATGGAAGCCTCATTCTATGCTTTTATTAATTTTTCAATTTGTTTTTGAGCTCTCTGTATCTCAATTTCATACGCATTATCTGACCTTTTCTTCAAATCCTTCAGGCTGTTGATTTCTGCTTCCATCTTTTTTATTTTTGTTGTCTGTATGATCATGTTCTCCATGGCTTTGGCCAAATATTCTACACCACCTGATATCCATGTGGTTGTTGGTGTAGATGTAGGGATGGTTGAAATAGGAACAACATCCAATGGGATGATGTCCAATTCTGCTACTTTTTCCTTCTCTTTAACCAATTTTTCCATATTTGTCTCCATTTTCTTTAGTTGTGCAGACTGCTCCATTATTAGCTTCATCATTTCTGCTTTTTGTGCTTCATTCCCCTCAATTTTCTTTGTAAGAGGGTCTTCAGTTGCTGGCATTTTGAGTTGTTTTCTGGGTGCTACTATATCAACGTTTTTCTTCTTCAGGATCTCTTTCACTGCCTCTACATTTGTTGGGTCATACCCAGTATTTACTACTAAGTCTTCCAGGGATTTGATTCTTATATCTTTGGCCAGAGAAGAAATATTCTCCATTTTAGGTTGAGATTGAAAATTGGCCAATGGTACCTAAAGTTTAGATAGCCTCACTGCAGTGCTTTTCAATGTGGAGGAAATGATCTCTCCACTCTGCTTATGCATCTCCATCTGATCTATTGGATGGATGTCCTTGACATAGAATTCAAAAGCAGTATGTCTGAAGTATGCAGGTGATTTAGGCTGAGAGATCAGTGATTCTAAAAAATCCATCCCCATTTTTCCTTTCTCTGAGACAAAGGATGATAAAAGCATGCTTTGTGAGCCATTGGTCTACTTCCAAAAATGGTTGTAGGTGCTGGTTTTCAAGATTTCATTCCTCCTTTTAATTTCCCTGAAAGTGTCATAGATTTTTCTCCTCCTTTTCCCCTATAGTAGCATTAGATGTAGGGGTTTGTATATTCTGATGTTGAAATGTTATTGTGGTTGAAGATGTAGAGAATATGGTTTGGCCACCTGTTGGAGAAGAACTAGGAGAATCCCTGATTTTGATGACTATTTTTTTCTCTGCTTATTTATTATGATCTATATCCATGTGGATTCTAGCTCTCTTTTTGTACTTCATCTTGAATTATCTGCTAGATGTAGAAGTTTCCATAGAAAACTGATAATCTCTAGGAATATTTCTTGTTGTCTCTTTCTCTGGTCCTTTTCCTCTATCTTCATTGTCTTCTCTAGTATGCTTTTCTTGTGGTGTAGGGGTATGTATTCTTGAGGAGTAAATCACCTTCTCTTCAGCGTCCTGTAGTATATTTTCTACCCACTCTGCTTGGTTAATAAAATTTTCAATCTTAGGCCTATGGGTGTGGATATATGGGGTTGATTTATTTTCCGCCCTTTTCTTGGAGATGGTACTGAGTGGGTCATAAGACCAGGTGAAGTTTTGATTAAATTTCATCTCCATTAGCATTCTGTCAGCCTCCTCTCTTGCTACTCTGCTATTGCAAATAAAAGGACCAATTTCGTACTTGATCCTATATTGAGACTTCTTCTTGGCAGAAACAAAGTGTACCTCATCCACATTGATCATCTGCCTTCTGTATTCTAGGGCAGAGATCCTCATGCGGAGGAACTTTGGTATCTTGTAAGGTGCTAACTCACACCCATAAATTCTAATCTCCATGTAGTTCTGGTACAAGTACTAGTCTCTAGTCCTCACCTGATCTGATAACTGCATAATCTGCTTACTCTCCTCATTAATCCTTGGTTCTATTGTACTACTGAGTATATTCATTGTTGGATGCACAAACGCATCAACAGATCTCCTGTAAGTATAATCCTTTTCCTCCTTCATTATCATGGTTGTCCAAAATATTACTAATTGGGGTTTGGAGTCACCATTAATTTTCTTCATTGTGAACTTGAATTTGTTGGCCTAAAAATAGAAAAACATGTAAACAAAAAATTACGTGTATTTAAACACTTCCTCTGTGTGGAGCTTTAAAAATTGATCATGGATAGCATCAACTAAGAATTGGCTGAAGTTAAAAATAATTGAGGGCTTCGAGTTGGATGAAAGAATGGACATGAAACCTATCATGGCCCCATCTATCCACTGGTCTAAATGATACCCTAGTAAATATGAAAGGACCGTGACAATGTGTTGGGTTTTATTAGGGAAAGTGGATGAGGGATATGATGGATTATTTTTGGGAAGTGGGGTGTCAGTAGCCATGAATAACTCTAATGTCTTGGCTCTTCTAGAAAAATCAAGTTTTTGGTATAGTTCTCTGAGAGCTTCATAGGAAAATGAAATGGTTTCTTCAACAGTAGGGTTTTCATCATTTGTAGGATTGACTGGGCACCGACAGTAAAAAGGACTTCTCCTATGGGGGCTACTATAGCTCTCTGGTTGATATTATAGCATGCATGAAATTTCCTCACAAATTCGGGGTATATGTGGGTATTTGGGAATATTAAATAGGGTAATTTGGTCTTTCATAACCCTATATCATCAACTTCATCAATCAGTCTCTCTTCTAGCCAATGGTAGATATTGAATAAATCAAATTCTGACTCTGTATCATGTATTTTAAAGTCCCTATCAACCAAATCCATATGATCTAGGTCTACCAAAGGGTAAATCATTGGATTAAAAGGTTGTTGTTTGTTCTTTAGAGGCATTTTTGTACCTGAAAAATGATCTAACTATGTTTTTCACTGCTGCAGAGAAGAATGGGATTAAAAGAACATTGGAATAGAGAAAAGGACTCTGCTGATCAAAATAGGGAGGAGAAATGGTAGAAAGGAAATTCTGATTGATCTGTTAGAGAACTTCTTCTGTGTGGAACTTTACAAATTGATCATGGATAGCATCAACTAAGAATTGGCTGAAGTTAAACATAATTGAGGGCTTGGAATTGGATGAAATAACGAACAGGAAACCTATCATAGCCTCATCTATCCACTGGTCTGAATGATACCCCAGTAAATATGAAAGGATAATGAAAATGAGTTGGGTTCTATTAGGGAAAGTGGATGAGGGATATGGAGGATTCTTTTGGGTAGTGGGGTGTCAGTAGCCATGAATAACTCTAATGTCTTGTATCTGCTAGAAAAGTCAAGTTTTTGGTATAGTAATCTGAGAGCTTCATAGGAAAATGGAATGGTTTCTTCAACAATAGGGCTTGCATCATTTGTAGGATTGACTGGGCACCGATAATAAAAATTACTTCTCCTATGGGGGCTACTATAGCTCTCTTGTTGACATCATAGCATGCATGACATTTCCTCACAAATTCGAGGTGGCTATGGGTATTTGGGAATATTAAATAGGGTAATTTGGTCTCCCATAACCCTATATCATCAACTTCATCAATCAATTTGTCTTCTAGCCAGCAGTAGATATCGAATAAATCAAATTCAGACTCTATCTCATGTATTTTAAAGTCCCTATCAACCAAAGCCACATGATCCAGGTCTACCTGAGGGTAAACCATTGGATTAAATGGTTTTTGCTCGTTCTTTAGAGGCATTTTTGTACCTAAAAAATGATCTAACTGTGTTTTTCACTGCTGTAGAGAAGAATGGGATTAAAAGAAGACGGGAATAGAGAAAAGGACTCTGCTGATCAAAATGGGGAGGAGAAACGGTAGAAAGGAAATTTTGATTGATATGTTAGAGAACTGAAAGATTTTATGCGCCTGTCTTTTCTCTGTAAATCCTTGAAAATAATCACCTGTAACGATAGGATGCAGGAAAAATTGTAAACCTTGCCACGAGTACAAGAACTTAGTTTTATAAAATAGCAGGGTTACCGTTGACATGGCACGAGCCCGTTGGGAATTACGTAAGCCATTAAATGTCTAACGGGCTTTAGGTGAGAGTGTAGCGATTGGATGGAGGTGATAGGGGTAGTTGTCGTGGCGCAACAACAATGGATACAATGGTAATTGGTGAGGTGGTTTTTTCGTGGTGGAAAACAACTTTTCGCAGGGGGCATGACCGATAAGTAGTAAGGAGTGGGGGCGATGGGTGCGAAATGATTTTCGTGCAACATGGAGCAGGTGGGGTGGTTTGGAAAACCATCTATTTTGGACCCCGCACCCCCACCCCCGATGTTAATGTTTAGAGGATGGGGGGGGGAAAAAATCATGAGCCGTCAGATGGGATGGGGGAAGTGGAGATGAGGTGGAA
The DNA here is from genome assembly GCA_034641835.2 of Pinus albicaulis. NCBI lineage: Eukaryota > Viridiplantae > Streptophyta > Pinopsida > Pinales > Pinaceae > Pinus > Pinus albicaulis. The sequence goes on from CM076575.1 coordinate 140,386,327, forward strand.
ATTGATGGGGTTTAAAGCAATGATGTGTTGTGAGTCGATGGTGATGTCGGGTGAGTGAATGAATAACGGGGTATAGTTTGAAACTTAGGATATAGGGATTATGACATAAATATGTCGAATATGCTTTCAAAAAAATATTAATTCCCGAACTATAGGATAAAAACACCTGTTCCTTTTGATTTTTCCCTTTTTAATCAGGAACACATGAAATATTTTGACTGACCTTTAGAATAAAATCCATGTTTCCTCCATACTTCTTTCACTTCTACCTACCCATTTCACTAATTTATTCTTTTATCTCTCTTTTGCAGGGTGCACTTTGACTTGCAGACCCAATTCTTTTTTTCTTTAAAGCTCTAACCTACAATTATCCTTATTCCTTCCATTCACTTAGTTTAAACTGTTGTGTAAATTTTATTTCTACCTAACTACTGATTTTCCAAGGTTAAACAGTTTGGAGAATCCTTATTTTCTAACCTATCAATAGAAATTTAAAATTGTACAATCATTCTTTAACTGTATGACTGAACAAATTAATCTAATCAAAAGTGGCACTTTGATTTGCATCACTTTCAGTATTATTCTTCTTTGGGGTTTTTCTTTCTTTTTCTTTTTTCTCTTTTTTCTCTTTTTCTTTTTCAATATACCCTCGTTTCTTTTCCTTTTTCATTTTTTTTTTGAAATCATCTAAATATTGAAAATCATACTCAATATGAAATTGCAACTTATGAAATACTCAATCACCTTGAGATCCTATGATTTATAGGATACTAACACCTGGTTAACATATCACCTTCATCAGCGTTGGAGGATAATAATCCACATGAGGTATGGACTGGTAAGGAAGCCTCTCTTTCACATCTAAGGATATTAGGATCTGATGCATATGTACATGTTCCAAAGGATAAAATGACTAAGTTGGATAATAAATCTGAAAGGGGCATCTTTATTGGGTATAAGGATGGTTTAAAAGGTTACAAGATTTGGAACCCAGAAACAAGAAAGGTTGTGTACAGCCGAGATGTGGTGTTTAGAGAGATGAAAGATGTTGTTAAACATGAAGTCCTACCAAAGGAACCTGAGAATATATAGTTTGAATTAAAGCAGGATGAATCAGACTCTACAAAAGACAGATTCAGAAGAGGATGAGCCACAAACTCCATCTACGAGAAGATCAATTCGGGAAAGAAGGAAGCTTCAAAGGTATATTCCATCTACTTTATGTTCAAATTTTTCTTTAGCTATCACTGATGATGATCCAAAAACTATAGGGAGCCAGTGGATTCAAAGGATGGAAAACTCTAGAAGGAGGACATGGTTGATGAAATGGAATCCTTGCACAAAAATGAGGCATGGGATTTGATGGAGTTGTGGGCTGGAAGGAAGCCCATCAGTTGGTAGCAAAAGGTTATTCCCATGTGCCGCGAATTGATTTTGGTGATACTATTTCTCCTACTGCCAATGTTACTTCTATTATATTACTTTTATCTATTGCTGAGGCATTTGATTTTGAGGTAGAATAGATGGATGTGAAGAAATCATTTTTTCACGTGGATTTGGAAGAGGAGATCTACATCAAGCATTCTGAAGCCTTTGCGGTGAAGGGTAAGAAAGAACTGGTATGCAGGTTAAAAAAGTGTGGTATCAGAAATTTGATACCTATATATGGGGACTTGGCTTCACCATAATCAAAGAGGATCACTGTGTGTATTTCAACTTAATTGGTGACCATGTTATTTATTTGTTCTTGTATGTGGACTATATGTTGCTAGTTGGAAATTATAGAGAAATTATCCAAGATTTGAAGACCCAATTGTTCTCCAAATTTGACATAAAGGATCTTGGTGTTGCAAACTATATTTTGGCCATGGAAATTAAGAGTGATCAGGAAAAGAGGAAGCTCTGGTGAAACCAGAGGAAGTATGTTGAGACAATATTGTAGAGGTTCAATATGCATGATAGTAAACCAGTGAATGTTCTATTCCTATCGGTGTAAAGCTATTTGCTAAACGATGTCCTGAGACACAAGAAGAAGAAGAGGATATGTCCCGTCTTCCATATGCAAGTGAAGTGGGTAGCCTGATGTATGCAATGGTCTTGTTAATTTTGGGCAACTAGGTCCAAACTCCATGTTTTGCTGCTCAGATGACGATGTCAATATTTTTATTGGATTCCTCTTTTGGAGAGGTGCAATATCGATCTAAATATCATCTTGATTGGATGAGAAGAACATGTATTTTGAATTTATTCCACATGTGCAAGGTTGGCCTGATTTATCCCACATGCATAACAGATGTGTCACACACCCCCCAAAGATGCCTATATATGGGAGAGACTTGGAGTTTATTTTACACACACATTTTGTAGAGGCATTTTCTTCTCTCTTGGATGGTGATGGAGTAGCATTTATGGTTCTGCGTTTAAGGCCTCTTGGTGTAGCTTCTTGATGGAATATTCTTGATGAAACGTCTTGGGGTTGTGTGACACATGTGGGTGGCTAAATTTATGAAGACTTTTCTAGTTGAAGCATCTTGTTGATCACCGTAACACCACAGTTATTTATCTCTGTTTTGGCTTGTCTTCCGTTGATCTATTGGTATGTTCTATTTGCATATTACTTTCATTGAGCCCTAGAAGTTTAAAGTATATTTGCAGCTATCATAGAATGTCCTCACAAATTAAACATGGTATCAAAGCAAGGAGAAGACAAGGCCCATTCTAGTTGAGAATCTAGGGAAGCGAGATAAGGATTCATTTTGTGGTGACCGAGATGTTGAAAGAAGGGTGAGTGAGGAGACCTCAGCTCCAAGTTTGTTGGGGATGGCTGGTGCCCTAACCTTCATTGTAAAATAACAGCCTTAAGACAGTGTGAAGGAGGCCTAGGGATAGCATGGGCATTCCTATAGTGTAGGTTGAGTACTGTAAGAGACAACAGATAGTTTTAAGTGGAAAATCTTTCCATAAATAGCGTGAAGAGGCTGTCGAGGGTTTCAAGAAGAACAAAGAGGTTGGGTTTGTTTTGAGTGAATCTATTTGCAGCGCTAAGGAAGCTATGGGTAACTCCCACTAGTTTCAGGTACGTATTGTGGTTTCGTTACATGATTTCCCTTTTCCATATAGACCGAGCTTCTTAGACATGATGCTGAGTAGATATGGGTTATTTGATTATTAATATGGGAATTATTAACCCTCTCTCACATGCCGAGATCCATCATCAAGTTAGCCGCACACCTGTGAACAATTTATAGCTGCCTGTGTGTGAATCCTCTAGAAAATGATTGCCGCAACTCCAAGGAGGTTGTTTCAATCAATCAATAGCCCTATAAAGGCCAGATATGGGATCACAGTTATGCCGCAGCCATCAGGGAATTTGCGGAAGGTTGAATCTAGCCCTAATTAGTAGTGGAAGGTTGTAGATATAGCCCTAATCAACCTTAGATTGTAGACAGTGACTTAAAAAGGGATCTTCAGCCTTGTAATAATGCTTACAGGAGTGAAAAGGGTTTGTTTTCATAGGACAACGAACCTTAACCAGAACTCATTTCATATCTAAAGCAATTTGTAGAGTCATCTAAGGGAAAGTGAGGCCTCTTCAGGAATGGTAGCAAAAGGTGAAAGCAATCTTTGGATGTTTGGAAAAAGCATTCGATAGTTCTAGGATTGAATTTTAATATTCTTGATTTCATGAGTTGATCTTCAGGTGATAACTAACCTATTCTAATGGGAAAACGAAGTGACATCTATCTAAAGTTATCACATACGCCAAACATAAAAAAAAATTGGATATCATGTACCGAAACAAGTTCGGATGATGTAGACATCAAACATATGTTTCAAGGGTGATCATAGCAAAATATGAAAGTCAAATCTATCCCAGAATTCGGATCACCGAACTTAAGGCACATTAGATGTGTCTCTCAAGTTCGTATGTATTATTGCAGTGACATTAATTCTGATATCTGTCTAGGAAGAAGTCTTATATCAGTAATATAAAGAAGTTGCAAAGATTCAGTGATGACAATAAGATTCAATGCATCACAGTTTGGTGATGAGTTCCTGTGGTGACAATGTCATTATAATTTGTCATTACAGATCTGATTTTAAGAATAGAGAGGGTAGGCTGAATTCGTGGGCTAATTTACAGAAAATGCTGGTATAATCTCCCTCTTGGTACAGCTGCACTTTATAATTCTTAAAGGTCCGAGATGTCTAACAATGGTTCATATCAACCCTTAGAGACAGCGAAGGGCATCATCAAGTATGAAAAGAAAGGCTACAGAAATGAGGAATTTTTGGAACAACAATCATTCACAAGAAGCCCAAACCAGACTAAGCTCCATCAATATCATCCCCTTATCTAAGGTAAGGTTGTGTAGTGGCTAAGTCATGTATAGATGGTTGCAGAGTTTTTCTCCATTGAAGTCTGTCCTTGTAGGAGTAAGAAGACATTAGTGTGTTGGAGTTGATATACAATAATATAGGAGTAGATAACTATTGTGAGATTTCTGGTGGAATTGTGCCCTAAGTTCAGTCATCTTAAAGCAGCAAGGGGACTGTTAGAATCCAGAGATATGAAGACCCTGTGAACAATTCTTATGATGTTGAAAATAACTGTTAGAGGGCACCTTGATATAGGCCTATGTTTAGTGAAATTGGAGGAGCACTGCCATTGATAGAAGGCAGATTGATCAGCTGATATGTGTAAGTATATCTAAAGAAGCAGAGGACCTTGTAAGTAGTTGAGGCAAAGGTATTGGAGCAACAATACTCTCTGCAGGTAGAGGAGGCAAAGGACATGCCTAGTACATCAAGGACAAGAGTCCAAAGGATGTAATCAGAGTGCATATTTAGCAAGTAACTCAATTTATTTCTTCTTCATGTGTAAGAAGATATGGATAGTGACATATGGCAGAATCTATATATGATCTTGATCTGTGATATCTTTGAGGCATATGAAAAAATCATATGTAACCATGAAGTTTGATATATTCAATTATGTCAGGAAGTGATGAATAGGATAATGATATGTATGAAAATGACAAAATATGATACCCGTGAAGAAGCTTGACAGATATATGGAAGTATATGGCTATGATTCTTGTATGGCCTTGGGAGAATAAGATTCAGGCCCATGATTTCAAAGCCCTTTCCGAGTTGGTGTCTCGGATGCCAGCATTCAAAATAATCATTTTTCAAGGTTGCAACAAAGGGAAGCTTAGGGGTATATTCTTCATTCCTCAAGTGTCACAAAGACATATGATACACTTTGACTTATCTGATATGCTACTTGTGAAATACTTGAGAGGATGTTCTTATAGATGTCTTCCCTCACAAGAGGAGCTGGCATTAAGAGGGAGACTACAACTATATATGCTCCTGAGCTAATATCGTTGTTGGAATAAAGAAGAGAAGACCCTCATGGCTCAGAGACATATGGCTCCAAAGGGGGAAAAGAAGGAAGCCATATAAATACCAAGGGTATCTAGTTTCCATGAGTACAATATGAGTCTGGATCATTTCAAGAAACCGTTAAGCATCAAGTCTAGAAGGATGCTATACAAAAAGAGTACAAGTCCATTATGAAGGATGATGTCTGGGATATGGTCCTGAGACTGGAGAACAAATATGTTGTCACCTCGATATGGCTCTATAAGATCAAGCAGGGATCTGATGGGAGTGTTGAAAAGTACAAGGCAAGATGTGTTGCCTGAGACTTATCTCTAGGAAGGCATTGATTATGATTGCACCTGTGATCTATTATTACCCTTGCTGCTACGCAAGGATGGGGTCTTCAACATATGGATGTGAAGACCACCTTTCTGCATGGTGTGATAAAGGAAGAAGTGTTTGTAGAGAAACCTCTTGGTTCCAAGTCCAGGATCGAGACACCCATGTTTGTAAGTTGAAGAAAGCCCTCTATGGGTTGAAACTAGCCCCCAGGACTTGGTACAAGAGGATATATAGCTACTTGATGAAGCTAGGCTTCACTCATAGTAATGTTGATCCGAACATTTACTTCAAGGTTGATAGAGAAAAAGCCTCTCATTCTGGTTATATATATGGACGATCTCTTCCTGACAGGTTTTGACCCTCTCATTCATTAGTGGAAGAGGGAGCTCGCTTCCGAGTTTGATATGAAGGAAATAGGACAAATACATTACTTCCTAGGCCTGAAGGTCTGCTAGAGACCTGGCAAGATTTTCCTCTCTCAAGGAAAATATATTGTGAAGTTGCTGGAAATATTTGGTATGGTGGACTGTAAGTCTGTGTCGACACTGATGGAACTCAACCTTAAGAAGTTGAGTAAAAGCGTTGTTGGGCCCATGCTAGCAAATCCTACAGAGTATCGTCAACTCGTACGGGCCCTGATGTTCTTAGGGAACATCCGTCCGGATATATGTTGTGTAGTGAACACTTTGAGTCCACACATGGTTGATCCTCATAACATTCACTGGGTTGGTGCCAATAAACTCTTGAGATATCTCTAGGGCATGATAGACCGTGGGCTGAGATATACTGCCGGGAGATTTTGACTCCATGGATATTTTGATTCTGATTAGGCTGGTAGTGTGGTGGATCGCAAAAGCCCATCTGGATGCTGCTTCACACTTGGGTCTGCTTTGAGTAGGAAGCAGAAGTCGGTAGTGTTGAACACTGCTGAGGCCGAATACATTGCAGCGTGTATGGCCTGTTGTGAATCCACTTGGCTGCGAAAGCTCTTCAGTGAGTTGTTTGAGCATGTGCTAGATGCCACCGTTATCCTTTGTGATAACCATAGGGGGATTCGTTTGTCAGAGAATCTTGTGTTCCACGATCAATCCAAGCATGTTGATTTTAGGTACCATTTGACCTGGGATATGGTACAGCGAGGTGCCATAAGGCTCGATCATATAGGAACCGATGAGTAGGTCACAGATATTCTCACAAAGCCCTTGGGGAAGGTCATGTTCGTAACCTTCCATGAGAATCTTGGAATCGTGGAAAAACCCTATTTGGAGGGTCCTGTTGGACGATGAGCTCTGGGAGCTCCAGGGGGGCTTTGGGGATAACTTCTTGGAGCTATAAGCAGCCATGGGGCTAGGCTTGTCGAACCTTGTGGTGTGCTTCTAGCCCATGATGATGATATTGAGTTGGTTTACCTCTCTCTGATCTGTGCCCCATATGCATCTTACCCATGGAGTTTCAGATTCATGGGAAGTACCTCTCATTTGGCCAATGAGGTGGGAAATGTGAATAGAGACCATTGCAAGATCGATGGACACATCAGAGATTACCTTACTCTCTATGTCTAGGATGGCACTTGTCCAACCACTTTATCTAGGATCAAGTCTAGTGAGCTTTCGAAACTCCAATTGACGTCGTGTCAGTTAAACTAACTTCGGGTTAATATATGACTCTCCTGATTCCAAGAGAGGTTTTGGACCTCCAACTGACTTCAGGTCAGTTAAACCAACTTAGGGTTGGTATATGACTCCTTTGAGCCCTATAGAGGTTTCGGACCTCTGAGCTGACTTTGGATTAGCCAAGAGTGATGTATTTGTGACTCAGCTTTTGTTTTGAAATAAATAATCCAGCGAAGCAAGTTACAACGGGATGACACACGATGTTTGGATTTCACTGGTGAATGGAGTTCTCCCTATTTGAGAGGGAGTGTTAATTTGGGGCAACTAGGTCCAAACTCCATGTTGTGATGCTTAGATGATTATGCCAATAATTTTATTGTATTCCTCTTTCTGGGAGGTGGAATATCGATCTAAATATCATCTTGATCGGATGAGCACAACATGTATTTTGAATTTATTCCACATGTGCAAGGTTGGCCTGATTTATCCCACATGCATAAGAGATGTGTCACACACCCCCAAAGATGCCTATATATTGGAGAGACTTGGAGTTAATTTTACACACACAATTTGTGGAGGCATTTTCTTCTCTCTTGCATGGTGATGGAGCAACATTCTTGGTTCTTTGTTTAGGGCTTCTTGGTGCATCGTCTTGATGGAGTATTCTTGACGAAACGTCTTGGGGTTGTGTGACACATGCGAGTGGCTGACTTTATGAATACTTTGCTGGTTGAAGCATCCTGCTGATCGTCGTAACACCACCATTCTTTATCTCTGTTTTGGCTTGTCTCCCATCGATCTATTGGTATGTTCTATCTACATCTTACTTTCATTGAGCCCTAGAAGTTTAAAGTATATTTTCATATAGCATAGAACATCTTCAGAAATTTAACAGGTCTGTACTAGACCAGACATTGCACATGCAGTAGGAGTATTGAGCAGGTTTATGTCAAAACTAGGGAAGGAGCATTGGACAACAGTGACACGAGTTTCCAAATATTTTCATGGCACTAGTGATTATGGTTTGTGCTACCAAGGAAGACTAGGATTGGACAGAGTTGAGGATATCCGTGGTTTTGTTGATGAGGACTGGGCTGGATATTTGGACAAAAGAAGATCTACAAGTGGGTATGTGTTTAGCTTATTTGGAGGTGTAGTTAGTTGGATGAGTAAAAGGCAGTCTGTAGTGGCTCTTTCAACTACAGAGGTAGAATACATGGCAGCAAATCATGCAAGCAAGGAATCAGTTTGGTTGCAGAGATTATGTTCGGGTATGGGGTTGGTATAGCGAGTTGTAAGGATAGACTGTGATAGCCAAAGTGTAATTTTCTTGGCTAATAACCCTTCTTATCATTCAGAGACAAAGCACATTGATGTTCAATATCACTTTGTGAGAAATATGGTTGAGGACAAAAAGGTGTTGTTGGTAAAGGTGGACACTTTGAAGAATGTTGCAGATGCATTGACAAATGACTGTGAGCACTCAGAAGTTCTGTTGGTGTAGAGAAACAATGGGTGTTGCAGGGATAGACTAATGACTGAGCTCTCTTATGGCCCCCTGTGGAAAGAAAACACGTGGGATAATGTTGGGTGTGTGTTATATTCTTTTCACAACCCTATTTTAGGTGGGCAGACCAACCTATGGTATTTTGCATGGGTTTGTACATAGTTTTGGGGCATGATGGTTTTCTGCCCCCAATATTTTGTAGATCCGGTCAAGGGAACTACGGTTATGTTCTAATCCAGGGTTAATTGATTAGGATTTATGAATATGTCAGCATGTTATATGTGTTGTAACACTAAAAGGAATATAAAGAAAAATCAAGCCCGCAGTCCTGATTTGAGATCCAAGGGAAAAATCTCTGTGTATATTTGTTTTATGTTTTATGCTCTCACTATTATTTATTTTATGTTTTAAGAATTCGTTTGCAGAAAATTTATGTATGGGGTTAGAATCTACAACGACATACTCGTATTTGTTTTTAAAAATTATTTTTTCTAGAGTCACAACTTTGAAAAGAACTTTATGCAAAAAAAATTAATCAATTAATTAGTAGTATATGCAAAGACTATGTTATATCACAATTATTTTTCTCATTAAAAATAAAATTTATTTTTAATTTTATTATAAAATATTAGAGTTATATATATATATATATATATATATATATATATATATAATTGAACTTGCTTTGACTTTTGGGATTAAAAATAAACATTATCTTAGAATTTTAATATTAATGACCTTTTGTGGTTGAAATCAAATATTATAGCATTGTCAATTTAAAATATATTTAATTCACTGGTACGTTAATGAAAATTATTTGTATTTCTTGGGAAGGAATCAGGTCGTAAGAACGTGGATTAATAGGAGAGCGTCTACTCATGTCAAAATCTTCTTGAAAAGTACAAGAAATGTAATATTTTTGTAAATGCTGGCCTCAAACGAATGGTATTATTCAAGAGGGACATCCGCCCGCACTGTTCCTATTATTATTAAAAAAACATATATTATATTATGCATAAGTTTATTATTTTTAATAAATTTTTAAAAAATAATGGATATATGTAAGATGATTTCCTTTCATAAAATTATATAATTAAACTTACTTTGACTTTTGGAATTAAACATAAATATTATTTCAGAATTTTTATATTAATGACCTTTGTGGTTAAAATCAGATATTACAGCATTGTCTTTTACTTATGTGATTTACTATTCAAATATATTTCATTCACAGGTACGTTAATGGAAAGTATTTTTATTTCTTGGGAAGGAATCACGATGTAAGAACGCGAATTAATAGGAAAGCGCCTAGTCTGGTCAAAATATTTTTAAAAATTACAAGAAATGTAATGTTTTGTAAATGCTGGCCTCTAACCAATGTTGTTATTCAAGATCCGCAGTGTTCTTATTTATGTTAAAAATATTAATATTGAAAAAGACATATACTATATCATATTTTAATATAAGTTTTATATTTTTATGTTGTAAGGCATTTCATTTTTAAAACAACTCTCCATTATCAAATCAAATATTAGATGAATGAAAAAAAAGCGTGTCATTTATAAAAGAAACGGTTACAGCAAAATAATTAAACCAAAACATGAAAACATTACAAAATCAAACAGTTACAATAAAATAATTAAAACTAAATATCAAAACATTACGAAAAAACAATTACAAATGTAAGAAGAAATGGGAAATGAAGAATTTATTAATGAGAGTTACTAGACTCGTCAAAATATTTTTTAAAAGTACAAGAAATGTAATAGTTTTGTAAATGATGGGCCTCTAAGGAATGGTGTTATTCAAGAGGGACATCCGCATTGTTCATATATATATATATATTATATCAGGAATAAGTTTTTTATTTTATTTTTGTTATAAGGTGTTTTTTTTTTTAAAAACAGCTCTCCTAGTTGACATTGACATAGTGTATAAATCAAATGTTAGGTAATTGAAGAAAGATTTGTTGTCATTTATAAAAGAAACAATTACAACAAACTAATTAAATCAAAACATAAAAATATTAAAAAACAAATAGATATAACAAAATAATTAAACCTAAACATAAAAACATTACCAAAAAAACAATTACAAATGGAATATCATTTTGAAGAAATCGGAAATGAATTACATAGAGGATTTGTCTCAACCCATGAAAAGATTGATGATATTTCCTCTCAATTTGAAAAAATGTCTTTGACAAAGAAAAACGGAGAAATTCATTCTTCATTACTATTCATCCATCCTGTACATTCTATTAAGAAATATGTAGATAAATTTCCGAGCTTGTTTCTAAAAGAAAAAATAGACAATCCAGCATATTCATTTGAATCCCATCCCCTACTAGTTTATGAACCACTTCCCAGCCAATACTCTCGATACCATATACCTGATCCAAGTGGTAAGGGAAAGTTGCCTCAAACTCAAAACTCTTTTACTGATGCCCTTAAGGAATAGAATATTAATAACCTGAGTTCAAGACAAATAAGATAAATGATAGACCAGATTTTTATTGAGTTTAAGTTAATGTGCATAAGAGGAAAAAGTGAAATAGAAGAATGTAAGACAATAATTCAGTGTTTTACTAGTACCCTTCTTAGATGGTGGGAAGCAGAATCCTTGATCCAGATTTATGCAGGAATACAATAAAATACAAAAATAGACATAAACACAGAGATGAAACGAAAATAATACTTCATTTCATTAATAAACAGACATAACAAAAATAAACTAGCTAGGGCGCTGGTAGCTTATCTCTGAGAATAGATGTAGTAGCTACAGGCCTTTGAACTATGTTACAATGAGGCTCGAGGGCCTAATTATTATTGAGAAACAATGGAAAACCCTAAACATCCAAAAACCTAACCCTAGGAGATGAAGCGCCAAAACTATGGGCCGTGTTTGGGTGAATTGGTGTTTCAACATCCTGGGGACGTAACTTTGGCATACGATCTTCGTTTGACACACACCATACCTCGTTAGAAAGATATATCCGAGGACTACAACTTTTGATGTCAGAAATATCAATCTATGGACACATGTTTATCCTAGTGTTCCCAAAATATGTCGTTTAGGGCCTCAAAATGGATCTCGAAGTTCACGACTCAAAAAAATGCTAAAAATAGCAATTTGTGCCAAAACTGAAAAACTGAAAGGACCGATGGTGGGGGTTCAAATGAAATGGGTGGGTTGCCACAAATATCTGCACGGGATCATTAGGGCCTCCAAACAGCTCCGAAAGTTCAGGACCCGGAAACTTGCTAAGAATAGTAAGTTGTGCTGAAAGTGAAAAACTGAAAGAACTGATGGTGCATGTCCAAATGGAATAGGTGGGTGGCCACCAATATCCACCTGGATCATTCCTCCCTCCTTAGGAAGAAATGGTCCCCATTGTGTTAAGTTCCTTCATGAGAGGCAAATTCTACTGAACTTGGTATTGGATTTGTCCAGGATGTCGTGGACCTGCTGGCGGATGTGTGGCGGACATGCTGGATGCGTTTAATAAATTTGGTTTCCTCAGACAATACATGTGTGGATTATGTCTATGTAATAACATGAGTTATGGCAATATCAGGCAATTTTCCGCCTGGGGTCATATCGATGGAGTGCTTGTCCTGACAATGTAGAGGAACCTCTATGGGTGAGGAGAAGATGTCCTCGTATTCCCCCATGACTTTGTCCATCTGTTGCAGCTATGTAGGGAAGCCCTGTTTCGAGGTTGTGGCCCTAATATTCTTCTTTCCCTGTGAGCGAGTTGTAAGGAAAATAAATTTCCTGATTTGGGAAACAATCTTACTGCGTTTTTTTCAATAGTTAAGGATATGGAAGGAAGCGGTACTACCTCTAGTATCCTGTACAAAACTTTTCCCAAAGTAATAAAAACGGATTGAGGCCTAGACTTATACACAGCATGTCACCTCCACAAGTATGGTTGGCCCAATAATACATCATCTACATCAAGAGGAGAAAAATCACACAATACCTCATCCGTGAATGGTTTGATGTTGTATGGAAGGCGGCACTGCTAGCAGACGTGGAGATCTTTCCCTCGGTGAAGCCACCAGATGGTATACAACTACAGGTGTGCTATGTCCAGTAGTCTGAGTCGCTTCACGACCTCTGCTTAAATGAGGTTATTTTAGCTTCCGCTATCAACAAGAAATTGCAGTGGAGAACCCTTCACCCACATTTGTGAATGGAAGAGGCACTCCCCCTCCTCTAGATCCTCGGGATCCTCCCTTTGGAGCTTGGTGGTGGAAAAAATGGCACTAGGGTCCGCATCAATGATATGCTTCCATTTTTCATCTCCCTTATCTAGTTTTGGCTGAGGATCAGAACATGCATCTGATTCGGGTGCCTTTTGTTCGGCCACCAGTGACTGTTTGGTCTAACACTTGTTTTTGCTGCGAGTGGGACTGTTATGAAATTCACACGACTTCCCCGTGTCCTTCTTTGGATTTTTGGTTTTTCTCTGAGTCATCTCGCTTTAGTTCTGCCCCCTGTTCTATAGTTTGGGGGCCCCTTTCCCTGTCTTTGGATTCTCAGATCCAAAGTCTCGCTTCTTCTACTTAATTTTTTTCTTGATCTTGGCAGCATAGCGATATGTCGTGACAAGCAAGGTAATGTCAAGGAACTCCATTTCCTCATGAATGTGTCTGTGCAGACAGCTGCGGTACTTGAGCACCAAATTTCTCTCTGAATATTTAATACCCAACATTGTGGGCAGGGCATGGAACAAATTCGTTAGTTCGTGCACATCTTGATCCCTTTGTTGCCGCAACATGGTCCATTGGATGTACTTGTCCTCATAGCTCCCCACAGGGTAATATTGTTCCTTAATGCTGTCTCGAAATGAATTCCAAGTGGGTGCAGCTGAGAACAGAGAGGGTTCCCTCTCGTCCTTTTGCTCACAGTAGGTTTCCCACCAGTATTTGACATGGGTGGTTGCTTTGAGGAGTGCAAAAATAATCTTTTCTTGGTCAGAGAAATCATGGATTGAGAAATACCCTTCTTGCAAATTCAATTATCTATCTACGGTGTCTACATCTATCTGGCCTTCAAATACATGAATGTCAAATTTTACTTGTACCTTGAAGCGATTGGCACCTCCAGAGTGGTTTTTGGATGAAGATGTGTCGTATTTGGGCAGATGTTGAAGGATCTAAGCAAAGTTATCCATCATCGCCTTCCTTTGTTTCTTGAGGGCCTCCTCGAGCAATATTATAATAGGATCTCCTGCTCCCTCATCTTTATTTTCTTCCGCCATGGGAGGTCTTCGAGGTTTGTGAGGCTGATCTTGCAGGGGTTCAAATAGATCGAGCCCTTACTCCTTATACCCTGACCTCGTTAGGGACATGCAAAGTAACATAGAGAAAGAGTAGACCACTCTGATACCACTGATCCAGATTTATGCAAGAATGCAATAAAATACAGAAATAGACATAAACACAGAGATTCAATGGAAATAATACTTCAGTACATTTATATCAAATAACAGAAATATGCTTACAGACATAACAATAATAAACTAGCTAGGGCATTGGTAACTTATCTCTAAGAAGAGATGTGGCGGCTACAGGCCTCTGAATTGTGTTACAATGAGGCTCGAGGGCCTATTTATTATTGAGAAATAATGGAAAACCCTAAACATCCAAAAACATAACCCTAGGAGATGAAGCGCCAAAACTATGGGCCCCGTTTGGGTAAATTGGTGTTTCAACTTCTCGGGGACGTAACTTTGGCATACGTATTTGTTTGACGTGCACCATACCTCGTTAGAAAGATTTATCCGAGGACTACAACTTTTGATGTGAGAAATATCGGTCCATGGAACTACATTACTCCTGGTTTTCCCAAAAAACATTGTTTAGGGCCTCAAAACAGCTCTGGAAGTTCAGGACCCGAAAAAATGCTAAAAATAGTAAGTTGTGTCAAAACTGAAAAATTGAAAGAACCGATGGCAGAGGTTAAAATGGAATAGGTGGGTGGCCACCAATATCCACCTGGATCATTAGGGCCTTCAAACGACTCCGAAAGTTTAGGACCGAAAAACTTGCTAAAAATAGTAATTTGTGATAAAAGTGAAAAACTTAAAGAACTGATGGTGCGGGTCCAAATGGAATAGGTGGGTGGCCACCAATATCCTCCTGGATAATTTCTCCACAACACTTGTATATAAAATGGCAGAAGAGGCAGTGAAAGGTGAAGTTGATGATATTATACATAATGCAAATGGAAGTCCACAAAGAAACATGATGAGAGCATTTACATATTTCATTCTAGAATAGAGAGGCCTTTGTACAAATATGAAACTAGACAATTCCATGCAGAAATTTTCAAGGATCCTCATAGAAAATCTATATTCAATAAATGTATCCTATTGTTTGACGATCGAGTTGTACAAAGGAAAAGAGTGAAAAAGCCCATGAAAAAAGCTTCAAAAAGGAAACATTATTGTGCAAAGCCTCCAAACTCAAAAAGAACTAAGGGATATTACAAAATAATTCCTAGGTCCCATTACTATATTCCACAAGAGATCCATTTGGGGACACACAAACAAGAAGCTTGGAGAAGACATACTTGCTCATTATGTGGGAAATCGAGTCATGCCTCAAATAAATGCCCATAAGGATAAGAATGTAAGCTACACATAGGGGAAAGAGTCACAAGAATTTTCTAAAAGATATCAGCAAGACAAACATAAGAGAGAAGAAGGAAAATCACTAGTCTTAGTCCAGTGTTATAAATTGTCCTAGTATCTGCATTAAAGAAGAAATACATGTTATATAACATAATTGTTGTGATTCTACTCAAACTTAAAGTTTCAGTCTTTTTGACTCAGAATATTCACAAGATTATAATGTAGTATATGCTGCTGACCATTGTAAATATATAGATTTAGAAAATTTTCAGTGCTGCATCTCCAAGTCAGATTCTAAATATACTTCTGAAGAGGAGCATGATCTATAGCAGAAATTGAAAATTTGCATGGCTCACATTTCTAATAATAAATAAGAAAAAGCCTTAGTCTGAATAAAAATGTTTCCTGGAGGTGAAATGAAGGAGAAACTAATGGAGATGTTTTTACAAACCATGGCCAAGAACCAAGGTTCTACATCAATAAATTCTTGAAAAGGTATGCAACAAAAGCCTTTTTTGTTGATGCTTCTTAAAAAAAATACCAAGTCGTTACAAAGACTACACCAACAAGAAAAACAAATAATTCTTACTATAAATGAAGTTAGTCAAGAGATAAGAAGCCTGGAAAAAGAAATCATTGAAATCAAAGCTCAAGTCTCTAAACTAGAAAAAAGTAAAATGAAAGAAACATAAATCTTAGAACAAAAAACCTCTTTCATAAAGAATTCAAATGTGGAAATGAAATGTGGAAATATATGAAGTGATATCAAATGGTTATGGTAATTATTTACATCATACATAATAGTGTATGTAAGTTGCTACATATATTTACTTAGATAAAGGGTTTGGAAAAGGGGATTAGGATTTTGAAATTATAGAACACATGCTCAAGTCAATGTTAATATTTCGACAACTTAAATTTGTAGGATAAGTATTTAGAAGAGACAGTGAATTTTGTTTTTAATAACTAATGAATAATGAAAATATCATACAAGCCAGAAATAAAATGAAAGGAAAATGATTTAGTGATTTGATATTAGCAATACCAGTTTTTTTTGCAACATTTAGTGCAATTGCTAAGCAATTAATTTTTAATACATATTGGATATATGTAAAAATCATATATATATTTGGGGTTCTGTGTTGACTTTTAAAATTCACTAACGACATTGATTATTCCCAGATTATCCTTGATCTGAACACTCATCCACTTACGGTTACCATTTTTGGGAGTGCTTCGTTTACCAGTCCTCGTGGAGGAGCCATATCGTCAATGGTAACCTGGCTTTGACATACCTAAAGGCTTTAAGGAGACATATCGCTGCTAGTAACGTGGCTTTGAGGAAATCATTCATTCGACTTTTTACGGAATATCTAGGGAGAAAATTTCTTGTATCATCTTCAATTCATTGAAAAATTTGCGGCCAAGAAAATGTTTACCTCTGATTGAGGAAAATTACTTCCAATTAACAAGGAAACTACACAAAATTTGAGTTCTTTGCATGGAAAATATACTCTACAGAATGCAAACGCATGCAGATCACAAAATTTGAGTTCTTTGCATGGAAAATATACTCTACAGAATGCAAACGCATGCAGATATCACTTTGTTTTTTTTTTTTTTTTTCAGAAAGAAAAAAACGCTGTTTTATATCATGATTAATATAAACAGTACATTGTACAGCATAAGAATATCACTTTGTGCATTTCTGGGGCGACTATCGTACAACAACAGTTATTTTTATTTTTTATTTTGTAAGAAAATTGTTTAAAGGACCGGCCATAGAAAATTAGAAACTGGATCATTAAAGCAGGGACATGGATTGAAAGACACTTGACATCTTTTCAAATAGAAGGCATATGAATGAGAAGTTTATTCAGAGGATGGAGTTCTATATCAAATTTTAATTCATTGTTCGCTCGACATTTGCATACATTAAGATATATCAATCCACTCTTTAATTAGGGTTGAACATAGCAATTTGTTTTTTCAAGTAAAATTATTGATACAATAACACAATACATTCTCCTGAAGTTTTATAATCTTTTTTAGTTTGAAGAGTGTTCGAGCAGCTAAGCCCTATTTACATTTCAACTGGTAACATGTCTAAAACCAAGATTATAAGTCAGATCACTAATAACCAAATGGGAATTCACACAGCGTGTTTGTAAATGACAAGGTGTTTTTTTTTTTTTTTTTTCTGAAGAAGTGTAAATGACAAGTTGCTCAAGGGTAAGGCCATTTTGGATTTCCGTGTTGGGAAGTTACTCAGTTGGAAAAGGTTGTTAATTAATGGTTCTGAGGAGTAGATGTTCAACAATTTCAGAGAATAGGAGAGAGGGTTTTGTCCAAGTTGTGAAGGACCCGTAACTAGGATTTGTTTGAATATATAATATTTTTAATATGCTTCATAAATAAAAGACTGACCATTTATAAAAACATTGTTTTTAATAATTAAATATCAAATTTTAATTATTTTAAATCGCCTTAGAAAATATTACTGATCCACGATAACATGTTTTTCAACAATTAATACACAATTTCCATACTTTCAAAGCACCCTTTAAAAAAAAATCTAATTTATGTAGTATCCTGCTTTAATTTTTCCATGATCACTTTGATGGGTGAGCAGATCACATAATTGGATTTCTTTATATTACGAATCAGAATTAGATTTTGGTCCTCGTGTATTACTCTAGCAAAGGAAATTAGTACGGAAGAAAAGGATTTTGATACCCTTATTAATTTTATGGAACATAAATAAGAAGAGAAGATTATATATTATTTTTGCTTGTACACTGCAAATAAATCCATCTGCATTTAGCACCTGATCTGAATTTATATTTTTATTCCATATTAATTAGCTTCATGAGAATATGATATGCATAAAGGGAATAAGAGTTAATAAAAAAAATAAGAGATTGCACTCAGGGATTATAAAATGCTGCAACAAATGGGTGCAACCAAGTATTGAGTTTTTAGAATTGATGGCTTTTTTTATATCAAGGGTTTTAAAAAAATTATGGGCATATAAAATATAATAAAATATATGGATTTGTAATATAACGTTGCTCTGTTTTCTTTACCTTTAAGAAAATACAAGGAAAAACTAATAAAATATTTTGGTTTGTAACATAATAAAACATGATATGGTATGCTGGTTTGCAATATAATGCTCACATATTTTTTTTCGTTGTTTATTTTATATATTTTTTAAAAATTTTATGATTATCATCCAGTGATGGTATCTCTTTTATTTCATTCCTTTATATTAGGTCATATAGCAATACCTTTAATAGAGTTTATATTGTGTAAGGGATACTTTTAAATTTCAGTAGTTTTAATAATTTCTTAATTTATACTGTCAACATAGTAAAGACTCAATTAGATTAGATACATGAGGAAGACTTAATTATTATGCCATATAGATAGATTGGATATTTTTTACTCTATTATGTGAGTTTAATATAATACGATAATAATCTCCATATATTTTATAATGACTTGTGCGAGTAAGAATATGTAATGATTTGTACACGTAAATTAATTGGTATGAACTTGTAAGTCTAGATTTTTTTTTTCATATTATTATTATCAAATCGAAATTGAATGTCCAACAAACCAATTTATGTAAAAAAAAAAAAAAATGAATCAAATCAATATGATACGGTTATTTATTTTTTACCACATTATTATTATGAAATTGAGAGCCCAACAAACAAGTTCATGTGCAGAAAAATAAATCAAATCAATGGCATATGGGTATCTATTTTTTCCCATATTTTTATTGAGGAAATTGATTACCCAACAAATCAATTCATTGAATCAAATTTTCCTTACCACCTACACTAAATATAAATAAGACTGTGTAATAGAAACATTGTATGAATCACATCAATTCATATACATAAAATTGAATCAAGTTTCATTTCATTGGCACTAAATATATATAACATTATACACTAGAAAGATAAACTCGGACTCATGAAATTTCAAACAAATATCAAGGGTCTTCAAAATATAGTGGAACTCACTTCTAGAAATCTCTCACAAAATTGTAGAACAAGATTAGAGTCTTGAATGCCATTACAGTCTAATGAAAAATTTATTATCATCTAGAAAATGTTCATGTTAAACAATACAAAAAGAGATAGACACATCTATTCCATATCCAAATCGAGATAAGAATAAAATGGTGGTTCTATTTGATTTAGGCTGATAAATAAACTCAATTGCAATGATTTCTATGTAAGTTTAAAAATCACGGATCACTCTCAATATTAATAGCAATATTATAATCACTCATTTCTCTAATCAATTGTTAATAACAATATTAATTATTATATAATATTAATATTAGCTATTAAATGCATTAATATTAATAAATATAATGGTAAATATAAATAATGAGAATAACACTCAAACCAATATTACAAACAATATTTAATAATAACATTGAATGCAATATTAATAAATTTTTTAATTTTTTAATATTTAATAGTATTAATGAATAATATTTACATTATAATACTAGCACAAGTAAATTAATAAAAAGATTAATACTAAAAATCCAAGTGATTATAAACCCAGGGGATTATATTATAAACGTAAGGCAAATAAATCCTAAGGTAAATATTATAAATCCTAAAATAATCATGGTAGCCCATGGTTTACCATGATTTATTTTAATATTGAAACAATCTTTTTCATAATGCGGCATTGAACCATGGTTGACCATGGTCCACTATGATTGATTTTCATATTGCGACAATCTTTGTAACAATGCGACGTTGGACCATGGTTTATTTTCATATTGAAAAAATCTTTGTCACAATGTGGTGTTGGACCATGGTTGAACCCTCAACCCAAGGGATTTATATTAAACCTAAGGATTCAAAATTATAAACCTTATGAATAATTTATATCATAGGAATACAAACCCTTAGATTAATAACCCTGATTGGTATTATAAGCCCAAAGGAATAATAAACCCAAGAAATTAATATTAAAAACCAAAAGGGATTATAAAATCAAGAGAAAATTTAACCGATCGGATAAATATTGTAAACCCAAGCTATATAAACCCTAATATAAATATTATAAACTCTAAAAAAACATGGTTGACCATAGTTGACAATGATTATAAACCCAGGGAATTTATATTAAACCCTAGGATTAATATTATAAATGTTATGAATAATATTATAACATAGGTATATGAACTATTAGATTAATAAACCCAAGGGATTAATTCTAAAATACCAAGGTATTATAAACCCAAGGCAATAATAATAAACCCAAGAGATTAAAATTATAAACAAAAGGTATAAAACCTAAGATAAATATTATGAACCCTAAAATAAACATGGTTGATCGTGGTTGACCATGGGTCATTTTCATATTGAGAAAATATTTGTCACAATGCAACATGTATTGACCATGCTTGAGCATGATTGATTTTCATATCGAGGCAACCATGGTCAAACATGTTTATTCTTTAATTTATATTATTTAGCTTAGGGTGTATATACATTGGGTTTGTAATATTAATCCCTTGAGTTTAATATTTAATTCCCTTGGGTTTAATAGTATTAATCTCTTCAGTTTATTATTTCCTTGGGTGTATAATATCATTATGTTGGGTTTATTAATATAAGGGTTAATATTCCTAGGGTATTATTCATAGGGTTTATAATATTAATCCTTGGGTTAATATAAATCCCTTGTGTTTATAATCATGGTCAACCTTGGCCCAACTTCATATTGTGATAAATATTTTCTCAATATTAAAATAAATCATGCTCAAAGGTCGCATTATGAAAAATATTGTCTCGATATGAAAAACAATCATGCTCAACCATGGTAAACCATGGCCCAACGTCACATTGTGACAAATATTGTCTTAATATGATAATGGATCATGGTTAACCATGTTTATTTTAGGGTTTATAATATTTATCTTAAGGCTTATAAACATTGGGTTTATAATATTAATCCATTGGGTTTAATATTGTTTCCTTTGGTTTATAATAGCTTAGGGTTTTATAATTAATCTAATGGTTTACAATATCAATTTCTTGTGTTTAGTAATCTATGGGTTCATATTCCTAGGGTATAATATTATTCATAAGGTTTATAATATGTATCCTAAATTTTAATATAAATCCCATGTGTTTATAATCCTGGTCAACCATGGTCCAATGTCACAATGCGACAAAGATTTTCTCAACATCAAAATTAAACATTGTCAATCATGGTCAACCATGGTCCAACCTCACATTGTGACAAAGATTGTCACAACAGAAATATCAACCATGGTCCAATGTCACATTATGACAAAAATTATCCCAATATGAAAATCAACCATGGTCAACCATTTTCAACCATCGTCAACCATGGTAACTCATATTCAACCATTGTCCAATGTCACATTGTGACAAAGATTTTCTAAATATGGAAATAAAATATGGTCAACCATGGTCATCCTTGGTCCAACATCCCATTCTGACAAAGATTGTCTCAATATTAAAATCAACCATGGTCAACCATGTTTATTTCATTTCTTTAAGTATTTATCTTAGGGTTTATATGCCTAGAGTTTATAATATTGATCCCTTGGGTTTAATATTATTCCCTTTGTTTTATAAACCCTTCTTCTTTTAGTATTTAATCAATTCAATTTATTATTTCCTTGGGTTTATAATATAAACCTATTTGGTTTTTAATATTAGTCCTTGGGTTAAATATAAATCCCTTGCATTTATAAGAATGGTTATTCATGCGAAACTATGGTCCGATGTCACATTGTCACAAATATTGTCTAACTATGAAAATAAACCATAATCAATCATGGTCAATGATGGTAAACCATGGTCAAATGTCACATTCTATCAATTATTTTCTTAATATGAAAATCAACCATGGTAAAACATGATCAACAATTTTTATTTTAAGGTTAATAGTATTTACCTTAGGGTTTATATACATAGGTTTTATAATATTAATCCATTAGGTTTACTTCTTGGGTTTAATATTATTCCCTTAGGTTTATAATCCTGTAGATTTTTAGTATTAATCCCTTGGATTTATTATTTCATTGGTTTAAAATATTAATCTGTTGAGTTTATTAATAAAAGGGTTCATTTTCCTATGGTGTAGTATTATTCATATCTTTTACAATATAAATCTTTGGATTTAATATAAATTGCTTGGGTTTATAATCGTGGTCAACCATGGTTAGCGACGGTCCAACGTCACGTTTTTATAAACATTTTCTCAATATGAAAATAAACCATTTTCAAACATTTAAATGTGCCAAAGATTGACTCAATATGAAAATAAATCATGCTAAACCATGATCAACCATGGTCCAATGTCCCTTTATGATAAATATTGTGTCAATATGAAAATGAACCATAGTCAACCACGGTCAACCATGTTTATTTCATGGATTATAATATTTATCTTAGGGTTCCTATACCTTGGGTTTATAATATTAAACCCAGGGGCTTAATATTATTCCCTTGGGTTTACAATTCTTTGGGTTTTTAGAATTAATCCCTTCTCTTTATCATTCCCTAGGGTTTATAATATCAATCCCTTGAGTTTATTAATCTAAGGGTTCATATTCCTAAGGTATACTATTATTCACAGCGTTTATAATATTAATACTAGAGTTTAATATAAATCCCTTGGGTTTATAATCATGGTCAACCATGGTCCAATGTCACATAGTGCCAACGATTGTATCAATATTAAAATCAACTGTGGTCTTATGTCGCAGTGTTACAGAGATTATGTGAGTATGAAAACCAATGATAGTAAACCATGGTCAAACATGTTTATTTTAGGGTTTATAATATTTATATTATGGTTTTTATACCTTCATTTTAAAATATTTATCCCTTGGGTTTAATATTATTTCCTTCGGTTTTTAGTATTAATCCCTTGGGATAATTATTCCCTTGGGTTTATTAATCTAAGGGTTCATTTCTCTTGGGTTTACCAATCCCTTGGTCCAATATCACATTGTGACAACCATGGTGAAACATCGCATTACGACAAATATTGACTCAATATGAAAATCAATCATAGCCAACCATGGCCAACCATTGTCCAGCGTCACATTGTGCCAAAGATTGTCTCAATATGAAAATAAATCATGGTCAACCATATTCCAATGTCACATTGTGACAAATATTCTGTCAATATGAAAATAAATTGTGTTCAACCATGGTCAATTGTATTTATTTTAGTGTTTATAATATTTATCTTAGGGTTTACATACCTTGGGTTTATTGTATTTGTCCCTTAGGTTTAATATTATTCCCTTGGGTTTATGATATTTATCTAAGGGTTTATATACCTTGGGTTTATAATATCAATCCCTTGAGTTAAATATAAATCCATGAATTACTAATACAAATTATTAAAGAAAATCATATTTGTATTAATAAATATTTATATTAAAAAAAATTATAAAAATAATATTTATATTAATAAATAATAACAATGAGTTATTTATTATTATTATTTATTAATTAATCATGAGTTAATTAATTATTAATAATGAATTAATAAATAATTTAATGAATAAATTAATAATCAATCAAATAAAATGTTAAATTTTGACATTTTCCTATGTTGTATTAATTACTTTAGCCCAAATTACTTCTTCATAAAAAAATGCATCTAATTATTAGCAGTGTAAATAATCATAAACTATAACTAAAAATAGAAAAATACATCCAATGACAAAGAAGACAATAGCACAACCATAAGAGACAACAGATTGGTCCAAGACTAGGGGAAAACCCCACTATGGGGGAAACCCTTTCAAATCTTCTTCTTCAATAGATCGTCATAAAAAATTTCACAAGAATGTACAATGAGCCCAATACATATGCAGTGGAAAAATAAACAAATAAAATCTATAGATGTGCACATCTACAACATCAAAAACTAAGTGTTATCAAATGCCAAGTCCTAGATCTGAATCCAAGATGCTATCAAAGACTAATAACAAGCATCCGTGACTAAGTGACTGATGTATGAAGGCACTATGCAAGGAGTTGAAGATGACCCAACTCAGATCTACTCAAAAAAACCCTTACCTACGACCTCAAGACGTTGTGCCTATGTCTAAAACTTCCTTGGCAATGACCTAGACACATTGTTCCCGCAGTTAAAGCTTCCCTGGCCATGACCTAGACAGTCGGTGCTCGCGATTCTTGACATGATTAGTCTGATCTGGCACAGGAACCCTACCAATGAACTTAACATGCTCAACCCCCGACTATGGCAACTTAGCTGCTACCTTGCCACGTTATGCACATGGTTGTGGCCCAAATTCTGTAGTTGTGTGCCTGTGGCTATGGCCCAACAACCCTAATTCAGAGCGAGCCTCTCTCCTGTGATCCTGAACCCTACGTGAGCTTCTTCCATCAAACTCGTGTGAACCAAAATATAAAATATGATGCAAGGAAATGAGTTGAAGAAAAAAATCTCATCGGCAAATGTGTGAGAATGAGCTTGAGGCCACTTTTATTTATAGATTTTATGAGGGACTAGTTGGGGCTTTGACCAAATCCACATGTGTTGAGCCCGACCCATTCCATTTCATTAATAAATAAAATAATTGATAATTTAAATTATGCTTAACCGATTTGGGAGAGCTATAGTTAGATTTTGGTCCTCTCAAAAAGAGGAATCTAATGTAATTATAATATCAACCTATGAGTTGTCCAAAGTGGAATTTAACTCTAGCTGCTAAAATTAACACTCTCTCTCAACTAGGAAGAATTTTATTTGATAATTTTTTCTTGTAGATCTTTACATCATGGTGTCGACATGGCTCAGCTCTATCTGATGAAACTTTCTCGGATCTAGAAGAAGAAGAATCGGGGAGCAATAGATTGCACCTGTACTGAGAAACACAATAATTCATCATACACGAGAGCACATCTTAGACCTTGGAATCTCATTAAGGAGTCCATTCTCAACCCATAATTAGAAAAGGGGATCAAATATCAACCCAATCATGTTTCCTACCGATATTCCCATCAATGACTCTCAACAGTCACATGGTAAAACACCTGCATCATAATCGACTTGGGGTTCACACCCCAAGTACACTCTCAACTCTTTGGCCAAACGAGGAGAAATATTCCCAATAAGCCTTGCTTGAGGGTATGATGCCAACTGGGGTATACTTTGCATTGACCAGATAAAGGAGTAGCATCTTGGACCTTATGAAGATAGGGGAGAAACATCTCAACCCTTGGTAATAGATAGGGAAGTACCCTATTTTCCAAATACCCCTCAACCCTAGGAGCCCTCTATCTCAATTCCTCACCTCGAGAGCTAAATAAGGGTAGGAATAGTTCGCCTAGTGTCCTTGACTATTAATGCCACCTATCCAGAGGGGTTACATCCATCACTCCCAATTTTTATTTAAAACCAAGAAAATTCCTTTAGGTAGTGCCTTGGTGAGAATATCTTATATCTTTTCTTGAGTTGATATGTGGTGGATTCTAATAGCTCCTCTCTACACCATGTCACAGATAAAGTGATATCGAATTTCTATGTGCTTAGACTTGTCATGAAACATGAGATTCTCTCCTCAATGGATCACACTCTTTTTGTCATTTTATATCACTGTGGTATATAAGACTTGACCAAATAGCTCACCAAAGATCTCCTTTAACCACACAGCTTCACAACTAGTTGTGCTAGCAGCAATGTATTCTTGTTTTGTGGTACTTAGTTCTACCAATTTTTTCTTCCTGCTCATTGAGGATATCATGGCACAACCAAGACTGAAACAATAACCAGATGTAATATTTTTTTCAAAAACATTTCCTTCCCAATAAACATCATTGTATCCATGACTCTTGAATGTATACAGTAGAATATCTCATACCAAGTGTCATCAATCCATGTAAGTATCTAAATACATGTTTGGTCGAAATCTGATGTACATGAAAGGGCTCAGTCATGAATTACCTCAAGGTGTTAGATACATAACATATATCTCGATGGGTGTTCCCAAAGAACATTAGAGCTTCAATTAGTTGCTTTTTGTTAAGCAGGTAAATCCTCTCTGCGGACAGAGATGATCCCTCTAGCCCTAGAGTGGGTCTAGAAACAAGGAGACCTGCTAGAGTGTTGATTCCTAATTACTAAATGAAAAGAGGACATAGTAGATCAACCTACCTAAAGTCGAATGCTGTCATCATTGTTGTAGTGGTGGTGGCCTCTCACTCCTCCCTTGGCAAGTCATGTTCCTTCTGCAGTCATGCTCAAATACCTACACATAGAACAGAAAACAAGACAGCACATGACATGATAATTTCACTCAGAACTACTAGCCAGTAAAAGAGGGCTAATCATATTGCATTAAAAATCTAACATAATACAAAATGGGAACCAAAAAATAGTCACGTTTATGTATTGATAGAAGGAAGAGTTACAACCAATGCTTTGACGTCGCAGTCTCCTCCAGCGAGGTTCAGCCGAAGTGCATCTCAGATGCTCATCAGGGAATTCGGACGGTATGAAGGCATGGAATCAAGCTCTCTCAAAAGGCATGGAGTCAAGCTCTCTCAACATAATTCCTTCTTATTCTATCTCTTTAGTAGTTCTGCTATAGTATGTTCAATTCTCCAAGTTTAGCTAGCTTATGCAAAGAGAGATAGCTTCTTTTTATAAAGGAAAAGGAGGAGGTTAGGATCCCTACAAAGGTGGGAGGGAGGCCTATCCTTTAGGAGGTTCCCATAAGAGGTGGAAACCATAAAATAAAGGAGGGAGTCCATGGTTATTTAGTCCAACCACTCCCAATGACTCATCCTCGAAGTTGTTGGAGTGGAATCTTCGCCTCTATTTTTAAAAAACATTCCATAAACAGATCAGCGTGGGTGGCTTACTAAGACAGAGTGCCAACTGGTGTAGGGACCAGTGTTAATCTTCCTCATCGGCACAAGGGCATAGCTGACTACTCGCGCCAAGGCAAAAACAAGGGTTTTTCAATCTCTCCTCAGGGAATTGTCAACAAAAGGAATATTACTCTAATGTAAATGGATACAATGATGGTATTTGCAAGGCATGACACTGCTTATTGATCATAGAAATGACCCTCCAATGGGCGAGATGTAGATTGCAGGGACAGTGACAAAATTTTGTGTAACAGATGCCCCCTAAAGCATGAGGTCCGAGGGAGAGGGAGGGGCGAAATACTTTATGATAACACGTTCGAAATAAACACTGTTGTCGAAAAACCTGCAATTACAAATACAAATAATATCTCTGATACATGAACATGTGGTATGGGTGCAGCCATCCATAATAGAGTGTATAAAAATTGAGATCCGAGGTATGGATGCAGCCATCCAATAGAAAGGATCAACAAATAGACTCAGGTATGGTCGCAGCCATCCAATCAAAAAGAGTCATGCAATAAGTCATGATAATCCACCAAATTCCGCAACCTGGATTTTATCAGACAAAACCCAAGGTCTTGCATTCCATCTTGACCTAAACAAGTACAAATTCAAGCATGCGAATATATGAGATGAAGTCTAACATGCAAGAAAATCACCTGATTACCAGCCAATGATGAAGGATGTTAACATAAACGAGAGAAACCACCAATATGACAATGTCTCCCAAGGTACAACCGGTACAATCCACGGAATGTGAATAGTGATATGGCGTCGAACACCCACAGAATCACTTGATCGAAGGCCAATGAGGTGGACCTTGCGTCAAATGCGAAGAACTTGCCATTAAGGCATGCAGGCTCCAAGGTACCAGATGGGAGTCTCTAGATCAAATTCCTGGATAATGAGCTGAAGTCGACAGGAAGTGACCTAATCGAAGGTGGGCCATAATGTTTCCCACATCATCGATACGAGACAGAGGAACATGATGATAGTGAATCAAGAACAATAGATATTTAGAGGGAGGTTGAAAACTGTAGAGGCAAACTTCTCTTGAACATATCAACAGCACGACACTGGATTTGGCAGTATTTGACATCAAGGGATATGAGGTCATGATGACGTGGCAAAGAGTAGATGAGAGGTCAAAAGATATTACCCAAACCCATGGAGGCAAAAATGACGAAATGAGATGTCCCCAACCCGACACAAATACAGAAAAGTGCCATGTTCAAGAGTGACATACTGCCAACATAACTAAAACTTGGTTCCATTTACTCCCACCATTTCTAGCAAGTACCCTAATCATTTTTTCAAAAAAAAGCTTGAAGGGGATATCATATGCTTGTGCTGTAATTTTATCCTTTGGACAAATCCAACCTAGTACATTTTACAAGCCCTTGGAAGGAGGAACTCAAGTAATGTCATGGCGACGAAATCCGATGTCATCAGGGTTTAACGACTCTAACAAAGGGAGAACTCAGCATCTTTTCATGTTTAGAGATTTTGAAAAGAAGGCATAAAACAAAACTCTATCATGGCCCTTTTCGTAAATAGTCCCTTAGATCTGAAAAGGTAGAAAACAATATCTGAAAGAACCTCTTAGTCGCGATAGGCTAAGGTATTCCTTTTTCATAAATAATCTATCCAAGCCCGAAAAAGGGATAAACATATACTGGGTAGATATCACTTCGCAGCCAATTAACAAGTTCGAAACGACAAGAGTCTCAGCAATCTTTTCAATTTTAGATTCATAAAAGAGCTGAAAGATGACTCTAGTAGTGACATTTTTGTGTTTTTACTGAGTCCGAAAAAGTATAAAATTTAACTCGTTACTTCACCACTATGTCCTGAAAACCTGTTGCTACATAAGAGACACATGGAAAACCCATTTCTCTAAAATAATATAATAAAATAATCGAAAAACATGTCTTCAAACCTAATTAGGGTTGTGAAAAGTTATAAAATGCCAAAAATGGTAAAAAAAATTACTTTTCACTTTTTACCTCTTGTGGAGGACTAGTCACCCATTTTACAATTTTATTTTGTGGCAACGATAGCAAACAATCTAGCAGACCAATCTCAAACCCGTTAGTTCCAGGTAAGAACCGAGATCTCTCCCTTCATTTTAAGTCATCTTTTACTGCCTGCAACTTCTAATTTTGATTTCTAAGGGAGGAAATGCAAATATTAAGGCACGGTGGTTGGTGCCAGTTTCGGGCACGGACTCACGCAAATCTCTCAATTTTCTGAACTAGGGCACACCCATTGGAATGACTGTTTGGGAAATAGTCGCGCCAACCACACAGACCATTCTTTTGCAAAAGTGCAAGTCAAATACCCAATTTTTTATAAATCAAAGCTTCAAAAATGGCTAATACTATTCAGATGAATGTGTTTGCAGGTAGAAAGCGGAAAAATGGTAATCAAATGGAAAGAACAGGAACACAATGAAGAGGAAAAGCTTGCCATGGGAAATGAGAGATGCATGGAAGCTCTCAGAGACTGCAGACTGAAGAAATTATTCTTTACACTGTGTCTCTTAGCTCAACCAGAGCTGCTATAGTATTTGATCAGCATATGGGATGAGCATCAGGAAAAGTTCATCCTTCGAGATCAGGAACTTGAGATTGATGTTTTTGATGTCTACTTCATAATAGGATTATTGTGGAGGGGAGCAGCACCAATCCTAACTGGCACCCGGCCCTACATGGAGAGCATGTCCATGGTGATTGACAGGGTATATCCAGGGGCACGGAAGGGAACAGGAAGTGGGAAAGTCGATATCCAGACTATCCCAAATTTGGCACTAAAAGTAGTGCTACATACCATAACATGAGCTGTGGGATTGCAAGCACTGCACGAAGCAAAAAATACACAGTTGCTTCTTGCTGTATATTGCTTAACACCAACCATCTACAACTGGGCATAGGCCATGACAATAAGCATGAAAGGCAAGCTAAAAAAATATAAGAAGACAAAATTGAAGCAATTTGTTTATGGGTCTATCCTGGTATCGTTCTTCCTATAATTACTACCAATTTTCCAGCATCTGGAGGTCATAGTCCCAACACCACCAGCGAGAGAACCACTGATTGCCCGATGGGCGGCTCTGATGCGAAGGGCAGAGGGTGTTCAACAAATGTCGTGGAGACCAGAGTTCTTTCATTGGCTCCACCAATAGTTGATCATCATGGAGGACTGGCCCTACTCTGGTACATATTTTACTGGTGATCCAGACCTCCCACTCCCAGAGGGAGAGGATTGGGATGAAGATTTGGGTAAGACTCATTTTTAATTTTCATGAGCGTTATGATTATTTTAACTATGTATATTCTGAAATTAAATCCATGCATTTGTAGATGTTGGCCCAGAGAGTCCCACAGGCATGTCTCCGATAGCAAGGTGAATCCCTCATGATTTTGACCCTTATGGAGAGGGAGGCGAGGAAGAGGAGATCGTGCGCAACCTAGAGGGGATCACACGTGGAGTCTTGAACTATGCATGATTCGACGACGTTCCTCGCACCTACTAGAGACATACTGTATGGGTGCCAAGCCACATTCACCGCTTACTGAGGCGGCCCGTATGGGCAGTGACATGCTACCATGAGTATCACGCCGATTAGACACCTAGAATTTATATCTACATATTTTGAGAGACATGGTGTCTCTGGATGTAACAGAAATACACATATTTTTTGAATGTATGATGCACACTGATGCAAACATGTGATATATATATATATATATATATATATATATATATACATATATATTCCTACATGGATATTTTTCACATGATGATGATTTTACAAATTACGCAAATTTCTATCTAATACAATGTTAGCCACTATATCAATTAATGCATTCATTCGTCTAGGAATATGTTGATATGTGATAAAATAAAAATGTCTTTCCAACAAACAAATACGTGAATACAATCTCAAAATGTATGGGTTTCTGACTAAATAATGACCATTCAATTGCAGAACAACAAGTTGTGAATCTAGATTTACAAGCAATTCATGTATGCCAAGATTGATTGCCTCGATTAATAGTTCAAGGACAACACTATATTCAGTGACATTATTTGTAGTTCTTCCTAGACAAATACCTTGCAGTTCTATCACCTCACCAGTAGGATGATATATTACCGAGGCTGCTGAAGACAAATTCCTGGTACTGTAGGAAGCACCATCTGCGAAACCGATATAAGGGGTAATAGACATCTGCACAAATAAGAAAGACCCAATAAGCAGGAAAATTCTCGCAAAGCACACCAAATCAAAACATGTACAAAAATTGAAAAAACCACCTATGTACACAAATCATGCATGAATGACTCACGCATAATATTTTTTGAGATGCAACCCATTTCTGGGTTGTTCTAGAGGATGACCTTCATAATCAATAAGCTCATCGGCCCCATTCTACAACACGCGTTTAATAATGTAAGGCCCATGCCACATGGGTTGAAATTTTCCTACCCCCAGCTTATCATGAGCTTGGTCATACAGGAGGACGAGATCTCCTTCAACAAAATAATGAGGGGAAACTGATTGGTCAAAATGAGCTTTGACCCACTTTTTCTGTGCAACAATAACCAGAGCAACAAAGCGGCGGGTTTCATCTAACCTTTCTAAATAAAGGAGACACTCTTCTTTAGGTGAATTATTCAGCAGTAATTCAACAACCAAATTGAGCGAAGGTATTTCACACTCAATCGGAAGAGTAGCTTCCAGTCCATAAACCAACTAAAAGGGGGTGAATCTGGTTGCACTCTTAACTGACGTTTGGTATGCCCAAAGAGCTAAAAATAACATGAGATTCCAATTGGATTTATGGATCCCAATCATACGTTGAATCATGGTAACAATAACTTTGTTCATGGCTTCAACCTGGCCATTGGCCCGAGGATAGTATGGCATTGAGCTGTCGTGACATAGACCCAACTTAGAAGTCAACTCCACCACCATGTAATGCCGAAAATGGGAACCATGATCGGTAACGATGGCTTTAGTGTAACCAAACCTAGCAATGATGTGATTGAATATGAGTTGGGTAGCTATCTTACCGTCAGCGGCAAGTGTAGGCATTGCTTCAGCCCATTTGGTGAAGTAGTCCATGGCTACGATAATATAAGCATGCCCCTCAGATGAGTGAGGGTTACACATCATAAAATCGATGCCCCACTTCACAAAGGGACCAATTGTAATCACATGATGAAGAGGTACAGGCGGCACACGCATCTTGCATTTATAAATCGGGAAATCATGACATTTTCAAACTGCGACAATGCAACCTTTGAAGATAGAAGGCCAGAAATAACCAACACAAAGAATGTTTTGTGCAGTGGCATAACCAAACATTTGACCGCCATAGGCGCCACTGTGACAATCATTTAGAGCTTTCTCATCTTCCTCAAGAGTCAAACATCAACAGAGAATCACTCTGACACGATAGAGTGTATTCTCGACTATACGATAAGGTTGCAACTAATGATGGATGCGTCAGTGGGCATCCTTCATCAACTTATATCTGAAATTAGAAGTCTGGAGATAAATTATGATATCACTGTACCAAGGATCGAGGGTGCTAATCAAGAAAATCATATCGTCTGGAATGTATTCCTCGGAACGAGATAGAGGAGAGTCTGAAGGGAGGAAAAAAATCAAATCGGCAAAGACTAGTGATTTCTTCAACTGGGCAGCAGTAAATTCCAAATCGAACTCTTGGAGGATGAAAATTCACTTCGAGTATTTTCCCCCCAGCAATTGCCGAGAAAATATATAGGTTATCGAGTTGCAATCAGAAATCACAGTCATCATACGCAAAAGAATATGATGACGAAAATGTTGAACTGCTTGAACCGTAGCTAACGCTAACTTCTCGACATGTGTATAGTGTGTCTCAGGATCAAGAAGGTTACGAGACATGTAATAGATAACATGATCATTACCTTCATCATTGTCTTGTACCAGAACCATGGCAATCATGCTGAAAGCGACAGCTAAATAAAGGGAAAATTCATGATGATATTTAGGAGGATGCAACAGAGGAGCGTTGACAAGCAACGTCTTCAGTGCCTCAAAAGACTGTTGAGCAATCTCATCCCAGTAGAATGGGACACCCTGCTTTAATAATCGTGTGTATCCTCTAGCCACTTCTGCATAGTTAGGTACAAAACGGCATAGAAAATTAACCTTACCTTGCAAACAATGCAACTGATGTAATGAGGAGGGAGAGGGGAGATTGATAATAGCCTCAACCTTGAGTGGATCAAGGCTAATTTCGTCTTTGGACACAATAAGCCCTAAGAGTCTACCAAAATCAACGTAGAAGACGCACTTGCGCGAATTAAGCCGAATATTGTAACACTGACAACAGCATCATGAAGATGGTTGGTGATCCCATACCAACCCAAGCCCAGATGAGGTGGGTCATCTGGGGCTGAGTGATGTGAGAATATTATAGAAAAATATACAACATCGCTCGCCAAACGCCAGCCCCAACATTCTTGAAGTCGAGAAGCACACATGTAGTACTAAGAACCAGATACGGCAGTATTATGTTCGCTCAGTGGGAGAAACGTTAATCGTTTTAACTTAAACCATCCATGAGGGAAGCGTCCTCACTCCCAAACCTGATCTGCGCGATGATTTGATCAATAAAGGGGTAGGATAATTATCCTTGGGACAAGCTCAATTAATATCACGATAATCAAAGCGAATAACGAATAGTTCTCTTTTCTTATCTACGGGAAAAATAGTAGAGACCCATTTTGTCAAATCGAGATAAATAAAACCCGGCTCTAAGAAGTTTTTCAACTTCACCTTTAATAGTGGCGGCACTGTAAATTGCAGGATGAAGATGCCGGTGAATAGGCTTCGAGCCGAGGTAAGTAGGTATTTCATGCACCACTATACTAGGGTCGATGCCCGGGCATTTCTTCATAGGACCATGCAAAGACATCACGAAATTTGTGAAAAGTCTAATATAAACATGCTTCATCGAAAGAAAAAGTGACCCTAATATGGATGTTCTTAATGATTCTGGTTTAATGGAAATGTCAAGAGGCATCTTCTATGTAATATTACTCAAGTTACCTTCCGTAAAGACGTCATGTGTCAAAATAGGCAGTTGAAGAGGAGGAGAAGGCACCTGAGATGCAAAATGCTTAAGACAAGTAGACATGGCCCTGAGGCTAGGCATGAACGAGGAACGATGATGACCATCGTCCCATGGCAAATCCTTAAGAGACATGGTTTCCACGATGGATTCATCGGAGGGAAACACTTCTTTCAAAGGATCATGTGAATCAGAATCACCAAGCCAGGGGGATTGACAATAAATGTAAAGAGACATTATTGATGGAGCACAATTAGAGGACGGAGGTTTCAAAGCCGTGATGAATTCACAATAATCAATCTCAATTGGACTCAAAGGCATCGAATCTCCATAGGAATAAATCTGTTTAGGGGAAGGAATAATCCATGGGTCGTTAGACCGAGAGATCATCTGGATCTGAATAGTATTTGGTGGAGGAAGAGGAAAAATACCCATGACAACAGGATCTTTAAAAATAACTGGCCCTACGCTCTCGTAGGGAGTAGGAATTTGATCCACATACGGAACGTTGTTCTCAAAAGAAGAGGTGAAGAAGGACAACTGATCAACAGTGACAATTTTTCCTTCGTGCGGAAATTTCAGAACACAAAAGAGAGTGGACAAAATACATAACATGGCATGAGTCCAACTGCGACCGAGGAGAAGATTATAATTGAGTGTAGCATCAATGAATTCAACCTCGACATTGAATGTCTTCCCTTTCAAACTAATCGGTAAACCAGCGAGAACACCTAAAGGTTTTGATTCTATTCCATCAAATGCTTCAAGGGAATTTGGTGATGAATTCAAGGCTGGAGAACCATTAGCTTTCCAACATGAAGATGACATGACACAGGTTGATGCACCTTTGTCCAAAACTTCTCAATGGATATCGAGACCATTAATAACAACTTGAATAATGAGCACAATCTGATGCAGAAGTTGTGGAACAAAATTCTCTAAATCGAAAGCAAAAAGGATAGTATCAGTAGGATCAATCCCACTAATTGCAGATAACAAAGCTCTTCGCTGCGACGAAAAACTCTGAAGTACTTCTAACATGGACATCACGGATGGTGCCTGAGCCAAATACTCAACAATATTGTAATGGTGAGCAGCACAGGCATTGGAATTATAAGAATACTTGCAAAGTACACCTTTGGAAGGTGGCTACACAACGAACTCAACATTGGGCCTTTCAATTTCAAGAGGGCCAGTAACAGGCGGAGGAGGAGGACCATTAGTGATCTCCTTCCCTGTAGCCTGTCGGGATCCAGTATAATATTTCACCCGAGTAGCAATAGAAATGGCTGCAGAACCATTCATCATGAACACTTGGGAGCCAAATGGGGCAGAGGACTAAGGTTGCTCTACCATCTGAGTCTGCTGAGATTGGAAAGGTTCTTTAAGAACGATCAAAGTTCCCTGGGTGTCTTTGAGTAAGCGTCTCACTTCAGATCATGTAGGACAGTCATTGGTGAACTGCTTATCGTCATAAATAAAACAAGGGTATTTCAGTTTTTGTTGAGAACCATCACTAGCACGAGGTTCTTGAGAATCCTGTTTCGGGGCATCAGCTTTGGCCTTACCTTTACCCTTATTTTTACCTTTAGAAACATTATTTTTAGGATTGGCCTAAACGACATTAACTTCTGCGGGTTTACTAGAATTCAAAGTGGACTAAGAAGCAACATTATTAGAAGAAGCAGAATTCGACTTCCCAGAGTTTGAAGACGAAGACTTCTGAGAATTCTGAGACACGGAACCAATAATACCATCGACGAATGGATTCATTCGTGGTTTAGAAGTTCCAGGTCAGGGAGCATCGGGAAAGATATCATATAATGCACCAGACTAAGAGTAAACAATATCAAGGTACTAGGCGTAAGCAATGGCTTGTTCATCGGTTACACATGCGCCCATAGCTATGTCTTTGGCAATCTAGTTGACAAAGGAGGTGGTGAACCAATGAGTCAGAAGCTGATCAGAAATTTCAAATTTGATCATGCAACGATGATGTCACCACTCATGAATATGATCCGAGATATGAGTAGCTCAGTCATGTTTCAATGAAGTGAGGAGGTGCGTCACGGTCTCATAGTAGAATGGTAACTGAAAATGTGTAAGGAATTCCATGGCTAAAGAATTGAAGTCTTGGAAGACACCACTAGATAGCTCAATGTACCACTTTGCAGCGGCACTAGTAAGAGTTCGCTGGAAAAGACGGAGTTGAATAGAATCATCAACCCAAGAGTTAGAGGAACACCAAAAATGGTAAGTTATAACATACGCATGGTGGTATTCACCAGATTTTCCCACAAATTTAGGAAAATCACCAGGAATCTTGGTTGGAATAGGAGGCCAATATCGTTTATGAAGGATGGGATCATTCATCAACTTTAACACATCAGGTAATTCCAACGTAGCAAGAAATGGTAATTGAGTGTTGAAAGTCATCAGAGGTCTTCGATAAGGACCTGTGTGTACATTCCACCTAGTCCGAGTAGGATTTTGTCCCCATAAATTTTGTCTCAGAGGATTCGGATCATAGGGATTAGAAGCAGGATAATTTGGTTGAGACAAGGCTTGAGGACCTGAGTACTAAGTCGAAGTAGGCCACTGAGGTCCCTGCTGAGGAGCGTATGGATTCTGCTATGGAATGTAATCATGGCTTTGAGGTTGATGATATACAAGTTGATTGTGAGGGTAAGAAACTTGGGGCACACTATATACCAGCTGATATCAACCTTGAGGGTAGTAAGCACCTTGTAGTTGAGTAGGTGAACCCAGCTAAGCAGGTTGAGCAGGCTATTAAGTGGGTAAACTTGACTGACTATAAGCAGGTAGAACTGGATGCTGAAACGGTGGCACCAGCTGGGGAGCAGGTTGAATCGATTGTTGAGTTGGTTGAACCAAGTACTGAGGGCCACCAGGTTGGCCTTGTGGAAAAGGTTGACCCGATGGTTGCGATAGACCAGGTTGTCCCTGATAACCAGGTTGACCTGGAGGAGGAGTGTAGGTTTGTCCTTGTGGCACAAAATTATGGCCATACGAAACATGTGGCGGTGGTTGTGATGCCAAAGGTTGTCCCTTTAGCGGATAGTTTTGCCCCTAGGAGCATAATATTGTCCTGGTTGCTTATGAGGCTGACCAAACGGACCATAGGGTTGGCCATGTTGGACCAAAGGTTGACCTTGTGAAGGTTGGCCTTATGGACCATATGGTTATCCATATGGACCAGAGGCAGGGCCCTTCTCAGCTAAAGGTTGTCCCAATGAGGGTTGCACAGGCAAGGTAGGTCCAAGATGAGTAACGATCTAATTAGGATCATAGACAACTTGATAAGGATCAATAGGAGGCAAATAAACAAGATTACCATACACATCATAATGATGCGAGAATGAATAAACTAGATTACCAACAACATCTTAGTGATGAAATCGAGGATTATGAAGAGATTAGAGGGGTTGAGAACCCTGAGAGCTTTGCTGTTGAACAACCAATAGATACTCTTCAAAATTAAGGCCGCCAGGAATCACAAGAGTAGTGGAAACTGCACTAGAAGCAGGTGGGGCCTTGGCGGCACTAGATCATGATCTACTAGGACTAGGATTAACAGGCCACGTTGGATTGAGGAAAATAGACCTACGAGTGTGAAAATATATTGATGACTGAGTGGTAAGAACTGGTGTGGATGAAGCCACACAAACATCCGGTTGGACTATAACAGACGTAACATTAACCGACGAACCAAGTGTCTAAGGTGATAGTCCTAATGAAGGGAGGACTAAACTCGGAGGAGGAGTTAATGTACTGGATTGTGCTATGGAGGTAACACTGGACATAATATGACTCAAGGACCTATATCCAAGCGAAAGTGACACTGATGGTGGAGAAGACTAAGTAGAAACATGAGGGAAATCTTCCAAAAAAAGGGGATATTTTCCTATAGAAAGAGGAATTCCTTCACTACCAATAGGACTAGATGAATCCATGTCTGACTCCATCGTAAGATCTTCGAAAAGACTACGGGGAGTAAGAGGTACAACAACAACAAAAAATGGTGAGCCCGACATAAGAGGAGGAAAATCTCCTTCTTCCCCAAAACCAGACCAAGCACCAGAAGGAGGCCAATTGAATTCAACTGGCTCTTCAGGAGGAGAACGAGTAGCAAGAGGCAGGACAAATGGGAGAATAGGCTGCGAAATCTCGGCAGAACTAGTGGATTTTAGGGGTTTCAAAAGAAACGTCTGGGAAAGAACTACCAATAGGAGGTAGTGAGGAAGAAGAAACTGGTGGTTCTACCACTGTGATTGTATATCAAAATAGAAAGGAAAAAAGAAAACCAATCGAAGACTCCAAGATCAAAACCAAGGAAAAACAACAGGCCAAGTAATAAAACTTTTAACGAGCATGTGATCATAGGTGAATTAATTTTATGATACTGAAACCAGATTTCATTGTTTCATATTTTAAGAGTCAAGAAATAGATAAAAGATTATTCTAGTCACTTTCAATTTTAAATGAGCGTGAAAGGACAAGTGCTCGACAATCTCTTCTCTTATTTAAAGAGTCATGAAAAGATCAAAATTTCTACTCTGGAATGCTAAGCAAGAGGGTATACCAAGTTTCTGTGCACTTCCATAGACACCTTGGTGATCAAATGAAAAAGAAATGACCAAGGACTTGACGTACGTGCAGGTAATATTCCCGAATGTTGTGTTTAGTGTATCATAGTTACGAGGCGGTATAATCGGCTTCCCATGGATAAAAGGATTGCAACCTGGAGGGGTCTCCATTTATATATTCGACGGTACGGGGAGCACAAGTCCATACTAGCGTTGTCTAAAGTCAAATGGCGAATGACAGCTACTAGGTTTTAAGATGGCGGAACACGTCTCTAGCCCAGACCACTAGAAATATTTCATTAGGTTTCAATGCTTCCTTAGATTAATTAAATGAATTTTAAATTTGAACTTGGATTATGTTTCAGTTTTAATTCCCTAGGGAATTTGGATCTCAAATTTCCTAAATGCAAGCTATATGCAAATGAACATCGTTTCCGATTCAATGAATGCTACTTACGAGAAGGATAAATATATTTAAACAAAAGAAAACAATTAAAGTATTCAAAGAAATACACTAATGCATCTAACATAATCAAACGAAAATGAAACTCTTTCCTAGACAATCAGATGCTAGTTATGCAAAAGAATATTTCACTTTCGATGCAAAGAAAGAATGCAAAATTTTTTTTTTTTTTTTTTCAATGAAAAGAAGTACATGATGCACTAGTTACATGAAAAATTAAAACAAACACTAGCTTGAGTATTGTGTAAGAATCAAAATTGAATGACTCAATAAAACGCAAAACAAACACAAGAAATCACTCAAACTAATGTTGCAATCTTCCAAACCAGGAAAAAGTTTTCAAAACGACCGAAAATAAGCAATGTAATCTATGCTTGGATAAATAAGGAGAAGAATCAAATGAGAAATGAAATGATCCTGCAGCCAAGGAAATCACTCAAAAATATCAAGAAAACTAAGTGCAATCGACCCAAGAATGAGACTATAAATAGTCAAAATGACTTGATTTCCAAACAGATAAGAATAAGAAGATGGAAAAACGACTGAGAAAAGCAAGTTGACAGCAGTCAAAACAGTCCCAAAGGCATAATCACACATAAAAAATAACCCAAAAGCAAGCGCAATTGACCAAAAGACTCATTAAGGAGGTCAAATTAAATCCTATAGGAGTCGGTGCGGCTGTAAGGCTATAATTCACGCCAAACAGGGGTTGGTGCGACTGCAACAAGAGCAACCTGCACCAATCGATGCGACTGTTTAGATAAAAATCAAGCTAAGCCAGATAACTATGGGATAAAAGGGG
Source organism: Pinus albicaulis (assembly GCA_034641835.2). Lineage (NCBI taxonomy): Eukaryota > Viridiplantae > Streptophyta > Pinopsida > Pinales > Pinaceae > Pinus > Pinus albicaulis. Next base: position 140,426,758 of record CM076575.1, read on the forward strand.
GAAAAACAAAACCTAATGAGCAGAGGTCAATATTGACACTCTGGAGCTGAACAAAGGATGTAAACGAAGCAAGAAAACCATAACAATCAGATAAGAAAATCAATTATTGAAACTGACCCAACAAGATGAAATGAAAAACTCACACTGATCCTTAGCAAAGTCACCAATTTGTTAAGCGGGTAAATCCTCTCTGTGGACAGAGATGATCCCTCTAGCCCTAGAGTCGGTCTAGAAACAAAGAGACATGCTAGAGTGTTGATTCCTAATTACTGAATGAAAAGAGGACATGGTAGATTGACCTCCCTAGAGTCCAACGTTGTCGTCATTGCTGTAATGGTGGTGGCCTCTCACTCCTAACTTGGCAAGTCACAATCCTTCCGCAGTCATGCTCAGATACTTGCACATAGAACATAAAACAAGACGGCATACGATATGATAATTTCACTCATAACTACTAGCCATTCAAAGAGGTCTAAGCATATTGCATTAAACATCTAACATAATACAAAATGGGAACCAAACAATAGTTACGTATATGTATTGATAGAAGGAAGAGTTACAATGAATGATTTGATGTCGCAGTCTCCTCCAGCGGGGTTCAGCCAAAGTGCGTCTTAGATGCTCGTCAGGGAATTCAGATGGGATGAAGGCATGGACTCAAGCTCTCTCAAAAGGCATGGACTCAAGATCTCTCAACGTAATTCCTTCTTATTCTATCTCTTCAATATTTCTTGTATAGTATGTTCAATTCTCCAAGTTCAGCTAGCTTATGTAAAGAGAGATAGCTTCTTTTTATAGAGGAAAAGGAGGAGGTTAAGATCCCTACAAAGGTGGGAGGGTGGAATATCCTTTAGGAGGTTTCCATAAGAGGTGGAAACCATAAAATAAATGAGGGAGTCCGTGGTTATTCAGTCCAACCACTCCCAATGACTCATCCTTGAAGTTGTTGGAGTGGAATCTCCGCTTCTATTTTTAAAAACATTCCATAAACAACTCGACGCGGGTGGATAACTGATACAAAGCGCCAACTAGCATGAGGCCTAGTGATAATCTTCCTCATCGGCATGAGGGCATAACTGACTACTCACACCAAGGCAAAAACAAGGGTTTTTGAATCTCTGCTCAGGGAATTGTCAATGGAAGGAATATTAATCTCATGTAAAGGGATACAATGATGGTCTTTGCAAGGCATGACACTGATTATTGATCATAGAAATTACCCTCCAATGGGCGAGATGGGGATTGTAGGGACAATGAAAAAAAAAATTGTAACACTTGTACTCAAAGGAGTTTTCCATATCAAGTTCAGTTGTTTTTCCACACAAGTTCTTAAAATTCGTCTCCATTGGAGTAGTGAGGGATTTTCACTTAGTCATGCCAAACCTTTCCAACTACTTCATTACATAATTTCCCTGTGAGATAAATATATCCCCAGACCTTTGCCACACCTCAAGGCCCAAAAAGTAGTGCATAATAACAATGTCTTTCATCTCAAATTCAAAGGGTAAATTCCTCTTACATTCGATCATCAATGATTCAGTTACTGTTAAGAACATATCATCAATATATAGAACCAGAATCAATGGCATACCTTGGAAAACCTTAAAATATAGTTTCGGATCATCATTCCTTCTTGTGAAACCCAATTTCATTATATTGTTGGCAATGTGTGCATACCAAACTCGGGGAGCTTGTTTCAAACCATACAATCCTTTCATCAACCTGCAAACATGTGTTCTGCAATCTTCCACTTCAAATCCCTCTATTTTCTCAACATAAACTTCTTCCTTTAACATTACATGAAGGAAAGCAGTCTTTACATCCATCTGATGAAGGGTCCATCCTTGACTAGTAGCAAGGGAAACTATCGAATGGATAGTTCTCTATCGAGCCACGGGAGCACATATGTCAACGTAATATTCTACCTCTTTATGAGCGAAACCCCGAGCTACAAACCTTACTTTGTATTTCTCAATGTTGCCATTGATTCCATGTTTTATCTTGAATATCCACTTCGAAGTCACAACAAACTTCCCATGCAGTCTCTGCACAACATCCCATACATCATTTTTCACAACAGATAATACTCATTGGCCATAGCATCCTTCCAAACTTGTTGCTTGATTATTTCTTCGAATTAGGATGGTTCAACTTGAATTATACTACTAATGGAAGCTACATATTCCCGATAGCTGCAAGGTTCCTTCCTTTCTCTAAAGGATCTACAAATGGGAATGCTTCTTTCATTATTCTATAGAGTGTTGCGAAGCCAAAGTGGGATTTGCAATGAAGGAGGATCACTGGGAGGTGGATCTAACGGACCCATAGGCTCCATGGGAATATCAACATCATCTAACATGGGCATAGAAGGACCATATAGAATATCCCTGTCATAATCATCTTCCTTGGGAGGCGAAGGGATGTCTCTTGCTCTACAAAGTGTTCCATTTTCATCAAAAGTTACGTTCCTTCTAATTTCAACCTTTCTTTGACCACGAATATATATTTTGTATGCTTCAGAGATTTCACAATAACCCATAAACATACCTTTTCTCCCTGTAGCTTCTAGCTTCTTTATTTTGTCCTTCGACACATGAAAGAATACGGGGCATCCAAATATACAAATATGGATAATTTCAGGTTTTTTACCTGAGAATATTTCTTCGGGAGTCTTGTTTTTCAATGCTTGATTAGGTACTCAGTTTTGAACATACACAACAACATGTGTGGCTTCATCCCAAAGAAAATTTGGTACCTTTTGATGATGAAGCATGGCACGAGAAAATTCTAATATAGACCGGTTATTCCTTTCAGATAAGACATTATGCTGAGGTGTATAAGGCACAATAGTTTCCTTCTGACCCCTTATTTCTTGCAAAATCCTATGAATTATTTTGACATGTATTCTCCATTATCAGACCTAAAAACTTTGATTTTTTTCTTTGATTTATTTTCAATCAAAGCTTTGAATTCCTAGAATTTTTCAAATGCTTCATCCTTGTGCTTGAGGCATTACAACCATTTATTTATTGAGAAATCAAAAATTAATGTGATGTAGTATAGATGACCACTAATAGAATGCATAGACATCAGGACACATATATTTGAATGAATGAGATGGAGGATGTCAAAAATTTTGTTCTTACTACAAGGGAATGGCCCCCTTATTTTCTTTCCACTCGTGCAACCTAAACAAACTCCATCATGATGAGCTTGAAAATTGAGAATACCTGATACCAATTTCTCCTGTCTTAGAAGAGCATCATAGTGTAGATGAGGTAGCCTGCAGTGCCACAATTTGTTTAGATGATTGGTGTTATGGACCAATGCTAGAAGTGTCCTTCCTGTGACTTTATAGAGTCCTTCAGATCTCAGACCTAAAGTGAATGCATCTTTCATATGTGAATCAGTGGGCCAATTTAAGGCATTTCCATTGATGAAGGCAACCCTGATATAGAAATAAAATTCTTCATTGGACCTAGAAAATACATAAAATCATGCAAAATACTTTTTCCCCATAATTCAACTGAAACACAACATATCTAAATCCTTTTACTAGATGAGTGGAGTTATCCCCAAGAATTATTTTTATTTTAGACTCCCTCTGTACTAGATTAGAGAGGACTTCTTTGTATCCAGAGAAGTGATGAGTAGACCCACTGTCAACCAACCAACTATCCCATGAATCCAGTGAAGAAGAACTAGTAAGTGCAGAAATGAAAATATTTTTTGATTTATTCACAACATTACTTTCATATCCAGGAGCCCTTGAATTCTTTTGAGGAATATGTTCTTCTTCATGGTCGCTTTAATAATCTCTTCTCCTTTCATATCTTATGTCGTGGTTGTTCCTTTCATTGTGTCTTCTTATTTTATTGTGGCCTCTTTCTCTTCTCGGGAAAATCACGAGCATAATTATATATCTTGTGGCAGTTATAGGAGTCAATATGGGATAGTGATATTTCATTCCTTCATTTCAAGCTTTGAGGAAGATGTATTCTTGAAGGACCTTGTTTTTACCTCTTCCTTTTCTTATGGGCGATATATGCAACATGCTTTCCCTCTTCATGCTTCTAAATTCTTCCTCTTGATATCATTCAAGATTCTTCGTGAGTAAGATTTTTAATAATTTCATCAAATCATGGGAGAACGTTGTTGTTGTTGATTGTAGTAATGAATGTTTCACAAATAGGAGGGAGACCTCTAAGAGTCACCACTACCATCTCTTTGTCAAGAACATTCTCTCTAACCCTCTACAGTTGATCTCTAAGACGAGAGATCCTCATAATGTATGACTGAATAGTTTCACCTTTGTTCATTTTCATTTCATTGAGTTGATCTTTCAAGGTGATAATCTCATCTATATTTTTGACTTCATACATGTCGGTTATCTTTTCATACATGTATTTGGACTTTCTTAAATTCCCAACATATGCAAGTAAATTATATTGTAAACCATCAACTATAATTTTTTTTTCTTTGGACTCACCTTTCTTATATCTCTTCTTGATAGAAGTGGAGGAAATTTTTGGAGGCTAGGGAATCCTTCCTTAAATGTATTCTAGCACATCGTTGTTTTCAACTATGATCTCGAACCTGAATTTCCATGTAACAAAGTTCTATGCATCACTCAATTTCTCATGCTCTTTGAAGGTGGAGAAATACATCTTGACTTTGGCAAGTAGATGTGCTTACTAATAATGATAACTTCACTGCTTGTCTTCTTTTGGGATTTTCCTTCACCTTAGCTCTGATACCATGCTAAATTTTCATATTGTTCTATGTTGTATCAATTACTTTAGCCCAAATTACTTCTTCATAAAAAATGCATCCAATTATTTACAGTGAAGAGAAGCATAAATTGTAACTAAAGATAGAACAATACATGTAGTGATAAAGAAGAGAATAACACAACCATAAGAGATAGCAGATTGGTCCAAGAATAGGGAAAAAACCCACTATGGGGGAAACCCTTTCAAATCTTCTTCTTTAATAGATCGTCATAAAAAAATCAGCAAAGAGTACAATGAGCCCAATTCATATGCGGCAGAAAAAAAAATATCAGATCTATAGATATGCACATCTACAACCTCAAAAACCAAGTCATATCAAATGCCAACTCCTAGATTTGAATCTGGGATACTGTCAAAGACTGATCACAAGAATATGTGACTGAGTGACTAATGTCTAAAGGCTCTACGCAAGAAACTGAAGATGAACCAACTCAGATCTGCTCATAAAAACCTTATCCGCAACCTGCATATGCTCTACCCGCGGTTGAAGCTTCCTTGGCCACGGCCTGGACACACTGTGCCCGCGACTCTGGTCCTTATCAGCCCATTCTAGTCTAGGAACCCTAGTTGCGACCTTAACACACTCATCCCGTGGGTATGGCAGCTTAGCTGCTACCTTGCGAAGTTATGCCTGCGGCTCTGGCCTGAATTCTGTAGTTATGTGCTCGAAGCTATGGCCCAACAACTCTAGTTCAGAGCGAGCCTCTCGACTGTCATCCCGAACCCTGTGCGAGCTTCTTCCGTCGAACATGTGTGAACCAAAACATTAAATATGATCGAAGACAAAGAGTGCAAGACAGAAATATCATGAGAGAATGTGTGAGAATTGAGGTCGCTTCTATTTATAGCTTTTGTGAGGGACCGCTTAGGGCTTTGACCAAATCCACATGTGTTGAGGTCAACCCATTCCATTTCATTAATAAATAAAATAATTCATAATTTTACTTATGCTTAATCAATTGAAGCGATATATCGGTTGATTTTGGTCCTCTCAAAAAGAGGAATCTAATGAAATTATAATCTCAACCATATAAGTTTTCCAAAGTGGAATTTGACTCTAGTTGCAAAAATTAACATAAAAATGAATGAATCAATTATTATTATTATTTACTAATTAATAATGCTATCAAATTTAATTTACAATAAAAATAATAATATTAATTAATAATAATAGTAATATTAATTATTATTATTATTAATTAATTATAATATTCATAGTTAATCATAATAAACATAATTATACACATTCGATGTATATCAACCACATTTACTAATGTGGTTGTGATATTTATTAAACTATTTATTTAATAATATTTTTTTATTGATTTAATAATGTTTGGTTATGTATAATGTTACTTTGTTTGGTTATGTATAATGTATAATGTTTCTTTTTAAAGATTTGTATTTCATATTTTAAAGAAAAATATTAAAGCATTATAAGATTTTTCCTTATTTGTTATTTAAAAAATTAGATCAATGAGAATATTATATTTTTTCCAGTATTTACATATAGAATTTGTAAAAGTATAGCAAAATAATTTTAATCTAGGTTATAGGTCTCACCCAAATGAATTTTGATTTAAATGGAATATCAAAATTTGACATAAATAGTTGCAAAAAGTTGATTGATAAAAACTTGTGATTTGGACATGGAGAAACCAGAGGCACCCATAGTTCTTGGCTACCACTTGTTTTTGGAGGTTTAGCGATGGTCCATGGGAGTGCCCAAATGAGCTTCAACACATTGTAATCCTAGTTAGCTACATAGATTCTTCAGTGTAAGTTGTAGGTCATCCATGATTAGAAGGACATCCTCCTTGACCTTATTTCAATTGAGCATAACCTAGCGAAATAAATATCAATAAATATCCAATAAATGTCCACAATGTACATATACTAATTGTAACACACTTAGTTGTCTCTTGTATCATGTAGCTAGCCAACAATCTCACCTAAAATAATCGATTATGTCAAGCATCCTATTTTCTTATGCTTTTATTTTCCACATGGGTAATTTCATCCTGGATGACTTAGGGATTGTATACCCAATATTACTAAATTGATTTCTTCAACCTTTGTCGGGTGTGAGAGCCCCCTTACTCACTCAAATATGTCATCCCCTCCTACATCGAGCATTCTAGTGCGACATTTTGAGTGCGAGCCAACAAGCAGTCTGAAAACTAGTAGAACCATTAAATGGAGTAGAGGAGTTCGTACACCCAATCCTATGAAGAGTTTGAGAACCAAAGAAAATGACTAAGAATTACTTGAGACAAAAAGGCTTAGATGGGATGAAAATAACAAGAGAGATGGATGACAACTATGCAATCCTTTTAAAACCCAATGCATTCGAGGCATAACCAGAAACTAGAGAGAAGTTAGTTAAGAGGAGATGAAGCAAAAACTACTAGTCTCTAAAGACACGCAAAAAAAATGTGTAGGGAGTAAGGGAAATAATGAAGAACACAAAGATTTAAAAAGGATGCCAAGAAGAACACTTGCAAAAGAGCGAGTTCAACAAAATAATTCAGCACCATGAGAAATGATACTGGGCCACGTTACATTCTTGCGTACTTCAAATTATCTATTTCCCTTTTGGAAATCTACCACAAATTATAATGAATGAATATCCCTACAAGTAATGTTGATAATTCATGGGATGATTCGTTCAGATTGGGCATTTCGACAACCGCAAAAACCCAAATCCTTGTATCGTTGAAATGATAAACCACCACTTGAGCGTAAACACAAATTAAGTGTTAAAACCGCCATGAACTTGGATCATAAAACCATTAAGTTGCACAATTTGTTATGCACGAACCATTAATGTTTGATAATAGCCTTAGAAGAGCATATGACCACATCTTAGACCCTATATACTTGGTACAACGATAACCATGTGGCCCATTCACACCCCATTTAGAAAATCACTACATTTGGAAAATCGCTAAATATAATGTTATATGTATAATGATGTGTTATTACCATTTTATTGTTTTTTTTTACTAAATTTTGTTAATACACATGGATATTGAAAGATTCCATTATAAGATAATGAGATGAAAAACATAAAACAAAAATCATATTTTCAACTTGTGTAACAAAAGCATTAAAAAAACAAAAATATCATGAACCGAAAGAGAATATATTCTTTACATAATTTTGTCTAACTTAACGTTCCACAGATGGGGGCTCATTGACAGACCTACCCGACAATTTCGTTAAATGAGGTTGACTGATAAGACAGGTTTTGTCTTTTTTCTACTCAGAGGCGTTCAATTTCTCAGCAAATTCCACAAGGGAAAAGAAGAACCTGGCAGTGGAGAAGGTTCTTTTGGCTGATTCAAACCCTGCTTTTGTTTTGTCCCAAAATATAATGTTAAATATGATTATATTAGATTCTCTACATATTTTCTCTCATCACTCCATGATCTTGGATTGAAATACAAGACGATGTAAGCATCATGACGGCTTCATAATCTTGGATTGAAATAAAAGACGACGTCAGCGTGATGACGTATGCAAAGCGTAGAGCCTAAAACGTAATATTTATAATGCTGAATGCGCTGGGCAATGTATTTCCTGTACAGATTGGAATGAAAGGAGAGTTTTATAATCGCACTCATCGCTCAATGGGGCACGTTCGCACCGCCACTGGCCCTCGTGCCTGCTACGGAAATCAATCAATCTGACTGACTGGTAAGAGACCACCATGGAAGTTGCAGGGGAGAGTTCAGCCATGAGTATGTTGGAATTGATTCGTCACCATTTGCTGGAAGTGGAGGACGATATTGATATTGAAATTGATCGGAGCGGCTGCGGTGTTGACATTAATATTGACGATATTGATGATATCCAGGGCAATTACGCCGCCGCCACCAGGGGCTCATGGCATGGTAACAGCGGCAGATCAATATCTGAAGACAAAGTGAACGAAACTACGGAAGAAAAGTACTCTTCTTGTTCTTCTTTGTCGGCAGTTACAGTCAGTACAGAGGCTCATGTAGAGGTAAAGGCAGAGCCGAAGGGGGAAGAGAAAGGAAAGATAAAGCGTAGGAGGGGCAGGCTGTACAGAGGAGTCAGGCAGCGCCCGTGGGGAAAGTTCGCAGCAGAAATCAGAGACCCCGCTAGTAAGAGCTCTCGAGTTTGGCTGGGCACTTTCATCACCGCCAAAGAGGCCGCTCTCGCATATGACCGTGCTGCGTTTAAGATCCGAGGACCCAGGGCTCGGCTTAATTTCCCCCTCTCTTTCGAATTTAATTCAGAGAGCGCATCGGCCGAAGGTCATATGGGGTACCACAGAGACAGTGGGAGAAAAGAAGCGGCAGAGAATTGAACTAGAGGACTTGGGGGCATGTGATTGGTGGAGTATGGCATCGCATTTTACATTAAAATATAAGAAGGCAGGTAAAGGGGTTGCATGTTTCCTGGCTTTAATATAAGATGATTTTAAATAGGAGTTTTCGAGTTCTGATATTACAGCGTTGTTTGGAATACAAATTGCTTTTGAAAACTTTCTTAAAAGGATACAGGTTCAACGAGGATCTATTTTGTCAAAATTTTGCAAGTTTATATATATCTAATATTTGAAACTTTATTCATCTGGATTGAAGTCATGACAGATATGCTTTATTTCACCTGCCATGGAAACTCAAATATCTTTCTTTCATCTTGCTTCAACTAAATTTGATTGTCGTGATATATTGTATTTGTTTATAGTTACTGAAAGTTTATACAATAATTATTTTGGTGTGATATGTAATTAGATTTATCATGGATATGAATCTAGCCAGAACTTTGTACTTGGATAGATTTCATTGTTAGGTTTGATCATTCATATATATATCATTTAATTTTTTTACTGTTTATGTTGTATTTTGTAATGTATAAAATGGATCAAAATTTATTTGGAAGTAAAATAGTGAGAGTCTATAAAATTTTAATTTTTTATTTAAATATTTTTAGTTTTATTTTTAAACTTGTAACTATTTTATTTCTCTATAGAGTTGATATAAAATAATGTTCTTTCATATGGATATTGAAATGTTGGAAAATTAATCTCAACCACAGCTTTTAATTTTTGACAAGAGTCATACCTTAGTAAATGTTTTGTAGGTTGCAAAATTACTTTGAAGGGAAAGACATCACAAGACATAAGTACATAACCCATTATTAAACTATTAAAGTCAAATATAAATTTAATGCATGGTTATTAAAAGGGTACGGGCAAACATTTATTCACCAAGTATTATTTACTTCACGCAACATTTGTAAAGTTCAGAAAGTCATGTTTGTCCATTCTGTGTATTAAATTTTGTCATATTTTCCCATTCTGTGTATTAAATTTTGTCATATTTTCTCATTCTGTGTATTAAATTTTGTGTGTCATGTATTAATGTCTTATATATTTATGTTTTGAATTAACAAGCAAGAATAGGTCGAATCTATTGTGGCTAATGTAAATCCAGAAAAACAAGGGGATAAAATGGTGGAGCTAATTTTGATGAGTCAAAACAACAAAAACAAGGGGAAAAAATGGTGGAGCCAATTTTGGTGGGCCAGTCAAAACAACGAAAACAAGGGGAGAAAATGGTGGATCCAATTTTGGTGGGCTAGTCAAAACAATTATAGGTTTACTGTGTGTTACTCCGCAACCCCTCGTGAATGTAATATTAGTAAAGATAGTTTTTTTTTACTGGTGAAGGAACCTCAATCTCCATATGAATGTGTTTGTTGTTGTTTTGAATGATAATATAAAGTATTGTTAGTTGCTATTTGGTTGTGACAATTTCATTTATGAGTTTTACAACAACAAATTTGTTTTACTCTCCCCCAATCTAGTGTTTTACTCTCCCCCGATCCAGGTGCCATCTGGCAGCAAATTCTCTAAGTTGTAAAGAAGGTGGTAGGCTATGTGGTGATGAAGGACGGGAACGTGGCTCCCGCATGCGCCGGGAGGCAGAACACGACCGTTGAGGAACCAGAGAGGACACATCCCAAAACGGTTCATAATGGTGTTCATTACTTCGCATGCGAAACAACTTGAGGCGCCAGCTGGGATGTCAGACGGAGGTTGGGGAAAGAGCCGCCGAGATTTCTTGAGGCAGGTTAAACCCATGCGTTTGATTAATCTTGTAACATTCCTTCTCTGCAACTTAGCTGGTTCTTGGCACGCGTAACCGAGCAGAACCTGCAAATGTCGTTGGTAGCCTGCTCTCACATAGTGGTATATACCCAATTCACCTTTCACTATTACGATGAAGAGGGTATCGGAGTTTCGCTGCATGCAACGAAAAATCTATATCTTTCTAGACTATATTTTCTTTTTTTGTCATAAAGCCTGTAACTGTATTGTCAAAATTCAATTGTTTGAGTTCTGTGGAATTTAACAACCAGCAAGGTCAATGTAATTCCTCGTTAGCTAATTTACTGAATTTACTATCCTGGTTCTCAATCATATTTGGGGTTAGGTACTCTAAAAAATTTGTTGCCCATCCCCAATTTCGGTCGGAAATGCAATACTATAAAACTAACATGCCTACCTCGGAGTGGGAAAATGCTTTTATGAAGTTTCATGATGTCAATACTGGAAGGGGAAGGGGAGGGTTGAATAACCATTTGTCTTTCTCTGTATTACTGTTGAATTCGCCTGCTAGTCTTCCTCTGACAGCAAATGGGGTAGGTAGTTGCTCTACTAATTATGTTAAGAGTACTACGATGGGTAGGTATAACGCATGCATTCATAGGAACAATATCAACGTTGGTAATTGTCGCACAAGTAGTCATGGGTTTCAAGGCCAGCATTATCCCACTGCTGCAATCACTAACATGTCTATGTCTTATGAATTTTTCTTTAATTTTTTGGGTTCTTGTCATTGTGTTTCTACTCCAGGGATTCTAGTCACTCAATATAGTCTCAGATCATTGTCGGACTGAAATCCACTTATGGTGAAGAAGAACAGAGGGAAAAAGGTAGACTCGAAAAGAGGAAAGGCCAAAATTTTGAGTTTGCCAGCCAAGCGAGGCAGGAGATCCAGCAGAGAGGTCATGGAAACCTTGTTCTGGGCTTATTTAGAGGAGACACCTAGCTTTGTAAAATCCCTTAATCCTGGATGGGAGACTGATGCTAGAACCAAAATTGAAGAAGAGGAAGACATTGTAGAGGAAGAAATAAACTAGATCACTAGAGACCCGGGTCAAACCCAAGAGAGAATTTCTCTGTTCCACCACTCTATCAAAACATACTGGCTGATAAAATGCCTTCTGGTTAAGGCAATTATGTCAGTGCAAGAAGTAGGAGGAGATCCCAGGGCAGTCACCACTCTGGCAGAGATTAATAGAAGCATAAAGGAAATGAACCTGCGTGAGCACCACCACTATGTTTGTCTTGGAATAATTGAGAAGGAAACCCAGTCCATGCATCAGGTTGATATGTCTGGTTCAAACGTCAAAGATTCGGCTCCTGTGGAGTCAGATGATGATTATCTAGCTAGCTGACGATTAGCCAGACTAGGTCCTTTTACTTTTTGATAGCGGATAGCTTTTTCTTGATTATTATGTAAATGTTAGTAAGATCAAACTCTGATATCAGCTACTTAAAGACAATTCAAAGTAGACTAAGGAAGTACATGTTTTAGATGACATTCAACGCACTCAAATGGCCAACAACCCTGGTTCCCTACTGGTAGGTTGAGGCCTAATTTTTGTATTTATCAAACCTGTTTTTTTCATATAAATAGAAAATAGAGAGGACCTACTAAACTTACAAAAAAAACAACTCTCTTTTACTCTATTTCAAAGTGAGTAAAATTGTTTGATTTTATTTTCTCGTATAAAAAAGAAGACCTTCATGATTTGATTTCCACAACTGTATTGTGTGGATTAAGACATTTCAGCAACTCTGTGTCAATTACAATTACACATCTCCCTCATTTTTTCAATTTTTTTTTTAATTGCAACTTAGTATGAGGGAGATGTTGTTAGTTAACATTACATTTTCCACCATTCAAGTGAAAATTATGTTTTTAGAAAAATTAGAAATTGATATAAAGTAAAAACTGCATTTCTATTTCGAAATAACTAATCAAACAAAAATAAAATCACAATATTCAAAAGCAAAGCACCTTAATTAGTTATTTATATCCACTAAATAAAAGATATTTTAAAACTCCCTTAGATATATCTAAGCAAGGTTTCTTCCACATAAAACATTTATAACACACTATAAAATTATCTATTTTATTGGAAAACTAATAGAATTATATTATATACTTTTACAAAATGAAAAATAATCTAAAATTATTTAATTTCATATTTTAAAAATTAAAAAAATTATAATCATAAAAAAATATTTATTTTTATGCTTTTAAAGAAAGCTCTATAATAAATAGGAGGCTTAATAAAACACATGGTGATGCTAAGAGGATGGTAGAGAATGCTTTGCCAAATATTTTATTCGAACATATTCCATATCATTAAATCAATGTTTGTCTTATTTTATTAATTAACTATACATACTCATTAAGTATTTGTGAATTAAACATTTAAACAATCAAAATTACTTTGATGGGCGAGATAAAAATGGATTTAAATGTTATTAGTTTTTCTTATAGGAATGAGCTTGTTAAATTTATAATCATGAATTAATTGGTTAGTTATTATTAATTTACTACCATCATTAAATAGAAATTATAATGTATAATTTACAAATAATTATTTTTTTAATATTAGTAATAATATATTTCTCTTTGCACAATACACATTCATGCCATGTAATTAACTACATGACTAAAATTTTACCATAACTTACGAAAAAAATTGTACTTAATGCTCACCAATTAAATAAGGTGTCAAACAACAATTTGAAGATTTATTATTATAATTTGTGCGTAACAGCCATCAATCCCCATGCCATACCCGCTAAAGGTCTTCAAGCAGCTTTGATGAGCCTCATATATGTGATTAGATTCCTTTTGCAAGTGATGGAGAATCTCCATGGGTCCTCCCGAACAAATCCCTCGTGCGATTCCGAGGAGATAATCTTTTATCATCCCCCTCATCAGTTAATTCTCCAAACCTGCGCTACTCTTAAAGCATCGCAACTTTCACTAAAATGGTTTGTACACAGATACACTGAATTCTATCTTGAAATTCAGTCATTCAGCACAGATACAGAGATTTATGCACAGGGACAGCCGGTGGATTTTATGGTCATTAGAAATATCTTGCCAAAAGCATGATGCTTGTGAATACCCGCAACTTGCAAGTGCCTTTTATAGGCGACATGGACAAGTGCCACTAAGCTTAAAACAAAGAAAGGATACAAATTTCTTCCCAATTAAATGTCAATAATTTAAAAAGCTGTTTATAGTACATAGTCAATACATATTCTGCTGGCATAGTCAATGAACGAACCCATGACAGCATACACCCATCCCATGTGTGCCTCTTACAGGAGGAAAGCACAATGAGTGTTCATCATAGAAGAAAAACAATGTCTCCAATCAGCATTAAAAAAAATAAACGCACTCACATTATCTACATCATACTATAATATACATCATACTATTAGCGGTTGCACCATATGTTGCAAAAAAAATGCCGTAAGGTAATAGCATAGAAAAGAGTAGCCTAGAAGAAATAAGTTGTTGAAGAGAAGGAGCCATCATGAAGTAATGAAAGGCAAAGACATAATAGATTTACTAGTTATATCATTAAAAAAGTCCATTTTCAAAATCGAATTTCTATATTAATTTTAAAAAATATTATTTTAAAATTATATATAATTATAATTGTATATTTTTAAGATATATATTTGATGATAATAATATTTGATATTCATTAACCAAAAAATAATAATTTGGAAATTTAAAAAATATCACATATTTAAAAAAAAAAAATCATTATTAAAATAGTTGTAACATAAATAATATATAACAAAAAAAAACATGTATTTTTGGAACAATAAAATAGTTGTAACAAAAATAATATAGAACAAGAAAAACTATGTATATTTGAATGTTTGAAAATTTAGATACGTTTTATTAAGTAAAATTTAAAAAAAATAATGGTTATAAACAATTAAAAATAAGTTTATTAAATAGTTAGTTTAGATATATATTATTTATAGAGGGATCAATTTTCTTTTCATTCAAAAAGAGGTTTGCATATCAAGACATTTGATCCCTCTTGGCTCTTGGTAGATCCAGAGTTAAGATTGACCTAGGCCATCTTAATTTCCCCCTTTAGATAAACTATATTCCACATGAATACCATGGGGCAATACCATGGGTTGTTTTTATAGTTTATTATTATTTTATTTTTATTACCTAAATTCGATTTAACTTATTGACAAGAAAAATATATATATAACTATTTACTTGTCGATCTAATGGCCTAAAACATTGCAATCGTCTAACATTTGATCTAATGGCTCAGACATGGACAGAGTGGCAGCTAGGAGATTTGTTTTCAAATAAGAATGCCTTATGGCATAATAATATGAACAAACGAAAAGGAACGATCCACATAGGCTATTGTCCATATAATAACAAAATGGAACAAACGAAATGGAACGATCCACATAGGATATTGTCCATATAATAACAAAATGGAGCAGGCTTCAGTCCCAGAGAAGGAAAGTTGGAAGACAACTGCCCAGGTACAGAAAAGGAGGTAGCTGGCTCGCATGATTCAGAAGTATCATAACAGCAAACATCGACCATAAAAAAGAAACAAGATATGACAGCAACAAGTACAAACACATAGGAAATCGTTAGACAACAGCCCGAGGAAAATAAGAGAGAAAATTGGCTCGCTTGATTATTTGGATCACTTGTAGAAGATACTGAAAACATTATGGCAAAGGGAAATCAAAATTCCTGATCACCTGCGCATCATTATAGTGTGTTATATGATACTGTCAAATGGAAGTGTTAGAAATTTTTTGGACAAGGCATCGGCACAAGAATTATTCTCCCTGTATATGTGTTGGAGAGACGGATCGTGTAACCTTAACATGAGATACTTCACCCAATCGATCCACCCTTGAAAACCATGAATACGCAGCGGAGATTCACCGAATATTCCTTCAATGATGACTTTTGAATCTCCATAGACATGAACAGAGGGCATATTTAGATTGTAAGCAACCATTAGCCCACTCGAAAGGGCCATAAGCTCTCCCTTATTATTGGATCCTCTCCTACAATTTCAGCAAATATGAAACCTTCCGACTCTTTAAGTTTAATCCAAGCCCCACAATCGCATATCCCACCTTGTTGAGCACCATAGGAAAATATAGTTGGGATAGAGATGGAATGGGGGTGAATGCAAATAGATAAGTCCTTAACGAGCCCAAGATGAGAAGGCTTGCCAACCAACCAAGACATAATATAACAGTGTATTCGAGGAATATTGACAGGCTTACCCTCAAATAGGAGACGATTCCGCGCACACCAGATCTTCCAGAATAGAAAGAAAGGCAGCGTTTTAAATTTACCATTTCTTGCACCCCATACTAGGATGGTATTTATGCAATCAACAGTACTCCGTTTAGGAACCAAGAGAAAACATGAGAACAAAGACCATACCTTCAAAGTCAAAGAGAAGTTAAAGAACATATGAGAAGTCGATTCCTCATGAGAAAGGAAAAGAGGACACCTCCTTGGACCATGGAAACCACACTTATTGAGAGAGTCCCACGTCAAAAAAAAAAATTCCACAGTAACAAGCCAAACAATAGAATCATGGTAGGGATATTCTAGCTCCAAGCATGTCAAAAAGGGGATGGAGACTTGTCAGTCATCTGCTAACAAATAATGTTGTAATATATGTCCTTAACTTCCAGTGCTTCACCTACCATATTCCCGTCCCAAATTATTTGATCACCATCACCATGGAAGCTCATATCCACAACCTAGAGCACATTCACAAATATTTGCCACGCATCCACATCCCTATGGTACGAATGGCCCCAATGGCAGAGTTTCCAAATGAAGACAGAACTAACATAATATAACCCCATGATATAAGAAAATAATCCCACAGTAAGCCAGAAGATTAATTAAATGTGGCTCTATGGTAGAACCAACATCAATTCCTTGAATCATGTCACATCCTAGAGTAATTCTTGAACCATTACCAAAATACCAAAATAACGGAGCTAACAATAAATGCATGAATTTGATGAACCTCCTCCAGATTTGAGGTGTCTATTTCACATGGAGAATGAATTCCCTATACAGTTAAAGAAATGAGTCCCCCATTACATATTTACTCTGAATAATAAGAGACCATACCCCTTGCCCTTTGTGTATTTAAAATCCCCCAACCTCCAAAATGCTTCGGGCTGGTTAGACGGACCAGTCTACAGGGATGGACTTTTTTAACCTTTAAGGAGCCAGACCAAATGAATTGAGATATAATAGACTTGATTTTATCAACAATTTGTTCTGGTAGATAGAAGAAATGTGCCTAGTATACTACAAACTGCATTAAAACTGATTGTACCAATATATATCTTCCTCCAAGCAAAAGCCGCTTATTAGCCCATTTGAGAATCCTATTTTTGAATTTATCAACAAGCCAAGCCCAATCCATCACCCTATAGGCATAAGGTTTCAATTTGAACCCCAAATAAGTGAATCCCTCCATTAATTGTTTCGTTTGAACCCCCATAAACTCCACAATATAATTAATCTCATTCAAGTCTCCATTCTCATATACTAGAAAAAAATTCTCTTTGTTGATGCGAAGACCAGATGCAGCTCGAAAATAGATGAGTATATAAGGAAGATAAAACCAATGATTTCTTAGGATCCTGCCAAATACAAGTAAATCATCCACAAACGGAGAATGAGTAGTACAAAAAGAATAGGAGAAAGATAGCCCTTCAAAATACCCTGCTTGAATAGCCATCTTCATTAAATTGTTGAACCCATCCATTATGAGAATGAAAATGAGAGGAGACGGATCACATCCCTATATGAGTCCTGTCCCAACCACAAAGAAATTATAAGGCAACCCATTGATTGTGATAGCATACCTGACGAAGGAGATAGAAGCCATGATCCATCTTATATTAGCCATTCAAATGCCCACCTTGAGGAGAACAATTCTTATACATGACAAGTTGACAACATCATATGCCTTATAAAGATCAATCTTCATAATAAGAAATACTTCATTTATTTCTAAACCTAAGTATTATAATTTTACTAATCAATACTAAAATAATAATGGTCAATAAACCAATTTATTACAAAAATAAAGATGAATTAGTAAAATATTTAATACTATAGGATTGATAATTCATTTTATGTTTACTTAAAATGTAATATTGAAAATAAAAATAAAATAAAATATCTATATATATATATATATATATATATATATATATATATATATATATATATTTTACCATCATTTATAAATAATATAAATTATACCAATTTTTCATAAAGAAAAATATAGTAATTTAAATTAAAACAATTTTTTTTTAATTTCTCATATCTCGTGTAAGGGAAATGTGTATTTTATTCCCTTCTTTATATAGACTCAAATATAGAATATTTTAAAATTATTAATAACAAAAAAAAGTTTACTATATATTATAAATCAATCATATCAATATAGATATTGAGTAAAATATGTAATATCATATATACATAAACAAGGAGAAATATAAAGTCATGGTTCTTATTTCATTAATAAATTTTTTAGGGAGATTTCTAATTTCTTCAATCTCTAATATAAATTTCATATGCAACATTTTAAGAAGTATTGCTAAAACACACATCTACACAAATATATAGATAAAGAAACATATAAAATTTTAAAAATATTAATAAAAAAAATAATTTCATAGAGATAGATTATATCTTACGAATATATGTTTTCTAGTTCTGAATATGAGGATGGGGCATGTGTTAATATTTTAATATAAAGAATATCAATTATAAATGAAATATTTCAATGTTAACATTGTATATATTATACAAATCAAATGGAAATAAAAAAAGTATTATTGTGTTGTTCAAAATTATCATCATTCTATCTTCTACCAAAGGCCTAGAGGAATCAAATCTTTTGAGGTGGAAAACTTTCCTCCAGATTTTTCACTGAAAAGAGGTTCGCATTTTGAGAGATTTGATCCCACCAATGCTTGTTAGGTCTAGAATTAAGATATACCTTTTTTGGTTTTATATTAGTTAATATTTTTAAATAAGATTTTAATTGTTAACATTATATAAATTAAGGGTTTTGATATTTTTTGATAATTGCATTTAGATTTGGGTGGTTGGGAGGAATAGATGTTATCCTCCCCAGCCAGGTTCATGTGTGGCCCAGTGCCGACAACCTCTCTCTTTCTTGTAGGCTAAGAGGGAATTTGACTTTCATGGCACTCATGCCCAAAAAATTTATAAGTCTGAAGGGTTATCTCAATTGGTCAAGTCCTTGTTATTAAAGAACATTTTCTATTGAGAGGTCATATGTCAACCTTTTTTATTGGGAGGTCACACGTTCAATTCTCTCAAACTAATACTCTGTGGTTGAGTAGGTGGTTTCTATTGAGAGGTCACACGTCCAATTCTCTCAAACTAATACTCTATG
This sequence comes from Pinus albicaulis, assembly GCA_034641835.2. Classification (NCBI taxonomy): domain Eukaryota; kingdom Viridiplantae; phylum Streptophyta; class Pinopsida; order Pinales; family Pinaceae; genus Pinus; species Pinus albicaulis. The sequence goes on from CM076575.1 coordinate 140,446,164, forward strand.
GTTGAGTAGGTGGTTGAGTCTAAAACATAGTTTCTACTCTAACTTCCACCCCCACACTAAAACCCCTCATAAACCCCCTCCCTTAACTAAGATAACCCTTTCTTACATTCAGGGGGTTAATGATCATATGTCTAGGATCCTCTCTAAAAATAACATTAAAACCTTATTTAAGCCCGAGAGAACCCTCAACCAACTCTTCAGATGAGCCAAGGATAAGAATGACCCTAAGTTATGTCCCGAGGTCGATCTGATCCCCTGATCATGTGGAAAGTGTTACATAGGAAAAACCGAAAGATCCTTTAAAACGCGGCGGAAAGAAAACATGGCTGACACCATCCACAACCACATTACAAAATATTCCATTGTTGAACACTCCCATTCCACCAAACACAAACATGACTAACACCATCCACAACCACATTACAAAATCTTCCATTTTTGAACACTCCCATTCCACCAAACACCTTATTTGTTTTGACAAATCTAAAATATTAGCATCTGCCCCATTCCATTCCAACAGGGTCATTAGGGAATCCCTTGAAATTGAAAAACATCCTTACAACTTTAACCAGGATGATGGATATCAATTAAGTCAATCGTGGAAACCCACCATCCACTTTCAATCATCTAAATGCCTTTCCTCTAATTCAAATTCTAACATTTCTTAGGCTCTTCCTCCTTTATGTTTTTCCTTGAGTTTACCCCCACCCCCTTGCCTCTTTAAATTCTTTCTTCAATTATATTCCTCTTCTCAAAGTCAGTTCGTCTTTAATATTTAATTAATTAATTTAATGCAAAATTCCCCTCTTAATTTCCCTTGTTATCATTTCTTCTCAATATCATTTCATCACTAGCTCTATAATGACTCCAATTCATAAATTTAATATATTATTATAATCCTTAAATTGAATTATAGAGTCCTATAAAATTATAAATCCAACGTAATAATAGTTCTAAATAGGATTGTTTAACCCCATTTTTCTAAATTTGACCAATTCAATTTAATTTAATTCTTTTAAAAAAATATTTCTAATATTCATATATTTTTTATTCTTTTTATAAATCTAACCATCCATGGTAAAATCCTATAATAATCATATTAAATAATTTTATTTTTATTTTAAATTTAAATGTAAATAAATCAATCATCTCTTTGACTTAGTCAATTTATTATCCCTGCCATAATTTTCCATCTCTCTAACCCCTACTTTTGTTTATTAAATAATTTAATTTTAATTTAAAATTTAAATAAATCAATCATCTCTCTCACTCAGTGAATTTGTCAACGTTCCGCTAATTTTTCTTCTATGTGACTGGTTTTCCTCCTTATCTATGTAGCTCTGGTCCAAAGCTGCGGTTAAAAAACACAAGTTTCTAGAAGTTCTCAACAACAAAATAGCAATAACCAATATCCTAAGTCTATATACTAAGAGAAAAAATAGGCCTAAGGCTCTGTGATTGAGTCAAATAACCAATCTCCTAAATCTATGAACTACAAAGAAAAAAAATAGATCTATGACCTACATAGAAAAAAAAATTAAATATGTTAAATAAATTTATACATTTAAAAATATAATTTTAGTAATGTAAGATTGAAAATTTAATTAGAACTCTAATATAAACCGTTTATCCTATTCTATTTATTTTTTATTAAAATTATTTTTATGATAGAGAATTACCAAATTTAAAAATGACGAGCATTTCAAAAAAAAAAAAAACTACATTGAGATGTTGGTTTTACTAAAATGCCTTTACGAAGGCACTTTCTAAATTGAAACCACTACAATTTTTGAATCTCTTGCATAGAAGAGATATTTTCATAGAATAGTTTTTAAGTTGGATTTTTTTTAGAGATTCTTGCATATTTCTAGCTGAATTTTCATGAAATATTTGTGGCTACATTATGATTTATGTTCTTTAAACTGGTTTTTTAACGGTACATATGGATTCAACACATTCAAAAATTATTAGGACACTTTAATTATGAATATTTCATGTCAAATTTGTGATTTCAATGAATCCCTCTAGCATTTTAGAAAAATTAGATCGGAAAATAAACCATAAAATTTCCAAATCGTCACACTTAAAAAGACTACTCTTATTTTAACTAGCCTAAATTTAATCTTATCTTGAGATATACTAAGTGCTAAGAGGAATCAAGTCTCTTTTCACTCTAAAAGAGTTTTGCATCTCAAGATATTTTATCTTTGTCAACACATCGTAGATCATATCAAGTTAAGATGGATCTAGGCTGGTTTAATTTCCCCCTTTTAATAGTGTTGTATTTGACATAAATACCATGGGTCAATACCATGCATTCTTAATACCATGGGTAATTTTAATTTTTATTATTATTTTAATTTTATTTAAGGAATTTTTTATTTTTAATTTTTAATTTTTAATTTTATTCTTCCCTATTGAAAAGGTTTACATTTTTTTTATAAATTTGTAGCAATTATTTTCATTTAGTAAAACAAGATTACATGGTTTTTCATACAAATCTCCTTTGGGTGCATTTTTATTTACTGCATGCCGAAGAGATTAAATAATACTTAGAAATTACCATAGAAACCCCATTTCCTAACCCCAATACCATAATAAATCCTAGATAAAAGTGCTCACTGCAACATAAAACATAGAACATCATTTATCAACATTGGAAATCCCTATATACCCAACTAAAAATCTTGCATTTGTCGAATCAACTCTCTCCACATGATGTTGGTTTTGTTTATACATTTTCTCCTTTGAATGTTGGTCTATCCCACTATATTATCAAGCCCAAGTGCGAATAAATCAATGGCCTCATTTCTATGAAATAATTCAAGCGCCATGGAATCAACCTTGTTTCTCATTTCCTTTTCAGTGTTAGAAATATCTTATTCATGGGTTCTTCTATGCCCATTTATTATAGCCATTATTATGCATGAGACACTTTCTTGCTCATTCTTTGGATGGTTTTCCCTTGTCGGCAAATGAGATGGTGCCCTTGGGGCCCCAAAGAAAACTAGGTAACTTGACTTTCTTGAAAAAACTTGTAGATGTTGTGGATTGTATCTTCTCAATCAAATAAAATATTTTAATCCCTTTCCTTCCTTAGGATCATTCTTTAGATGTCTGTGAGGAGGTAGCCCCTTTTGGAAAGGAACATACATTCTGAAGGTGACTAGCCTGTTGATAATTCCTACATTCAAAAAAGTTATATTTTCATATATAGTGGTTGAGAAAACACGCGTCCCATCCACTTGAGATCTATTTTATATCGCATACCTTTTCTCAGATCAATTTCAACATATATGCAGACATAGGTGAAAATTATGTTTGATATCCATCCCATGTCTACTTCGACTAATTGTCCTATTAAATTTCCCACCTTTTCTAAGAGGTTAGAAGGGCTAAAGAGAATGGGAAAGTTGGGAAACCTTACCCATTCTCGAGTAGTCATTATCTACATAGTAAAACGATTGAATATTGGGAACCATGGCTTCACTAAAATACCAACTCGTCCCAAAAAAAATGGAGTTTGGTCCATGATTTTCTACTTATCCTCAAGGAATTTGAAGACCACAACAAAAAATCCCATTGAGAAAAATATCAATTCCAAATTCTAAGTCCAATTTTGATAAACACGGTCCCTAAGGGAAATTGACAAGAGCCAAAATCCATTGAAATGAAATATTTTCTTGCCTTTATATTGGTACCAACATTTTTCACTTCAAGGAATGGAGTGTCTATAAAATTCTCAACCACAAATCTTGGGCCTGAAAGATCCTTGAAAGGTGAAGAGCTACAATTAGGCTTGAGGGCATCCTTAAAAGGAATGGCCTTGGTAGAAAAAGGAGGCCCCTCCCTCGCCCCACCCCCTTTAGCCCCGCAATGAGGTAGATAGAAGCATCATTGTTCATAACATAGTCACTTAGAAGGATTTCCTCCATCAGTATCTTGCCTTCATAAAGATGCCTTCAAAGAGTAATTGATATTCCTGTATGTTCTTGGAGTATGGTAGCGAGCATTTCTATTGAGTCGGTTACTGAGATCATGATACAGATAGTCCCTTGATAAAGTGGTTTTAGAAATATTGTGAAGGAGGGTTCGTCTCATGCTAATGTTCCTTTCTTTACAAGTTATTTATGTTGAATAGAGCCCCAAGAGTGCCTCTGGCACAAGAAGTGAGGGGAAGTGAGCGACAGATGTAGGAGTACCTTCTTCATCTTGTTGATACATTTTGAAAAACATATCTTAAACACCTGCATCTTGGACCCTTAGTTAAACTGAGTGGGGGGGTGAATCAATTTAACACATTCATGATATTTTAAAACTTTCGTTTACACTTCATTACATCTTCATTTCATGCTCAAATTAATATATATTTAAACAGCAATATTAATGTGTACAACAGTATTAAGCAGATAAATTACAGAACATCAACACATAATCATCATGTACATGGACAACTGATGTAAGTGGAAACCCATAATGGATAAAACCACATCTTATTATTTTTTTGATGCAAAGGCAAGCTCCAACTCCCTCTCACCACTGAATTTCTGTAGGCTCCAACCTATAGGAGGCTACCACCTCAATTCTGCAAGCTACAACTTGTAAGGAAGCTCCAACTCCCATCTATTTTCTGCAGGCTACAAACAATAGGAGGCTCCTACCTCAGCCAAGTACAACTAGACATATATCAAGCTGCAACTTGATATGGAAGTGCCATCTTCCTCACACAACTACGAAAACACATGCCGGTTTATCTGGAAATCAACTCTGTTCTATTCCTTCTTCACTGTTGTCCTCCAACTTTCGTATGTGCCTTATCTCATCTCTAGATCTTTACAACTTCTCCCTGCTCCTTCTTCTTCTTCCACTCTCTTCCCTTATGTTGCTCACTCTCTAACCCACTTAAGAATATTACTATAACATCATTTATAGAGATCCCCTCATAGCTGTTTGCATTCCATATGGGAATATGAAATGAATAGGTATTACTCTTTGCATTCCACCTTCTCATTTTCTCACTAAGCACTACAGGATGTTACAATACTATGTACTCAATTCAGTATTACAAGGGAGGTTTTTTTTTGTTTGATTTGCCTTTGGAGACTTGCCTTTGCATAACATACAGTAAAAATAATTAATTCATTTACATTTATAGTTACAACAATTATATCTCACTCAACCCTTGCTAAGAATTTTTCCTTTCAGCTGTTGTCATTGTCTTTTCAATTTCTGCTTTTATATTCCCGTTCTGCTATATAACTGCCCTATTTCTTCTGTTACCTGTGCCTTTTGTGCTACATTTACCCACACTTTGCATACATCAAATGCATATCTCATTTATGCCTAGGAATTTTCCATTACAAATATAATGAAACCTTTTCTTAAACCAAGGGTTAAACTCTCATTCACATATCTTGATGGGAAAAATCAAAATTCCTTTATGCGGGAATTTATCTCCTTATATTTGTTGTGGGTATAAACCCATATTTTATCCGCATTAATCAAAACATGTTAAAACCCAAAGTGTCAACATAATATTAATATATAAACTTCTGGGCCCACATTTACCAACTTACCTTTCCGTCTTCTCTTGACTTATGGTTATAAACCATATACTTATCCATATAATTAAAGCTTTTAATTATACTTCCGACTATGGATTTTGCAGTATGTTGACATGCTTAAATAATGTTCTTCCCTTGGTTAAAACAATGTCGACATATTATTTATCTAGACCCAGAGCTGTACACTGACGATCAAACACGTTATTTCACCTTGTTTACCATTTTAATCTCAACTGTCGATTCAATCTACGTCATATCGGATGACCATCGCACTCCATCTCTCAATCTGACGGTCCTCCATCCATCACAAATTCTCATTATGCGAAATAATTTTGAGTCCCCGCCGTTTATCTTAGAATTATCCAACGACAATTGTGTTATCGCGTGCCAACTAGCCCGATAGATAATGTTTTTTAACCTACACGAAATAGGCGATTTTAGTGTGCCATGCATCGCCCTCCTAACGCTATCGCATCCATTTCAACTTTACCGCTTATCCTCCAAAAGCGGTGCGATAAAACCTTCATGGTTTTCTAAACATCCTTCACTGTTATATCTTCACCGTTGACTCATGGTTTCTTAAGTCCTTATCCTCCTAAGCTTTGAGATTTGCGATATGAGATTGGGTCCCACTTGATTTTATCGCTACTTCGCTAGTGCAAATTTTTATCGCAACTTTCTTATTGCAAAGTTCTCCTTATTTTCTGCAGTATGCAATGTACTTTGCATCGCCACTTATATAACTTGTGAAGTCTTATCATATAAACATAAGAATCACCAACTGTGATATACAGTATGCAGGCCAGGTCCATGTCATCTCCAACGTCATTGTCACGTCATCTTTACATCATTACCCACACTTTGTAGTTCGCAACTTATAACCATTCAACTTAGTGGTTACCTCTATTTCGTGTGATTTCTGATATTGCGTCGTGCCACCATGTGTCCCTTCTCCACTTTGCATCACGCACAAAATAACTTTCCTTGCGACTATCTTAATACTTATCTGCTAAACTTTGCGATTTTCACTTTCGATCTCCGCCGATGTGATCATCACAGTTGATCTGCCCAGATCTACGGTCCTTGCTATTGCTGGCACTTCCGATTGGTTTCTACCTCGTTAATATTGCAATGAATCTTATCCATTCATTTCTTGCCTTCCTTTCTGCGATCTAATCTCGATTGTCAATTCCTTCTTAGAAATTCTTCTAACTGTTATGTCTTTCTATTCAATTTTTGTTTATTTATACTATCCCGCTCTGTAACTCTGGTTTATATCGATTAAGGCCTTATCTTCATGTAGATCCCTCTCTGTTTCTCGGCTCTTGTCTCTTCCTGCTTCTGCTATGTGTAAGATTTCTGGTCCTCACTATGTCCTGCAAATCTAATTGCCTTTTGTTGTGCGCTGAAGAAATTCGCTGCCTATCTACTTCATTAGCTGCTTCTGCTGCCTTGTTGCCTTAAGTAGTCACGCTAAAGATTCTCCACACTGCTCCTTTGCCTCTTTGCTGCACATTGCCTGATCTTCTCCTTTTCCTTATAACTATTTCTTCTCTACTCCTTTTCCATCACTGGTAATTTTGGTGTTACTCCTTTTTGCTCCTTTGCCATCAATGACAATATTTCCAACAGTCTCCTCCTTTGGCATTGATGGCAACACATCCACCAATACTCCGATACTTCCTCCAGGACTTCCTCCCCCTTTCATTCTGAGAAGTGTCTTTTATTTCTTCCTCTGCATTCTTTTCAGAAGAGCCTTTCTTATTTTTCTTGCTTTTCCTCCCCCTTTGACATCAATGGCAAAGGGTTGCACATTTCTTAGTGTGGTTTCTATATTTTCATAACACTCTAATCTTGAGGACCTATTCTATGCACTGCTCCATTTCTCTAGCTCTTTTGTGACAATTTTTATTAACTTCTCTCGCCCTGGAATGATGCTTTCTTGTCTGATATATACTATTACTTGTCTACCGCACTAACCTCGTTCCTTGTATGCAACCTTTAATTATCTCTCTATATATATATATATTTCTGATCATATCAGAGAGTAACATCTGCAGACACTACCCCTACTTTGTCTCTTAGATATTCGAATGGTTCATTAGCAAGAGGTTTTGTGAATATGTCTGTTGTTTGTTCCTTTGTTGGTACATATTCCAACTTCACTCATTTCTGTGCTACTTGTTCTTTGAGGAAGTGGTACTTTATTGGGATGTGCTTTGTTTTTGAATGAAGTACAGGATTTTTTGATATATTTATTACACTTGTATTGTCACATTTGAAATAAATGGGTTCATCAATGCTTACCTTCATGTCTTAGAGAGTTTGTTTCATCCACATTACTTGTGTGAAACATGTTGCTGCTGCTATGTATTCTGCTTCTGTTGTAGATAGAGAGCTAGAAGTTTGCTTCTTGCTTAGCCATGCCACCAGAATTTTTCCCAAATAAAATGCACCTCCACTTGTGCTTTTCCTGTCATCCACACAACTAGCCCAATCTGCATATGTGTATGCTATCAATGTGAATCTTTTTCCTTTTGGATACCATAGGCCATAATGTGAATTTCCTTGTAGATATCTAAATATTCTCTTGATTGTAGGTAAGTGATTTTTTTTTGGTGCTGCTTGATATCTTGACACAAGTCCTACTGCCAACATAATGTCTGGTCTAGAAGCAATTAGGTATAGCAGACTTCCTATCATGGATCTGTAATTTTTTTGATCTACATCTGTTGATCCATCATTAGTACATAGTTTGCATCCAGTGATCATGGGAGTTGACACAGGTTTGCAGTCTTCCATTTGAAACCTTTTCAATAGTTCTCTTAACTATTTTTCTTGCGAAATGAATATTCCTGTGTTCTTTTTTTGAATTTGAAGTTCTAAATATAAGTTGAGCTCTCCAATCATTGACATCTTACATTCTGATTTCATTTCTTCATCAAATCCTTTTGCTAACTCATATTTGTTGCTACCAAACATGATGTCATCTACATACACTAATACAATTAAGATTTCATTTTCATTAGCCTTTATGTACAAATTGTTGTCTACTCCTCCTTTCTTGAACCCTTTTTTTTGCAAGTATTTGTCTAGCCTTGAATACCATGCACGAAGAGCTTGTTTCAGACCATATAAGGCTTTCCTTAATCTGAACACATAGTCATGTTTATCTCTTAATGAGAATCCTTCAGGTTGTTCCATGTAGAATTCTTCCTCTAGATCTCTATTCAGGAAGGCATACTTCACATCCATTTGATATACCCTGAAATCATGATAGCATGCAAATGCTAAAAACATTCTGATTGCTTCCATTCTGGATATAGGGGCAAAGGTTTCATCATAATCAAGTCCTTCAATTTGATAATATCCCTTGCATACAAGTCTAGTTTTATTTCTTATTATCAGCCCTTATTCATTCATATTATTCTTGAATATCCATTTTGTGCCAATGAAATTTTTCCCAGTGGGTCTTGGAACTAATTCCCAGGTATTTTTCTTCTCAATTTGGTCTAGTTCTTCATTCATAGCATTTACCCAATTTTTTTCTTTTCTGGCTTCTTCTAAGTTCTTTGGATATATTTGAGATAGCATGGCTAGGCATACTTCTTCTATATGTTCAACAAGTTGTCTTCTTGTCTGGACTCCCACACTCTTGTCCCCAATGATTTGATCTTCTAGATGGTTCTTTTGAGTGTGTCTTGAGGGACTTTTTGAGTTTAATTCAGTATCTTCTATTGTTTTTCTATGTTCATAATTATCTTGGTTTTCAGCTTCATGATCATCTAGAGTGTTGGTGCAGCTTGTGCTTCTTGTTCTGTTTGGTATATCTTCGTCAAGTATTACGTCAATGCTTTCCACAATTTTGTGCCGTCTTTTGTTGTAGCAAGTGTAGCCCTTACTCTTGGATGCATATCTTAAAAATATTCCTTCATCGGCTCTTGCATCAAACTTCCCCAGTTTTTCATCATTATTTTTTATGAAACACTTGCTTCCAAAGACTCTAAAGTGCTTGATTGATGTTGGTTTACCATGCCATAATTCGTAAGGAGTCTTATCAAAATTTGGTCCTAGATGAGCTTTGTTGAGAATGTGAACAACTGTGTGTACTACTTTTTCCCAGTAGGTTTGGGGAATGTTACTTTCTTGCATCATGGCTCTGGCAATCTGTTGTACTGACATGTGTTTCCTCTATGCCACTCCATTTTGTTGAGGTTTACCTACAGTTGTAAATTGTTGTTTTATCCCATGTTCATTGCATAGGCCTGCAAAATCATAGTCTGTGAATTCACCTCCTCTGTTTGATATGATGTAATTTAGCTTGCATCCTCTTTGGTTTTCTGCCAATGCCTTGAATATCTTGAATTTATCAAGTGCTTTAGATTTGTATTTGAGAAATTCCACCCACGTCAAGCTGGTAAAATCATCTATTATCAACATGAAATAAGATTCTCCACCTGGTGCACTAGTTCTTGAAGGTCCACATAGGTCCATGTGTATAAGCTGAAGTGGTCTACTTGTAGATAGTTTATCTTTGGCCTTGAAAGATATGCGGGTATTCTTTCCCAGCTAGTAGGATTTACATATGGTATTTGTAGGCTTCTTTATTGCAGGCATATCGTTGAATCCATTTTCCTTGCTCAGACTGATGATGTGGTCAAATTTTAGGTGTCCCAATATTCTATGCCATAACCATGATTCGTTAAGTTTTCTTTTGTGGCACACTTCATTCTCTGCTTTAACTATATAGACATTACTTTCTGTTCGAACATCTTTGATCAAGGTCTTTCTTGTGGTGCTAGATCTTACTTCACAATCTTGGCCTCTGAAAAGGACCTCACAACCTTTATCACACATTTGAATAACACTTAGCAGATTGGCTTTCAGCCCATCCACAAATAGTACATCTTGAGCCTCTCCTCTTCCATTATTCATACTGACTGAGCCTTTTCCTTTGATTTTCCCTGCTTTATCATTGCCGAATGTTACATTTCCATATTTCTTTTCATCAATGATTAAAAAATTTCTTCGATCTCCAGTCATATGCTTTGAGCATCGACTGTCCATATACCATTGGCTTTTCTGATCTTGAGCTATTATATTCAGGTCACACTTATTCAGCTTCTTTTTCCACTGCATGTTGCTGTTTATTTGGTACCTTTCCTGAGAAAATGGACCACAGTCTTTGAGAGGACATTTGTGAGACTTGTGCCTGATTTGATGGAAGAAAAAGAATTTGATTATATTTCTGAATGGATTATGAGTGAATTCTCCATTGTTCATAAATTTCGTTGAGTTTTCCTACATCAATGTTTGTCCAAAAAAATTTCACTCCAAGGCTTTACGACTGAACCCCTAACAGTAAAAACAATACCCATGGAAACGATTAGTGTACCAGGTGAAAGGTTGTCCCCTCCATTTTTTTGATTGAGGTAGTATTTTCATTTTCTACTTCCTTTGCTGGTGGGAATCAATTTTATTTGTCTGGAATTATGCTGTAGTATGTCCCAATTTGTGGCAGGCAAAACAAGTGATATTTCTCATAGGAGGAAATAATCTCCTTTGACAACTTCCGAATTTTTTTAATTCATATTCAGGAGTGCAAGAGCCTTTTTCCGCTGACAGTTTCTTTATTTCATTCTTTGTTATTTGAGGTTCCTGCTTGTTTCTGTTTACTTCATTGCAGGCCATGTTTTTGTTGGCATCAACTTCTAGAGGAATCTTTTGAGTTGCTTCATTATCCTTTACAGCTTTTACAATAATGATATTCTGGTTATCTTCTACCTTGGATTTGTTGGTTTCTCCTTTGTAACCTATCCCAACCTTTATGAGAGGAGATATTTGAGCATTTATAATTTTATCCCATTGTTCAGAGCTTGTCATTCGTGGAGTATTCATTGATCATTCCCTTTGGGCTCTTTTAACTTCTTTCTCAGGCATACTACTTCTTATTCCAATTTCTCTTCCTTCTGAATTGTATTCTTAATTTGCCTTAGTAGAGTGTCTTCCACCTGCTTATCTTCTTCAAGTTCTACCTTCAACTAAATGATATCTTATGAATTTGGTCCTTATCTTACATATTTGAGGAGAATATATTTCTATTTTCTACACTTGAGTTTAAGTATGTCTATTTCCTCCAGGGCACTTCTTAGCTCCCCCTCAAGATCTATCTCACCTTCTTCCTCATCTTCTAGAAGAAATCCTTCTGACTCTTCCTTGGCCATCAACACAAATTCATAGGTTTCTTCTTCATTTGAGGATTCATTTGAGTTTTCAGATGCAATTTTATCTTGCCGAGCATAAAATTATTTTCTATTGAAACTCTTCCCTTTTTGCTAGTTATTTGTTTTGGTTTTCTCTGTCTCGTGTCTGATTCTTTGTTTTCTTATGAGGACACTTTGATGCATAGTGCCCAACTCTTCCATAGTTAAATCATTTAAATGGTACTTTACCTTTATACTTGCATGAGCCTCTATCCAATCTTCTGACAAATTTGGCCTCTTCTTCATCAGAGCAGAAGCATGTATCTTCCTTTTCTTCTTTTCTCTTCTCTACCTTAAAGGCTGCCTCCCTCATATTTGACTTCTTTTGTGGAAGTATCATCTCATAGGCTGTTAATTTTCCAAGTAATTGGTTCATGGTCAATGTTTCCCAGTCAGTTGTTTCTTCTATGGAAGAAACCTTGGGGTTAAACCTGGATGGTAATGACCTCAATATATTTTGTACAATTACATATTCTCTAATGGTTTCTCCTAGAGCTTTCATGTTATTCACAATTTCTGCAACCCTTAAGAAGAAGCTGGAAACATCTTCTTCTTCATTCATTTTTATATTTTCAAGCTGGGCTCTATAGACTTGCAATTTGGTAGCCTTCACCTTTTTATCTCCCACATGAATACTTTCTAATGTATCCCATACTTCTTTGGTAGTCTTTTTGTGCATCACTTTGATAAATTCTGCCTCAAACGGACCATTTAAGAGTGCATTCATGGATTTTTCATTGGCTATAAAATCTTATTTGACTTCTTTCTCTGTGTCAGAATCCTTTGGGGTATATCCTAATTTCACAGCACCCAAAACTTATATTCCTAGAGACATAATGTATGTCCTCATTCTTATTTTCCAGAAGGAATAATTTGTGCCAATAAACAAAGGCGCTTTATTTGCTGAGCAACATTCTAGACTAGCCATCTTGGGGAGCAAGGATCTCCTTCCAGTTGTTAAACTGAAACAAAAGGAACTTGGCTTTGATACCAATTGTTGGACCTTTAGTTAAACTGAAAGGGGGGGTGAATCAGTTTAACACATTCATGGTCTTTCAAAACTTTCTTTTACACTTAATTACATCTTCATTTCATGCTCAACTTAATATATAATGAAACAACAATATTAATATGTGTATAGCAGTATTAAGTAGATGAATTATAGAACATCAACACATAATCATCATACACATGGACAACTGATGTAAGTGGAAACCCATAAGGGATAAAACCACATCTTATTATTTTTGTGATGCAAAGGCAAGCTCCAACTCCCTCTCACCATTGAATTTTTGTAGGCTCCAACCTACAGGAGGCTACCACCTCATTTCTGAAAGCTACAACTTGCAAGGAAGCTCCAAATCCCATCTATTTTCTGCAGGCTACAACCCACAGGAGGCTCCTACCTCAGCCAGCTACAACTGGACATCTATCAAGCTGCAACTTGATATGGAAGTGCCATCTTCCTCACACAACTATGAAAACACATGTTGGTTTACCTGGATATCAGCTCTTTTCTATTCCTTCTTCACTGCTGTCCTCCAAATTTCATATCTGCCTTATCTCATCTTTGTATCTTTACAACTTCTACTTCTGCTCCTTCTTCTTCTTCCACTCTCTTCCCTTATGCTGCTCACTCTCTTACCCAATTAAGCATATTACTATAACATCATTTATAGAGATCCCATCATAGTTGTTGGCATGCCATATGGGAATATGAAATGAATCGGTATGACTCTTTACATTCCACCTTCTCATTTTCCCGCTTAGCACTACAGGATGTTACAATACTATGTACTCAATTCAGTATTACAGGGGAGGTTTTTTTTTTTTCGATTTTCCTTTTGAGACTTTCCTTTGCATCACATACAGTAAAAATTATTAGTTCATTTACATTTACAATTACAACAATTATATCTCACTAAACCCTTGCTGAGCATTTTTCCTTTCAGCTGCTGTCACTATCTTTTCAATTTAAGTTGTTATATTCCCGTTCTGTTGTATAAATTCCCTGTTTCTTCCGTTACCTATGCCTTTTGTGCTACATTTACCCACACTTTGCATACATCAAATGGGTATCTCATTTATGCCCAGGAATTTTCCATTCCAAATATAATGAAACCTTTTCTTAAACCAAGGTTTAAACTGTCATTCACATATCTTGATGTGAAAAATCAAAATCCATTTATGCAAGAAATTATCTCCTTATATCTGCTGTGGGTATAAACCCATATTTTATCCGCATTATTCAAAACATGTTAAAACCCAAAGTGTCAACACAATATTAATATATAAACTTCTAGGCCCACATTTACCAACTTACCTTTCCGTCTTCTCTTGACCTATGGTTATAAACCATATACTTATCCATATAATTAAAGCTTTTAATTATACTTATGACTATGGATTTTGTGATATGTCGACATGCTTAAATAAATTTCTTACCTTGGTTAAAACAACGTCGACATCATATTTATCTGGACCCAGAGCTGTACACTGACGATCAGACACGTCACTTCACTCCGTTGACCGTTCTAATCTCAACCGTCGATTCAATCTGCGTCAGATCAGATGATCATCACACTCCGTCTCTCAATCTAACGGTCCTCCATCCATCACAAATTCTCATTATGCGAAAGAATGTTGAGTCTCCGTTGCTTATCTTAGAATGATCCAATGACCATCGCGTTATCGCATGCCAACTAGCCTGATAGATAATGTTTTTGAACCTACCCGAAATAGGCATTTTCAGTGTGCCACGCATCGCCCTCCTAATGCTATCACATCCATTTCAACTTTACTGCTTATCCTCCAAAAGCAGTGTGATAAAACCTTGATGGTTTTCTAAAACGCCTTCACTGTTCTATCTTTGCCATTGACTCATGGGTTTCTTAAGTCCTTATCCTCCTAAGCTTTGAGATTTACGATATGAGATTGTGTCCCACTTGATTTTATTGCTACTTCGCTAGCACAGATTTTTATCACAAGTTTCTTATTGAAAAGTTATCTTTATTTTCTGTGGTATGCAATGTACTTCGCATCGCCACTTATATAACTTCTGAAGTCTTATAATATAAAAATAAGAATCACTGATTGCGATATGCGGTATGCAGGCCAGGTCCATGTCATCTCCAACGTCACTGTCACGTCATATTTACATCATCGCCCACACTTCGCAATTCGCAACTTATAACCACTTAACTTAGTGGTTACATCTATTTCGTGTGATTTGTGATATTGTGTTGTGCCACCACGTGTCCCTCCTCCACTTCGCATCGCACACAAAATAACTTTCCTTGCGACAACCTTAATACTTAGCCGCTAAAATTTGCAATTTGCGCTTTCGATCTCCGCCGATGTGATCATCACCATTGATCTGCCCAGATCTACGGTCCTTGCTGCTGCTGGCACTTTTGATTGGTTTCTATCCCATTAATCTTGCAATGAATCTTATCCATTCATTTCTTTCCTTCCCTTCTGCGATCTAATCCCGACCGTCCATTTATTCTTAGAGATTCCTCTAAGTGTTATGCCTTTCTATTCAATTTCGGTTTATTTATACTATCCCGAACAAAATAATATGTATACGTTGTATGTATTCATTTGAATTTTGGTATTAATAAAATCCTTAAAAATCATGAGTTAAACAAATTAGTTAGTAAACCCATAATATTGAGTATTTGAAAATTTTCCCCATTTTATGCATACCAAAGCACTACGACATTAACATAACTTCGAAATAAGTAATTATATGTGTAAAGAAACTTTTGAGAAGTATAATTTGGAAAGAAAAAAAATTAGAAATATTTAGATTCATATTGGGTAAATTTATTAAAACTATAAAGATTTAGATTTATATTCAACAAACTAATCACTCAATGATATTTGGACTTAAGAAAGGTGCAGATATTCAAGGAATCCTTTTAGTATTTTCTCAAATATTTCCATGCTCCTCCATACAATGACACCCCATAATTTAAATTCGAAATTACACTCCTCTAAACATGAAAGAAAAAGAGATTATGATACATATAGTCTTGCTCCTCTAAACATGGCATGAAAGGAGATGAAAGAAAAATTACGCAGATATTTTAATGTTCTAAAATAATGGTAAGAAAGTGTAATTTTTCATATTGAATACATAATTTTTCATATTGAATACCCATGTGATCTATTTTATGGTGATAAGAGAATCACCATAAAGAGTTGAATCTGGTAATCATTTCTCCTTGGAAATTAGGAGAAAATTTTTTAAGCTCACTTAAATTATTTGTAAGAGGACCAATATACCAAAAAACTATCGGTGGATGTCTCAGAGAGATGTACAATACCCCTTTCTCCTCTTAGGGATAGTTATAAGAAGGATCGAGGGGAGTCTTTTTGCATTTTGCAGCTTGTCATGGAGTTCTCGATGTAGAGGAGAGATTTTGAGAAAAAATTGTCTACATAGACAAATTTTTAATAACACACTATTTCGGATAGGGATTTCTGTTTTCAAACATGTGTTTATGTGTTAGACAGATAACCTAAGTAATGATCATAGGTCTAGTGTTTATGTCCTCTCTAAGGCGATTTGTCAACCAAGTTTTCAGGGATGTAATATTGGTTCATCCCTTAGAAATTAGAGGTAGAGAAATATAGTTGTATACTTGTGACTAGAGTTATTATATGAAAGGGAATTCCAAGGTAAAATGAGTGTTATATTCAAGTCCCATTTGCATAAGCTACATCTAAATGTCACAATGAAATTCCTTTTTTTCAAGTGATCCTATGTGGGTTATTTGATGCTTAGAAGGGACCATCGAAAGAGAATGGCATTAGATGAGCACCTAAATTTCAAAAAATAATCTCCCCACTAGTGAGACAAGACCTCTGTTGGGTGCCATTTTTGTAGTCATGTCCTACATTTGTTTCCCTCATTTTTGCCTTGTGACCTCACACCTTGGGACTACCTTTTCCTTTTTCCCTTCTTCTTTATCTTAAATAGTGTTGTTTTTCCATATTTCATTATCTTTCCATTTTCATTAATTGTTATGATGTATTGTTTCCTTTTTTGTGACTAACTGGGATGAATGTTGGAGAAATTTCTTTCGTATTTTGTTGTTCTTATAAATGTTACTTTTAGCACAAAGGACCTAGAACATGAGACGTACAAAATCAGCTGGAAGTATGCTATTATAGTGAGTTGTTACACTACTATGGTGTTACACTATGGCGCTGTTACAAACCTGCTATTACAAACTGTTGTTAGAGTTGTGTTGCAAATTGGGTACTGTGAAGTTCCAGATGGCAGCCTGTCCTCAATTTTTGTTACGCTACAGCTATCGCTTTCCATGAAAATTCTTACATATGAATTTTTTATTGTAATCAATATTTTCTCAGTCAGAAATTTTATTAAAGAAATTTGTTGTAACTATATGTATCTTACTTTGATTAGCATGAGAATGTAAGATTCTCATGACTGATCTGTTCCTCTTTTTTTTTGAACA
The DNA here is from genome assembly GCA_034641835.2 of Pinus albicaulis. Classification (NCBI taxonomy): domain Eukaryota; kingdom Viridiplantae; phylum Streptophyta; class Pinopsida; order Pinales; family Pinaceae; genus Pinus; species Pinus albicaulis. The sequence continues at coordinate 140,463,480 of CM076575.1, forward strand.
TGTAACCATTATATAACTCTCGACCCTTGAGGTCAGGGGGTTAGTGAAGAAAATTATCATCTTTTGGATTTGTAATTTTGGTCACCATAACACAAAGATATCATGTTGCTACTGTTACATGTGTTGTCTAGTTTAATTTCCATTTAGTTTCCATCTCTTCCTACACCCTGCTAGGGAGAAAGGGCCCTCCTCTTTAGCAGGGACTGTAGTGGTAAAGTAGTTGTACTATATCTTATTTTCTTTGCATATTGGTGGAGTATTGTTGTTGCTATTCTGGCTGTAAGTATATCTTCTTTAGTTTTGATACTATTACGTTGTTACACAGATGTGATTAGAAATGCTAGCTAGTGTAATTGTTGTGTGGTGCACTAGGTACCATTTAATTGAGGCATGGTTACATTCATGTATATTATTTTTATTCCTACACAAGTGCTAAATTTTCATCAATTGATTCAACAATGATTCCTCTTTATCTTGATTTTTCCTGTGGTTTGATGTATCGGCACAGACAATGCAATTGTCATTGAAATAAATTATGTCCCCAGATTGATAATATGTGTATCGTCTTAGTCATTTAATAGTGATTAATACAGTCCAACATTTTGGCGTCATTGTCGGGGATGGTAGTGACGATGCAATTAACCAGATTTTTTTGTTTGATGGTAGGGTGTTCCTAGTCAACAATTGTGGGTGGTAAGATGAGTGGTAAGAACCTACACATCACTCTAACATACATGGGTGGGCTCACCATTTCTACGCTGGGACACTTAGAAATGTGAGTTTTGAGTGTTTTTTCAGCATGTCTTCTACTATACAGTTGTTGGGCAGTAAGACGAGAGGTAAGAACCTGCACATCGCTCTAACATACTTAGGCAGGCTAACCACTGTAGAAACTAAAGCACTTGTATGAAGGATTGATGCACATATGGTCCATGTGTGCTAGTAGGAAAATAGACAAAGTCAAAACACCCCCACTCTAAAAAACTACAAGAAAGACGGGTTGTAAGAAGGAAAAGAAGAGTGCAGACTTGGGAAGAAAGACATTCTTTGGAGATTTGATCTCAAAAGCAGAAAAGGAGAAATCTACTTCTATATAGATAATAGGAAGACATGACCACATAAATTTGCAATGATATCAAAGTCTGAGGCATCGTAGATTCTGTGTTTAGACCTCATGACCCTTCAAACAACATATCCACTCAGGAAATCAAGACTCCAGATCTGAAACAATAGTGGAAAACCATTGATCAAAATATAAAAATTGAAGGACAAGGGTAGACTAGTGAGGAGCATCAAGGGCCTAAGGAAGAAAATTTATTTGATCATCATTTGGATGCGGGTAGTGAAGTGAAACAATTGGTCCTAGAACATCTTGATCCTTTATTTATTGGTCAATCCCCTACATATTTCAAGGTTAGTTCATCCTATCAGGAAGGATTAGCCATGGGGGATGAAAATACTAAAACAGATGGTACTATTACTTTTGAATTCCCAATATTGGCAACACAAGATGAAGCTCCTATGAAGAAAATTTCTTTATCATCTTCATCGTCCTTCCAAGGGATTGTTGTTGAAGATCCTGATACCTTTATGTTCGAGTTCAATGTGTTGTGTAGGAGTTATAACTACACTTCAGACGCTAAGAAGCTAAAACTATTTTTTGCTACTCTAAAAGGAGCAGCATTAATATGGTTCATGAGATTGGGTGCTGGCACGATCCAAACCTAGAGTGACAGGAAGGAGGAATTCCTCATTAAGTATCAGGATTATTGTCGAACCAGAGATTTGAAGGAAGAAATCTTCAGAATTACACAGAAGGAAGAGGAGATATTGGGATACTACATGGAACGATTCCATAATAATTTACAAAGGTCTAAGTTTGGTGACTTAGCCTCGTAAATACTGAAAAAAATATTTCTAAGAGGCATAAGGGATGATTGTCTAGAGCATTTGAATCTATTGGGAAAAGGAGACATATCATAGGAATCACTTGAAGAAATAATGAAGATTTGTCTGTGAAGTTCAAGAGGATCGGTTAAGGGAAGAAGTTCAGTTCAGGACCCTTCAGTTCGGATACAGAAGTCCAAAAGTGGAGGAGTAACCAGAACAAAGATCGAGAATCTATTTGAGGATTTTAAGACCGACCTCCTCGGTACTCTCTCTACCCAGATCACCATGGTACAATTCAAGAAAGCACAAGAAGAAGATGAAGCAGATTTGGAAATATTCTGTCCTTGATGGAAAAAGAAATAATTAGAAAGGGGCTGTGGACTGAATAAATACATCCTGTGAAACATTTGTGAGTTGGCACATTCCACTCATCAATGCCCAAAACTACACAAGTTTAAAGTGGTGCTTAATGAATCAAGCGAGGATGTCTAGTCTTCCTACATTATCAGATTAAAGAGACCATGGTAACTGTGACCTACAGATATGACTCCAGATTTTTCCTCTTTTAATCCTTGGAATAATATTTATAATGGTCATCAACTTCCATGGCCATATCCTACTCCTTCCTCAACACAATTTCCTTCACCTTGGAACTAGTGGCCTTCCCCTCCACCAATGCAATATCCTCCATCACAACCTTATCCTTGGAGTCATAATTGGAGAGGTAATGGCCAAGGTCTTGTACCCTCTGCAATACCAATGCAACAACATTTACAACGACCTCCTCTTCAAACTCTTGCACCTCCTGTCTGACCCCAATTACCTGTGCAACCTAACCCAAATCCGAATAGTAAGGCATCTAAGAGCATAAATTCCCCAGTTACTTTCCAGACTTATCTTATCAGTCCTATTGGGCTTAATGAGGTTCATCTTCGTTGGGAAAATGTAATCAGACCATATCATACTCCCATCATTACTGAGGAAGAATGTGAGTCGCCTAGAAAGGATATAGTCGATTCTGAAATAGTTTTTACCACTGTAATAGTTGATGCAACACCTGTTCTTACAACTGTAGTAGCCAGCTCGAGAATGCTTGTTGTTTCTACATCAACCAACCCGATCAGGGTTGGTGCACTTGTGAAAGCTGACTCAGCTGTTAGAGCTCAGGATCCTCCATACCCTCAACGATTAATTGAAATGAGGCCAATCTCACAAACTGAATATGATTTTCTCAAGGAATTACAAAATTTGTATGCGTAGATTCCATTGTTACAAGATCTTATGGAAGTACTTATCTATTCCAAAACAGTGAGATATATGTGTTTCAAAAATCCTGAAAGGAAGTCAAAAGACTGTGCTATTATCCATGTTATCGAGAAATTGTCTGAACTAATGATTGATCAGCTTTTGTTGACTAAATATAATGACCTAAGGAATCCTACAATGACTGTAAATATTGATGACCAACCCATAGCTAACACTTTGATTGATTTACAAGCAACCATTAATGTAATGACCAAGGATATTTTTATCTCCCTAACACTTCATGGACTCAGACCTACAGCTATAGTGCTTGAATTAGAAGATAGGTCTCTTTTCAAGCCTGAAGGAGTGATAGAAGATGTGGTGATCATTGTAGCTTCTTCGAATTATGCATCTTATTTTCTCATTTTACAAACTAAATCCAACCTAGGGGGTCATCCTTTAATCTTCGGGAGACCATGTCTAGGCACTACAGATGCATATATTGGATGTATATCCAGATATATGGTGATCTCATATGGGTAGGCCAATAAGAACCTGAAGCTTTACCCCCCAGAAAAACCACATATGGATTTAAATAGTTCATGGTGGGACGAATTTGAACCTGAATCTGATTTTTACCTACCTCTCCTCACACTTGGAAAAGCACAATACTTGAAGGATGAAACAGAGGATGGAATTATTAATGGTTTTATTAGAAATTCACTCTTTGTTTCCTCTATCAGAGATCCAGGTGAAGAAGATAAGGTAGATGATGTAGATATTGAACATTTGAAAACCACTCCGCATACTGACATCAGTCCTCTTGAAATTGAGCTAGGAAAATATTTAAATATTAATCCTAACTTGACTGTTGAACAGAACATATTGTTGATATAGCTGATACAGGAATATAAAAATGCATTTGCATGGGACTATACTGTTATCAAAGGAATCGATCTTGTCCTATCCACTCACTGCATTTAACTTAAAGAGGACTGCAAACTAGTTATACAACTGCGACACCGAATGAATCCCAAAATTAAGGAGATAGTGAAAGAGTAATTAAAGAAAAACATTAATACTAATTTCATATACCCCATTGCTGACAGTCAATGGGTATCTCCACTTTTCATTGTTCCTAAAAAGAACGAAAAGTGGAGAGTCTGTGTAGACTGTAGAAAACTTAACAAGGCCAACCAAAAGAACCATTTTCCTTTACGATTTATTGAACAGGTCCTGGATACTCTCTCTGGGAATTTTATTTTTTCATTCCTAGATGGGTTGATTGGATATAATCAAATACAGATTTCCCCGGAAGACCAAGACAAGAGAACCTTTACCTGCCCATGGGGTACCTTTGCATACAGAGTCCTTCCTTTTTTCCTCTGCAATGCGTCGACAACTTTTCAAAGAGAAATATCAAGTATCATGTATTTGAAAAGTATTTTCCCTTTGAAAAGTGTCAATTATTGTACACACTCACCATGCAGCAATTCAATTTTTAATGAATAAATCTATTACCAATGGTATAGTTACACGATGATTATTGCTGTTACAGGAATTTGATATCACTATTTTAGATAAACCTGGAAAAGCTAATGTGGTTGCTAATTTTATTTCTAGGTTAATTATAGGTGATAACTACAGTCCTATTGAGGATTATTTTCCAGATGAATATCTTTTTTCCATATCTACTCACTCACCGTGGTATGCAAAAATATCCAACTATCTTGCTACAGGAAAATTCTCACACCATTTATCTTCTTGAGAAAAAAGGAAGATCATACAACAAAGTGCGACCTACTCATGGATAGAGGGAAATATCTATCACACCAGACCAGACTTTCAGATTTGGTGTTGTGTTAGAGAAGATGAGGTTTTTGATATCTTGAAATATTGTCATGAGGAGCCTTGTGGAGGGCACTTCGCAGATAAGAGGACGAGGTATAAATTACTTTCAACAAGGTACTACTGGCCAACTATATTTTAGGATTCTAAGAAGTTTGTGAAGGTATGTGATAGCTACCAAAGGATGGCCCAGCCTCTGAAATCATATGAGACATCGTTACAGTCTCAAATAGTGATAGAGCCATTTAAGAAATGGACCTTGGATTTTGTAAGGAAAATTAATCCTTAATCACGGCAGAGATCATACATATTGGTTTGTACTGACTACATCACAAAGTGGGTCGAAGAAAAGGCACTAAATAGAGATATAGAGTAGGTTGTTTCAGATTTCCTGTTCAAAGATATCTTGTTCGGTTCAGGATACGTAGGGAGATAGTGACAAATGGGGGGCCCCAATTTACATCTCATTTGATTGAGAAACTGGTTGAGAAGAATGGATTTCATCATAGGATCACTTCACCTTATCACCCACAAGAAAATGGTCAAGTGGAGAGCACCAACAAATTTATTGAGGGAATTTTGACAAAGACAGTAGCCAGCCACCAAATAAATTGGGCTAAAAAAATTCCAGAGGCACTGTGGGATTACAGAACAACATGGAAGAATACTACAGGCTTCTCACCATACGAATTGGTGTACAGTGAGAATCCTTTATTCCCCATAGATTCGAAATAAAAGAATTGATAACAACATTATAGGTCAATCTGGATTTGAGCACAGCGCAAAGAAAAATATTGAATCAGCTCAATGAGTTGGAAGAGAAATGGTTGGCTGCCATTCATTAGATGGAGATCATTCAATAGAAAAGAGCTAGATGGCATGATAGTTTCATTAAGAAGAAGAGATTTCGTAAAGGACATTGGGCTCTCTTGTGTGATTCAAGATTCAAGGATTTCAAAGGCAAGCTCTGCACCAGATGGCTAGGTCATTACGAAATAGATACGGTCCTTGACAATGGTACTATAAAATTAGTTATCATTGATAGTGCTAAGACACCGTTACTGGTTAATGGGCACCCTCTGAGGTTATATCATCAACCTGGTTCGAAGGAATCATTCGTTAACATTTTCGTGGACTCTAATATTTGTTTCACAGTAGCAAGGGGATGCTCCCATGTGCAGCCTAAAATTTGAAAATCAAATAAGTGTAACAGCTGAAAACCACTCTTGTGGTGGATGTTACACCTGTTTATACAAAAAAAAAAATATTGAAAATAATAATAATAATAAAAATCTAATTTTGAAAACCTCTTTTTGGGGTGCACTTAGACAACTTGTAGCAGTTGAAAACCAATTTTGTGGCATCTGTTACACCCAATTTTTTTTCATTTTTCAAAACATCATCTTTTCTTCTCGACATGTTTCACAAGATGATGTTACCCATTCAATTTTTTCTGTATATATTTTTCCTAATTATGATGTTTTCTGAAGGATAGCACAATGGTTGTCTTGGTTGTTACTTATGTAACAACCGAAATCCATGAAAAGTGTTTCCTAGCTCACTTCCATCATGACATGTGGCAATCATTACAATAGCTAAGCTTGACTTCCACGATCACTGGAAGCAGTTATGCCATCACATTAAATTCCCCCTTCACATTGTCTCAGGTACGTCATTTAAGAAGGTAACATCATTATTTAATAATTTGATGATTAATGGCAAGTTACGACATTCCTTCGACGGTCGTGGGCAGCTGTCATCATTAAAGCTGGGGGGGGGTAAATCTCGTAGTCATTGCAAGAAATCCATTAGCCTTGAAATCGTCATTAATTTAGCATGCATCAAATTAAACAAAACGATAAACAATTATGACCAAATTTGACCGGAGAAGGTATTTGTTCTTAAAGATCATCATTTTACATAATTAGACATTAATGTAGGAATGTGCGAAGTACGGATCAGTAATTTGAAAACATTGTCACCTCTCACCACCTCCCTTAGATAAAGTCTTGTATCCTCAGCCAAAATTCTCAATCCGAGATAAGTAGAGCAAGGTGTTGGGAGATAGCAAGTAGTGCAGCAATATCATGGTTGGTCGAGCTTAAGGAGTGGTTCAGGGTAACAACAAAAGGGGAGGATTAGAATTGAGACATGAGCCAGACTCCATTGAGGCCGTACAAAGTTGTCCAAAAGCTTATCAGGTATTTAGGGACGTGTTGTGCCCAACAACAACCCCCATTATTATTTAGTATTATCACTAATACTAAATAAGTGGGGGCCCTTATTCAAAAAAATTTAAAAATTTATTAGTGATTGTATTTCCTTTTTCAATAAAACTTACTATCATATACTTAGGAGAATACCCCTTGAAAAAACTAAAAAACTTAAGTTTTATGATAACATATAATAAAATCATTCTTTAAATAAATATTGCATCGCAAAAAAGGTAATGAATACCTCTTTACAAGCGGAATTCTAAGATTTCGAGATGTGATACGAAACTGCGCATTAAAAGAACATTCATCGCATCACATGCTTCAAATATCATATGTTACGCTGAAAAATATCACAATCACCGGTGTGCGATGGCACATATCGCAAATCACGTTTTGCAGAAAAACAAATTAACGAAAACTTGTCATTTGATATGCTCCAGTGATTTTTCGATATTTTGATCCAGCGATATTGCGATCCAGCGATATTGCACTATTGTGATATTGTAATTCCATGAGATTGTGATCTGCGATAATACGATTTGCGATATTGCAAAGCAAATCGCAGATCGCCTTATCGCAGATATTTAAGGCTCATTATACGAAAAAATATTTCCATAAACTGAGACTTGGTTATGCGCTTTAATGTTAATCAATGAATTGGTTGTCAATCATTAATGAAATATGGTTTCATTCTGATCGAAGAGCTATTTCACGTAAGGTGATATATTTTATACATCTTTAGCATTTAAAACTTTCCCGTCACCTTTTTCTTATCATTATTCTCACTTAATTCGTAAACTGCAGGAGCGAAGAGAAGAGAACTATACAAAGCAGTATTCAGGGTATTATGGGAAATAAAGACAAGGCTCTCAGTTCTGAAGATAAAGAAATGACGCCCTTATGTACAGACACCGCCTGTAACAAAGACGCTGGTATTACTACTTGGGAGGGCATGTATAATCTACTTGAGGAAGAGAACCCCAAATTAATGGAGGTTACAGTTACTGCAGGCTCACATGGGTCTTCTGATGCATCCATTACAGAGATATCTTGCTCATTATTGCACCGGATAGTGGCAAGGCCCAAAATTCTTCCCTACACAGACATGGTTAAATGGGTACTCGACAACACTGATATTACAAATAGACAGTTTAAGACTCAGGGTCAAGAACTCATTGGTTCATTCACTCTACAAGATTTGAGACTCATGTATCATTTTCCAGAGCCACAGGTGACTTATAACAAATAGTTCATGGAGAAGTTTGCCAAAGAAAATGAAAACCTGGTAGAATGCACCAAGGACTGGTCAAGGAGAGATGAACCACTAAAGAAGGATAAACATGGTATGTATAGTACTAGTTCTCTCACTTCTCTGTATTACTTTTCTGCTGCTATGCTCTGTATGCTTTTTGGAAAGCCAAACATTAATAAGTATTCATCTGAATGGCTACCATTATTGAATGCTGATGTTAATGCTACTATTGTGGAGTTGGCTAAGATATTATCTGACAACTTAGCCACGGCCATTTTGAAATACCGGTCTAAAAGAACTGTTTCTCAAAGAATTTATCCCCCTTTTTACTTATTTGCTTATGCAATGGATTCAATCTGTTATATTTCCAAGTTTCCTTACCCCTTACCCATTCATATTTATCACAAAGAATTGTGGGATTTCAAGCTCATTCCCTATTTTTACAAGATTTACCATGGAATCATGTTACCCCTATATAGAATGTTATATGATAAAGATGCTCCAAGGTTTTCTCCTAAAGCAGAGGTAGACATACTTCCTGTTGCGAGATGGTTTAGAGAAGAATTGTTTACATATGTTAGGGTATTTGGAAGTTTAGCTTCCCCTCATGTATTACCTTTGTATGTTCCTGATAAACTCATGGCACGAGAAATTGCTTATCAAACCTGCGGAGAAGGAGGTTTGACTAAATATTTGAAAGACAAAAAGAAGGCTATCTGGCCACAATTCCTGTGGCCTGTGGGGCCTTTTCACTATTTGATGTTGGTCATCCATTCAAAGAAGTAAACAACATTACATGTTTACGTTTGTTCAAGTTTCCAAGAAGACCGTTCGACCCCTATGATATTGTTAGAAATTTCACTACTACAGTCAAAATAAGAGTGTTTTCTAAAGAAGATGATCTTTTTGATGACATGTTCCAAGAAAAGGGCACATTTAAAGAGATTCTACATTCAGCCCAAATACGGTTTCCTCCAGAAGAATTTCAAGAGTTCAAGATATACAAGGAAAGGAGGTTAACTACTATCCCTTTGGATAAATTACGCTTGGAACCCGTAAGGGAACCAACTCCCAGTATTAGTCTCAGTGGAAGTTCAGGTACAGACAAATATAAATCCAAGTCTAAGAGAGAAAATTCTGAACACTCTAAGAGGTCTGACAATGACCATGATAAAAGTGAATGGTCAGTAAGGGATACTGCCCAGTCAAAGGAGCTCTCACAGCAACAGGTTTCAACCTCTCCTTAGCTAAATCTTCCCCCTCTCATTGTACAGCAACCATCAGTCATAACTGAGTTAGATAAAGAATGGGAGATATTCAATGATTTAATCAATATTGAAGGACAGAACACACAGACACCTGTGAGTAATGTACAGACAACAAAATATATAATCACAGGAATAACTAGCAATATCTCAGAAATGGAACATATTCCCATTACCCCATCCTCTAAAATTATGCTCAAAATAGAGGAAATTCCTCCTCTTGATGTATTTTATAGTCCACAACACAAGGCAGTGGTAAGAAGACAAAGGAAGAAAACGAAATTGGAAAATGTGCTCTCTCATGATGCAGAACAATTAAACGTCATATGTCAAGATCCTACCACTGATCCAACTGAAAATCTCACCAAATTATCTCAGATCACAAGAGCATATGCCTCTGCAGCCATTGATAAAGCATCTGAGGTATGAAAATTACTGAATGAGAAAGAAGATCAATTACATATTTTGAAAAAACAACTGCAACAAGCCAACACCAACAATGAAGCATAGAAACAACTTGAAAAATTACAGCAAGACTTTCAACAAATGCAGATAGGGTATCAGAACAGTTTGGCTAAAAAAGAGAAACAGCTACAGGTTATGCAAGAGATGCACAAGGATGATCCCAAGCTCATAGAATTCATCACAGAGTCTATTTCCTTAAATGATCAACTATTGCAGCAACAGGAAATATTATGCCAAAGAATATCACAGTGGAGCTCTTATTGTGAAGAAAGTGATAAAATCACTAATCAAGTTGTAGAATTGCGACATGATTATGATTTTATTGATAAAATATTTACTGACTATTTGGCTTGGAAAGAAACAGAGGAGGGGAAAAGAGCAGATGCACCAATAATCAGTGACAATCACAAAGAAATTCTCTTCAATAATTGGGATGCACAAATCAGGAAAGCAGAGCAAGCGGCAGAAGAAGCAACTACAACAAAAAGAAATGTTATTGATTGCATAAATGAAAATTTGCACAAGGAAAATCTGATCTCAGAAACTACTCTAGGGCACCTACTGAAAGCACAGCAACTACAGACAGACTGGAAACAGAAGGCTCAAGAAAAGGCAGAATCGATTAAAACATTAACAAAGTTAAATTGGGATTCTTACTGGGCGTGTCTGGTAAAGCCACACAGCCAGTGCATGACTCTCAAGTGTATCATCAATTTTGTCGAGAAGATGGCGCCATCTCTTGCCGATTCCATTTTCACAGGACAGTTGAAGTCTGAAGTCGGTCAGCCTACTCTTCTCAAACAAATGCTGAGCGCTTGCAATTTCAAAGAACAGATTCATAAGTAGTTAGTTGTTAAGTTTTAATTTTAGATTTAGTATTAATTTTTCTTTATTTTTTCCTAAAAAGAGGACGGTCATTTAAACCGTATCCTACATTTTTGTAATAAATTACTTTTAGATTTATTTATTAGTATTTAAACCCTTCTCATGCATTTAGAGAAGGGTCCTAAAATTTGTCAAAAACTTGTCCTCAAAACATGCACTTTTGCACCCTCCGAGGAGGTTTTGATGAATGAATGGAACAAGATTTATTGATATCTGCGTTTAATATCTACTACTGATGTTGCACTTTTTTACTCTTAGTGGATGTTGGATTAAGAAGAGATAAGTCATTATTGCTTGAAGCTCATGAGTAGAACTAGTTATAAATGGTACTTTTATCTCTTAACTATTTCTGCCTGTGTGTTAAAGTGATATTTATGTTAAGTTGTTTATGTATTAATGCTTGAATTATTGAGTTATCATTTGGCACTTTTGTACAGTGATAGCTATTTGTTTATGCTTAATATATGAGTAGCTTATTATGCGATCTGTTTTTGACAACTATTTCGTCTAACTTTTTATACGAAGTGGTTTATCTTTATTGAATTCTTTTCTTATAACAGTTGAATGATATTTATTAACAAGTGTTATTTGAAATCATTTTAGATCACATAATGAAAATATTACATCCTGGGTTAGTTTAGAATCAGATATTTCTATTTATTAGAATACAATTGCATGTTATAGATTAAAATTAGAATAGAAGAATTTCACTTAGGAACTTTTAGAAAGGAAATATCAATTCTCAAAACACACACACATATTGGGAAACTGGTCCCATTATCCCCCGTCGGACCCACTATACCAAATGGAAAAGGAGCTACCAACCAAGGTCCGGACCGGGTGGTTATCCCCCTTGTTGTAGACCATATTTTTGGGGCTTCAACATATTTGGTGCTAGAAGGAGTGCCCCGAACTATGAATGGAAAGTAAGTCAAAATATAAATACCATTCTGAGAGTAAATCACCCTCACCGTCTCCCCCGACTTCTCCATCGCACTCAGAATCTTTAAATCTAGAGCCAGAAGTCGAAAGAACAATAGCCACTGCCACAAACCCTGACTTTTCAGAATAATCTGCTATTGAACCTCCTGAAGTTGAATCTTTGATTTATAAACTTCAGCGATTTTCAATATCACCTGAAAGATCTGATAAATCTCAAGGCAGTGTGACTTCGCAATATAATCCTGCTCATCCCCTTACTAGATTACAGAGCGAAAATTTTCGTGTTCATCAAACTCAGCTACCTTTACCTACAAGGAAGAGAGCAAGGAAATCACCTAAAGAGTCTGATAGTGAGACTCTTTTATCATCATCATCCATCTCAACCTCTTCACCGTGAAGTCAACCATCCACCCCTCCACTTCAGACTATTGTCCATCAGTCCACTGGAACTTCCACATCTCCTTCTCAAACATCTCGAATCGTAATATCCTCATCTTCCCAACCGCAGGGATCATCTTCTGCACTTTCCTCTGTTGGTAGTTCAGTGATGGCTCAATCTCCATGGAATAACCCAGGGGAAGTCTTAATGCCTGCGCCCTTGAGTAAATTACCAAGCCATCCTGAAAAATGGCTGCCTATGTTTAATCCTGAAGAAGGCATGCTAGCGGAAGAACATATAAATAACTGTAAGCTGTCCATAAATCTCAATGGAGTTACTAATGAAGATGTTGTCATACGAATTTTTCCCTATACTCTACAAGGAGCAGTCGAATCATGGTATTTCTCATTACCGTCTGGATCTATTACTAGTTGGGATATCTTCCAAGATCAATTTTTGACTAAGTTCGGTGATGACACGTCTACAGCGACACTGATAAATGACTTGTCCAATCTTCGAGCTAATTCAAAAGAACCTATCAAGGATTTTAATTCACGTTTCAATAAACTGTTAAATAAAATTCCTACTTCTTCCAAGCCTAGCGAAGAAGTGCGAAGTGAATGGTACATCTCTGCTTTACCATCAAATATAGCAATCTTTTTTGATAGGGCTAACAAAACAACTTTAGCTGAAAATATGAAGGAAGCAATAGCTGTAGAGAAACGTATCATTGCTCTAGAAAAGAAAAATGCTATAGAGGAATGAAAATCCAAGAAGGTTACTTTTAAAGAAGACCCCAAGAAAAAACAATCGAAAGATCCATTCGATTTAGAAGGACTGCAGAAAGTTCTGAAGACCATGTCCAACGAAATGGTTGATATTAAGAAACAAGTGGCAGAAACATCTTCTAAAAATTCTTTCAAGCCTTATAGAAGAAATCCTTCAACTAATTCAAAACCGTCAAATGCTATCACAAATGTTGAATCTGAAGAAGAAGAAGAGGACATTGCTACTAAAGAAACTACCGATGAAGAAGAAGTTGTAGAGGTACAAGGTATGTGGGATTTCATCCTCCCAAATCAGGAAGATCAAGAAGCATCCCCGGTTAGCACTCGAAGTAGAAATCAACTTGATCCTCCTCAACCTACTCCTAAGCCAAAGAGTGCAAGCTCAATGACTAAGGATAAAGTTGCACCCAAGAAAACGACATCTAAAGCGACTCAAACCAGCCCAGTCCAAACAGATTCATCAACTCCATCAAAAACACTGATCGTTTCGGATGAAATGGAGTATAATATCATAGAAGACATGAAGAAGACTAGGGCTAACATCACCTTTTATGAATTGAGCAAGTTAAAACACCAACAAAAGGTACTTTTGAAAGAATTACATGTTGTACCGGAAAAACCCTTGCCTGATCCTGTAATCTCTCAAGCTTCCAATGAGATGGGAAGACCACCAACTAATATGATTAGTAAAGTTGATCTAGAAAATATCGCTTTAATTGGAGGAAGGTCGAGATCTCATACTCCTCCATTTCTTCTTACTTATGAATTTTTCAATAAAAATTTGCATAATTGCTTAGTGGATTCTGGAGCTTCATCTAATATTCTACCAAAATCAATATGTGCAAATTTGAACATTCAACCGCAAAAATATGTTGTGTGCATAGTCCAGCTAGATCGATTGCAAGTTGAATTGATTGGCGAATTAAATCAGGTTACCATAAGGTTGTCATTTAATCCAAAGGTATGTCAAGTTATCGACATTTTAGTTGCAGATATTCCAGAATTTTATGGCTTAATTCTTAGCAGAGATTGGTCAGAAAAATTTCATGGATACTTTGCAACTGATTGGTCGTACATGTGGCTTCCTTACAATGTTAAACCAAATCAGATAAAGGTTGAGCGAGAAAAACATTAGAAATACATAATAACAAAACTTGAAGGAGAAAATGAACCAGTAGCATACAACAATAATATTATTGGCAACTATTCAGTTGATTCTTTCTTAGGAAATTTTAATGCTCATACTTCACCTTACTTAGAACATTCTGTTTTATCTCAAATAGAATTTTTTTCTCAAACAGATAGTTCTAGATGTATTAATTTTATAGATACTCCTGTAAGTAAATCTTTATTTTGGAAGTTATTTTTTGATGGTTCTAAGTCTAATGAAGGAGCAGGAGTAGGATGCATGTTGGTTAGTCCAGAGGGAAACAAAATTATGCTAAATTTCATAATCGAGTTCGATTGCACCAATAATACTACAGAATATGAGGCTTTAGTCCAAGGATTATACAAAGCAATCGGATTAGACATCAAATATCTACAAGTTTTCAGGGATTCTGAAATTGTAATCAGACAGGTACGCAATACTATACATTGTTTATCAGGTCGTTTAAAGCATTATCAATCTTTAGTTCAAGATCTGACTGAACACTTTATAGCATTTAATATTTCATCAATTCCCAGAATCCAGAATGCTAGTGCAGACCTCTTAACTAACGTAGCTTCCAAGATCATTCGTTCAGAAGACTATAGCCCTGATCGATTTTCAATCGAATTAGTCTTTAGACCCTTGATTCCTGATAACATTACCAACTGGAGGATTTTCAATGATGATCCTAATATTGTAAGCTTCCTCACATCTGAAGGATCTTACACCAATAAGATACTTGATGAAGACCAACATGACAGACAATTGCAAGAAGATATCACTAATAATGTTATGCCAAAGTCAGTAGTCAAGTTAGAAGACATTTATGATTTGAAAGATCGATTCAAAAGATCTAACAATTCAAAACTGCAAAGTTCAACTCTGAATTATGAATTAGTAAATCTAGGAACTGATGCCAAACCATAGAATATCAACCTATGCCTTGGTCTAGCTCCTGAAAAAAAATTAGCATATGTTCGTCTTTTGAAACAATACAAAAGTGTCTTCTCTTGGAACTACGATGAACTATAAACTTATGACAATTCTATCATCCAACATACTATCCCAATGATAAACAATGAAAAACCTTTCCAACAAAAGCTGAGAAAGATTCATCCCAATCTGGAAAATTAGATCAAATCTGAACTCAATAAGTTATTGAAAGCCAAGATTATTTTTCTCATTCGACATTCTAAATGGGTTTCCAATATGGTTCCTGTTAGAAAGAATAATGGAGACATTAGAATTTTCATTGACTTTCGAAATCTTAACAAAGCCTACCAAAATATAATTTCTCTTTGCCTCCTATGGAGCAAATATTGTAGGCAGTTGCGGGATTAGAATTAATGTCCTTCTTAGATGGTTTCTCTGGTTACAACCAAGTGTTGTTCCATCCTGATGATCAATTGAAAACCACATTCAGAACCAAATGGGGCACTTATGCATATCAAAATATGCCTTTTGGTCTGATCAACGCTGGTGCCACATTTCAGAGAGCGATGGACATCGCTTTCAAGGGATTAGTTAACAAATCAGTGGTAATTTACTTGGATGATATAACTGTATATTCCAAGAAACGAGGCAATCATCTTCGAGATTTAAAACAGATCTTCCAACGTTGTCAAAGGTATGGAATTTCACTTAACCCAAAAAAATCCTTTTTTGCATTAATTGAAGGAAAATTTCTTGGATTCATAGTGTCAAAATCTAGAATTCATATTGATCCTGACAAAATCAAGGAGATTTCTGAAATACCCCTACCCCATAATAAGAAAGCTATGCAATCTTTCCTTGGCTAGATTAATTTTGTAAAGAGATTTGTGCCAGATTTTTCAAGAATTGTATGTCCTTTACAAGTAATGATTAAAAATAATTCAAACTTAAAATGGGGCCAAGACGAATATGAGGCATTCAATCTGATCAAACAAGCAATTGTTAATTCTCCATCTTTAGCAACTCCAAATTTTTCCGATCCTTTTATTTTATATACATTTTCCTCTAATAAATCATATGCTACAGTACTCACTCAAGAAAATCAAGACAAGGCAGAAGCCCCAATTGCTTTTTTCAGTTAAAATTTACAAGGGGCTTAGTTGAATTATTCATATGTAGAGAAACAATCTTATGCTATTTTCAAAGCAATTAAATATTTCAGACCCCTTTTACTTAAAACCCATACAAAAATCATAGTATCGTTTCCGGCGGTAAGAAATCTCTTAGTACAAAAAGATGTGGGTGAGAAAAGAGCCAATTGGATTACTGCCTTACAAGAATATGATGTAGAAATCAAACCAACAAGTATTGTAAGAGGTCAAGGCTTCTGCAAAATACTAGCTAGAGCATTGCTTATTTATGAAAAGCCATCTGCAGAGATACAAATGTATGAGGTAAGCCTAAATGATTTTGAATCATTATATGCTGATATCATATTTTATCTAAAGAATGGATATGCTCCTCCAAATCTCGATTACACCAAGAAAAGAGCTCTAAGGTTAAAAGCTAAACAATATCAGCTCGTGAATGATGTTCTTTTTAGAATGAATTATGATTATGTTCTCCTTAGATCTCTTGAGAAATCTGAAGCTGAAAAAGTCTTGCAGGAACTTCATGATGGGCCAACAGGTGGACATTATGCTGGAAATGCTACTCCACATAAAATCCTCCGTGCAGGCTATCACTGGCCCACACTATTCAAAGACTCACATAGCTACGTAAGGAAATGTCAAGTTTGTCAAACCGCTGCTGGGAGACAAAATAAACCATCATTGCCGCTGCAACCAGTCAACATTGAGCAGCCTTTTGATCAATGGGGATTGGAAATAATAGGTGAGATCGTTCCTCACTCTTCTAAACAGCATAGGTATATCCTTACAGCAACTAATTATTTTACTAAATGGGTAGAAGCAGTTCCTCTCAAGACGGCCAATACCGAGCATATCATCGAGTTCATAGATCAGTTCATAATCACCAAGTTTGGTTTACCTTTTGCTTTAATGTTTGATAATGCATCGTATTTTTCTGGTAATGCTATGACTGAATTTGCACTCAAAAGAGGTTTCAAACTTAAATACTCTGCCAATTATTATCCATAGGGAAATGGGTTAGCTGAATCTACAAATAAAAACTTAATCAGAATCATTAAGCGAACCATTGATCAAAATCATAAAAATTGGCATAAGTCTTTAATATATGCTTTATGGGCAGATCGAATAACACAGAAAGCCTCCATTGGCACTTCTCCCTTTAATTTAGTTTATGGGAAAGAAGTGGTTCTTCCAACTCATCTAGCAATTCCTTCTTTGGCCTTAGTTCAATATATTGATGAAGCACCAACTTCTTCCTTACAACTAAGACAGCTGGAATAATTAAGCTAGAAGAACAACGAGAACAGGCCAAAATAACTCATGCTCATCACCAAGCATTAGTAAAAGCTTCTTTTGATTCAAACATGATATCCAGAAAGGACTTTCAGATGGGAGATCTAGTTTTAAAATGGGACAAGGCTCATGAGGAAAAAGGGAAACATACGAAATTTCAACGAATGTGGCTTGGCCCTTTCCAAATCGCAGAATTCATAGGTCCATCTACTTTTATGTTACAGGATTTAACAGGAAAAAGAGAGTCCTTACCTGTTAACGGACAGATCCTCAAAAAATATTTTCCATAGGATATCATTCTTCTATTTTGTATAATAGTTTTCTTTATTTTCATAATAAAACTAGTTGTAAATGGTTACATTTGGAATTCACAAAAAAGATAAAAATTCTCTTTTAGATTTTGTTTTTTCACTTGTATAAATAGAATTCTTCTAGAAAATTGATCATTATTATTGAAAGATACAGTTAAAAGCTTTAGGCCTAGAAATGATACTAGTTTCAACCTTGTAAATTTTGATAAAAAAGCAACCTTTAGTGGGAAATTGTTTTATATAAGTCTAATGAAAGGTATCAATAACAAAATAAAGATTCTCTGTAGAAAAGTTATTTCCAAAAAACTCTATCATTGTCATCCAGACCTATCTTAAGGAAACAATGACTTCCTCCCCACCTAGAAAATTACAACGTTCAGGGAATAATCCAATGATACACTTTAACTTAAAGAGTAAGAGGTCTCATCACGAGCCGAATTATCATGATCATAGATATTATAGCTTGCTGAATTTTCCAATACTGCATACCACAACAGGGCAATGACTCAAGATTGTTGCAATCAAAAGACAAGGGGTCTCATTACGAGCCAGCTTGTTCAGCAAAGTTATAAATCAAGTGAATGGCACTATCATAAATTGGCTACCAAACCAAGACATTGTTCTTTAAGGATAAAAAAGAAAATAAAAATAGTAAGTGTGGATATGGATTTCTCTTTGAAAATTGTATATTTCTCTAAGTAGGATACAAGATCATTACTGGGTAACAGGTAACCCTGTCGAGGCTATAAACACCTACTAGCAGCAGTGGCTCTACCTACGACAAATGAGAATATTTAAAACCGATTTACAGAGAAACCTTTTTTTTTATCTTTATAAACCAAGTAGTGACTGATGTAGATACAAGGACTAGCTTGAGGAAGTAAATAATCAAAGTTGAATATAGAAGAAACGAAATATCATTGATAGATTAAAGCATAATGTACTTTGTCTTTATATCATAAAGTTTGATTTTCTGGAAAATTTTCTATTTTGAAAGTTTAGAAAGTTCAAAAGAAAAATAGAGATAACTGGTTCTTCTGAGTGAATCACCAATTGTTGTGGCCAGCAACAACCCCCCTTCTTATTTAGTATTATCACTAATACTAAATAAGTGGGGGCCCTGGCCCTTATTCAAAAAATTCAAAAAATTGATTAGTGATTGTATTTCCTTTTTCAATAAAACTTACTATCATATACTTAGGAGAATACCCCTTGAAAAATCTAAAAAACTTAAGTTTTATGATAGCATAGAATAAAATCATTCTTTAAAGAAATATCACATCGCAAAAAAGGTAATGAATACCTATTTACAAGAGGAATTCTAAGATTGCGAGATGCGATACGAAACTACGCATTAAAAGAACATTCATCGCATCGCATGCTTCAAATATCATATGTTACACTGAAAAATCTCACAATCACTGGTATGCGATGGCACATATCGCAAATCGCGTTTTGCAGAAAAACAAATTAACGGAAACTTTTCATTTGATATGCTCCAGCGATTTTGGGATATTGCGATCCAACGATATTGCGCTATTGTGATATTGTAATTCCACGAGATTGAGATATGCGATACTACGATTTGCGATATTGCAAAGCAAATCGCAGATCGCCTTATCGCAGATATTTAAGGCTCACTATACGAAATTTTTTTTCCATAAACTGAGACTTGGTTATGCGCTTTAATGTTAATCAATGAATTGGTTGTCAATCATTAATGAAATATGGTTTCGTTCTGATCGAAGAGCTATTTCATGTAAGGTGGTATATTTTATACGTCTTCAGCATTTAAAACTTTCCCGTCACCTTTTTCTTATCATTATTTCACTTAATTCGTAAAATGCAGGAGCGAAGAGTAGAGAACTATACAAAGCAGTATTCAGGGTATTATGGGAAAGAAAGACAAGGCTCTGAGTTCTGAAGATAAAGATATTACGCCCTTGTATACAGACACAGCCTGTAACAAAGATGATGGTATTACTACTTGGGAGGGCATGTATAATCTACTTGAGGAAGAGAACCCCAGAGTAATGGAGGTTACAGTTACTGCAGGCTCACATGGGTCTTCTGATGCATCCATTACAGAGCTAGCTTGCTCATTCTTGCATCGGATAGCGGAAAGGCCCAAAATTCTTCCCTACATGGACATGGTTAAATGGGTACTCGATAGCACTGATATTACAAACATATAGTTTAAGACTCAGGGTCAAAAACTCATTGGTTCATTCACTCCACAAGATTTGAGACTCATGTATCATTTTCCAGAGCCACAGGCGACTTATAACAAACAGTTCATGGAGAAGTTTTCCGAAGAAAATGAAAACCTGGAAGAATGCACCAAGGACTGGTCAAGGAGAGACGAACCACTAAAGAAGGATAAACATGGTATGTATAGTACTGGTTCTCTCACTTCTCCGAATTTCTTTGCTGCTGCTATGCTCTGTAGGCTTTTTGGAAAGCTAGACATTAATAATTTTTCATCTGAATGGATACCATTATTGAATGCTGTTGTTAATGCTACTATTGTGGATTGGGCTAAGATATTATCTGACAACTTAACCACAACCATTTTGAATTACCGGTCTAAAAAAACTGTTTCTCAGAGAATTTACTTATCTGCTTATTGAATGGATTCAATCTGTTATATTTCCAGTTTCCTTTAATGGGTTGGAAATGAACGGCTCAAGACCCATTACCCATTCATATTTATTACAAAGAATTGTGGGATTCCAAGTTCACTCCCTATTTTTACAAGATTTTCCATGGAATCATGTTACCCCTATACAGAATGTTATATGATAAAGATGCTCCAAGGTTTTCTCCTGAAGCAGAGGTATACATACTTCCTGTTGCGAGATGGTTTGGAGAAGAATTGTTTACATATGTTAGGGTATTTGGAAGTTTTGCTTCCCCTCATGTCTTACCTTTGTATGTTCCTGATAAACTCATGGCACGAGAAATTGCTTATCAAACCTGCGGAGAAGGAGTTTTGACTAAAGATTTGAAGGACAAAAAGAAGGCTATCTGGCCACAATTTCCTGTGGCCTATGGGGCCTTTTAACTATTTGATGTTGGTCATGCATTCAAAGAAGTAAACAACATTACATGTTTACGTTTGTTCAACTTTCCAAGAAGACTGTTCGACCCCTATGATATTGTTAGAAATTTCACTACTGTAGTCAAAATAAGAGTGTTTTCTAAAGAAGATGATCTTTTTGATGACATGTTCCAAGAAAAAGGCACATTTAAAGAGATTCTACATTCGGCCCAAATACGGTTTCCTCCAGCAGAATTTCAAGAGTTCAAGATATACAGGGAAAGGAGGTTAACTACTATCCCTTTGGATAAATTATGCTTGGAACCCATAAGGGAACCAAATCCCAGTATTAGCCTTAGTGGAAGTTCAGGTACAGACAGATCTAAATCCAAGTCTGAGAGAGAAAAGTCTGAACACTCTAAGAGGTCTGACAATGACCATGATACAAGTGAAGGGTCAGTAAGGGATACTACCCAGTCAAAGGAGCTCTCACAACAACAGGTTTCGACCTCTCCTCACCTAAATCTTCCCCCTCTCATTGTATAGCAACCATCAGTCAGAACTAAGTTAGATAAAGAATGGGAGACATTCAATGATTTAATAAATATTGAAGGACAGAAGACACAGACACCTGTGAGTAATGTACGGACAACAAAAGATATAATCACAGGAATAACTAGCAGTATCTCAGAAATGGAACATATTCCCATTACCCCATCCTCTGAAATTATTCTCAAAATAGAGGAAATTCCTCCTCTTGATGTATTTTATAGTCCACAACACAAGGCACTGGTAAGAAGACAAAGGAAGAAAAGGAAATTGGAAAATGTGCTCTCTCATGATGCATAACAATTAGACTTCCTATGGCAAGATCCTACCACTGATCCAACTGAAAATCTCACCAAATTATCTTAGATAATAGGAGCATATGCCTCTGCAGCCATTGATAAAGCATCTGAGGTACGACAATTACTGAATGAGAAAGAAGATCAAGTACAGATTTTGCAACAACAATTGCAACAAGCCAACACCAAAAATGAAGCACAGAAACAACTTGAAAAATTACAGCAAGACTTCCAACAAATGCAGATAGGGTATCAGAACAGTTTGGGTGAAAAAGAGAAACAGCTACAAGTTATGCAAGAGATGCACAAGGATGATCCCAAGCTCACAGAATTCATCACAGAGTCTATTTCCTTAAATGATCAACTACTGCAGCAACAAGAAATATTATGCCAAAGAATATCACAGTGAAGCTCTTATTGTGAAGCGAGTGATAAAATCACTAATCAAGTCGTAGACTTACGACATGATTATGATTTAATTGATAAAACAGTTACTGACTATTTGGCTTGGCAAGAAATAGAGGAGGGGAAAAGAGTAGATGCACTGATAATCAATGACAATCACAAAGAAATTCTCTTCAATAATTGGGATGCACAAATCAGGAAAGCAGAGCAAGTGGCAGAAGAAGCAGCTACAGCAGCAAGCAATGTTATTGATTGCATAAATGAAAATTTGCACAAGGAAAATCTGATCTCAGAAACTACTCCAGGGCACCTACCGAAAGCACAGCAACTGCAGACAGACTTGAAGCAGAAGGCTCAAGAAAAGACATAATCGATTAAAATATTAACAAAGTTAAATTGGGATTCTTACTGGGCGTGTCTAGTAAAGCCACACAGCCAGTGCATGACTCTCAAGTGTATCATCAATTCTTCTGAGAAGATGGCGCCGGCTCTTGCCGATTCCATTTTCACAGGATAGTTGAAGTCTGAAGTCGGCCAGTCTACTCTTCTCAAACAAATGTTGAACACTTGCAATTTCAAAGAACAGATTCACAAGTAGTTAGTTGTTAAGTTTTAATTTAGATTTAGTATTAATTTTGCTTTATTTTTTCCTAAAAAGAGGACGGTCATTTAAACCGTATCCTACATTTTTGTAATAAATTATTTTTAGATTTAGTTAGTATTATTTAAACCCTTCTCATGCATTTAGAGAAGGGTCATGAAATTTGTCAAAAACTTGTCCTCAGAACATGCACTTTTTCACCCTCCAAGGAGGTTTTGATGAATGAATGGAACATGATTTATTCATATCTGCGTTTAATATCTACTACTAATGTTGCACTTTTGTACTCTTACTGGATGTTGGATTAAGAAGAGATAAGTCATTATTGCTTGAAGCTCATGAGTAGAACTAGTTATAAATGGTACTTTTATCTCTTAACTATTTCTGCCTCTGTGTTAAAGTGATATTTATGTTAAGTTGTTTATGTATTAATGCTTGAATTCTTGATTTATCTTTTGGCACTTTTGTACGGTGATAGCTATTTGTTTATGCTTAATATATGAGTAGCTTATTATGCGATATGTTTTTCACAACTGTTTCGTCTAACTTTTTATACGAAGTGGTTCATCTTTATTGAATTCTTTTCTTATAACAGTTGAATGATCTTTATTACCAATTGTTATTTGAAATCATTTTAGATCGCATAACGAAAATATTACATCTCGCGTTATTTTAGAATCAGATATTTCTATTTATTAGAATACAACTGCATGTTATAGATTAGAATTAGAATAGAATAATTTCACTTAGGAACTTTTAGAAATGAAATATCAATTCTTAACACACACACACATATTGGGAAACTGGTCCCATTATCCCCAGTCGGACCCACTATACCAAATGGAAAAGGAGCTGCCAACCAAGGTCCAGACCGGGTGGGTATCCCCCTTGTTATAGACCCGATTTTCGAGGATTCAACGGGACGTCAGGTGGCTCTAATACTTTGAAATTTTGGAAGGCTCGGATGATGCAATTGCAATTGAATTCGCCAAGAACTTGAATGACCACCAGACCCAAGTCAGGGGTCTATGAACCAAAGTAACAGAAGAGGTGGTTTCCTGAGTGACCACATTACCAGCTGAAGGATGAAGATGTTTTAACATGAAAGTTAATGACCCTTTTTTGAAGGATGATTTTCTTGAAGGAGGAAAATTTGGAAAAGAAGGGAAGACAGGTTGATAGATTATCACTTCCCCAACCATGGGAAAATGTCACTCTAGGTATGATAAAGTACATTAATTGCGAGCGAAGACCCACAATCATCTTAAATTATCACTTCCCTTTACTAAATCATCTTCGGCACCAACAGAAGATCAACCTCCCATATTTCTTATTGGGAAGTTTAAGCATATGTTTGTGGTGGTTAAGATGGCAGCACATCCTGAATCTTGTGTGACCAAGCATGGACTTATCAAATTGATTGTGTTGGATTCCCTAAGGCAACAAGGAAAGAGCTGGGAAGATTTTAAACAGAAAAGGCCTAGGACAAGCCTGAGAAAATAGGTTGGGACTTCAAAAGGAAGTCATGCAGAAGTTGAAGTCTAGACCCAGTCTGCCAAGGTCATAATTGGAAAATACCCCACTGACAAGCTGATTGGAGACAGACGGTCGAAAGAAAGGGTGAGAGTTAGCTTACCAATGGAATCATCGCCCACAACAAAGAATTAGAAAGAAGAAGAAGGATCATAAGAATAAGGAAAAGAACATGTTTCACTTTCAAAAATTGAAAATTTTAGAAAAGAAAATGAATAGTTAAAGCATAGATTAGCTGGGGGAAAGGAACTTTTAGGATTCGTATACGCGACATGTTCTCAGGAATTAACATCAGCAATGTATAGGGTTTGTCGAGGAAGCACTTGCTCAAGGGAGACACAAACAGGACTTTGGGAGGCTATCCCACAATAATCTACTAAAGATACTGCTAATACACAAGAACCAACAGTTAAAGTAGAGCCTTCCATAGTAATCGACCTCAAAGATGATACACAAGAACTTGTGGAGGCCACTGTTGTTACAGAAGAACTAATAATGGACACAAAGACTAGACTAGGTGAAAATAAAGGGGTTGATACACAGGAACCCACTAATGATGTTGTTGTTACACGAGAACCAAAAGCAGAACTGGAGCAGACCCACCCAAGAGAGGTTTTGACACCCATAGTTGATATTGAATGCAGAGGAACGCTGGTTCCTGCTGTGGGATGGAGTTCCGAGAAACTTTTGTTGATTTCTGAATTGCAGAAATTGAAACAGGAGGTAATATCCCTTCAAGAGGGAGTGATCTCACTGAAATAAAATTAGAAGGAAATAAGTGCCTTACAGGAGAAACAGATGAAGGAAGAATTGAAGAGGGATTGGAAAGAATGGAAGCAGAAGGAAGCCGTAAAGAAACAGAAGGAAAAACGGTTGTTGTTACAGCAACAGGTTCATGATATGAAAGTGGAAAAGTAGAAGCTCCATGAGCTTGCCCTCAATTTGTTGGGGTGCAGGAAACCTTCCCCATCCTACCCCATTTTCCTATGGGAACATTATTATCTGTTTTAGTTACAAGCCATTATGGAAAATAGGCCCTATATGGCTTCTTTTACCCGAACCTTTTTAGATGTCTTTTGTGCCTCTGATTTTAATGAACAAAACCTGGTGAGTGAGCTATTTTCGCACAACATCATTTATGAGCACACTAGTATGGAGATGGTAGCAATTGTATTCTCATACATAGGGGATTTGCAGTTATGCGCCTTCTTGTCATTTAAGAGGAATCAAATTGGGTGGCATCTTTCCACAAAATTGATGGATAGTAATGAAGAAAATACAACATTATGGATCTGAGCAGAACCAGTACATGCCGTTGAATTAAGGCGAAAATTTAGAAAGATTTTAAGCACTCCTAGGATAAGGGAACCTGCTGCTACATACAGAAGAAATATTGTGGATTTTTTCCTTAATCAGTTTTCACAAATGAGGAGCCGAGCACTGACAGGATGTCTGAAGTGCATAGAAACCAGTAGTGTTGGATTGTTGTAAGGAGATCCATTTACATTTCAGAATTTTGTAGTTGTTGTTAGACATGTACAAGCATATGCCAAGGTAATAAAGACCCTTGGCACTTCCTGGATTGGACTAAGATTTAAATTCCCTCTAATATGGATACCAGTAGAGGAATACCAGGATCATTATGAACTGACTAAGTACGAAGAAGAGTCTTGGACATGAAGGTTGATGGCCACTCAAGGATACATGTTTCCAGATGATGACACAACTGACGACTATGAATTCACTGACCTACATAGAAGATATTATCAAGGAAGATTATATTTTTGCATGAGAACATGCAAGTGATTCAGCTGGGGGGAGATCTTGTGTGCCATTTTTGAACTCATTTCCTACATATGTTTCCATCATTTTTTCCTAATGACCTCAAACCTTGGGACTGCCTTCGCTTTTTTTCCTCCCTCTTTATCTTAAAAAATGTCATTTTTCCATATTTCATTATCTTGCCATTTTCATTAATTGTTATGATGTATTTTTTCCTTTTTTGTGACTAACTGGGATGAATGTTGTAGGAAGTTCTTTTGTATTTTGTTGTTCTTCCATATGTTACTTTTAGCTCAAGGGCCCTAGAAGATGAGGCATACAGAATCAGCTGGAAGTATGTTGTTACAATGAGATATTACACTACGATGCAGCTACACTATGGCATTGTTACAGACCCACTATTACAAACTGTTGTTACAATCGTGTTGCTAATTGGGTACCGTCAACTTACGGATGTCGGCCTGTGCTCAATTGTTGTTATGCTACAACTGTCTCTTTCCACGACATTTGTTACATATTATATTTTAGAATGACAGCTTTTAGGGAGTTTTTATTGTAATCAATATTTTCCCAGTCAGAATTTTTATTAAGGAAATTGGTTGTAACTATATGTATCTTATTTTGATCAACATGAGAATCGTAATATTCTCATGATTGATCTGTTCCTCATTTTTCTGAACATGTAACCATTATATAACTCTCGACCCTTGAGGTCACAGGGTTAGCGGAGTATAGTATCACATTTTGGCTCTATAATTTTTCTCACCATATTACAAAGATATCACGTTGCTGCTGTTACATGTGTTGTCTAGTTTAATTTCCATTTAGTTTCCATATCTTCCTATGCCCTGCTAGGGAGGAAGGGCCCTCCTCTTTAGTAGGGACTACAGTGGTAAAGTAGTTGTACTATATTTCTATTTTCTTTGTGTATTGGTGGAGTACTGTTGTTTCTGTTCTGGCTGTAAGTAGATGTGCTTCAGTTTTGATACTATTATGTTGTTACATGGATGTGATTAGAAATACCAGCTAGTGTAATTATTGTGTGGCGTGCTACTTACCATTTAATTGAGGTGTGGTTACATTCTTTTATATTGTTTTTATTACTGCACGAGTTTTAAAGTTTCAGCAATTGATTCAACAACGATTCCTCTTTATCTTGATTTTGCCTCTGGTTCGATGTATCAAAACAGATAGTGCAACTATCATTGAAATAAAAAACATCCCTGGATTGATAATTTATGTTCATCTTCTTATTTATTTAACAGTGATTAATATAGTCGAACAACATCCTCGACCTCCTACACTAATTTCGAGTAACCATTTTCGAGGATAATCGTGAGATGCTCCTACATCAGGCCTTAACCACCCATGGGAATAGGAGACAAAATTAATTCATCCTCTTGATCCAATTTGTTATCACTAAATTGAATACTAATGGGCTGCTTCAAGAGTCAACCTAGAGTAACTATTTCAAACCTAGTTTTAGTTGAAACTTAGCCTTTCTATCCTGAGAGGGCTCTCTCAAGGATATAAATGATATTATGTAAATGAAGATCAACAGATGGATAACTCTGAAATTATGTTTTAAGTGTGTTTTTTATGCAATTTAAAGATGTGGACAAATCACTACCACAAAGCATATGGAGTCAGTGTAAATAACTCAACTACATGTGAAACCCCTCTCATGGAAGCGGGGGAATATAGATATTCCGATGAAAAATAAAATTCATAGTAGAATAAGTGTCTGAAGGAAGTTAGATAATGTAAGTCATGAATTCTAAGTAATGAAACACTAGGATACTGAAGATAAAATTGCGGAACACAAAAGACAAATACTCATGAGAATATCAATGAATCTTAGGTAAAGAGAAGCATGCTCCCACTATATATTATTGGTGAATTTTTTTACAATAGTAGTCTGAAGTAAACATAAATCAACCGCCTCTCCTTCAATAATCTTCCTTTTTATAACCTTACGCATCTTTACATTGAGTTTTCCAACAAGGCTAGACTTTTGAATACTTCTCTTGACACCTAATCTAACCAAAAGCATATTACAAGGAGATAAAACTGAAAACTATTATTTTTAGGACTTAGAAACATAATATGACTCTAAAACATCTTTATTGCATTAACAATATTTTAAAGTTGCATATTCACGTTAAAAAGGTCATGTGCTTGAGGTGGCACTGGCCATTACTAAAAACATAAATACTCCCAACAATTTAGGAGACTTGTCTTCTGAAATTTTAGGAGGTGGTGTCATAATTGTTGATGAAGATTCCATGATGAGTTGGAAATTTGAAGGGCTTTTTCGAAGAGTATGTATTCCTTAAAAAATTCACTTGATGACCTTTAACCTTTCCATGTCGCTGAATTGTCTCAAAAAGGAAATTAAAACTTGAAAAATCTTCAAAATTCTCTTCGCTGCAAAAACATGGGACTTTTAGGCAAGTTCGTAGCACCTTTGACTTTGACCATTTTTGAAAACTATCTAATCCATTAGCTCATCTGAGGTTGTTTAATAGTCAAAATAATTAAATAAAATCCTTTACCTGCATGCTTCATGAAAAAACATGTGATATATAGCAAAAAATAATCTACAACGAGTTCGTAGCATTTTTTGGGCTTCAAGCTTGAGACACGCTATGAACTTGCCTAATAGACAACAGATTTTGAAATTTTCAATTTCCACCTCCAAAAACTGTCCATGGATGTGTAATATGCCAATATGAATTATGTTAAGTCAAACTTGGTTCAAAATACATATTACCCTCCTCAAGAAGCAACATTTTCACCTTCTGCAAGCTCATCTACCAATAAAAATGGAGTCATTTTTTTGAAAAATAGGGTTCAAAACTGAGCTCCTATCTCTGTATCCTTGATAGTTTTTACAAAACAGGAGGATATTTTGTAAATAACCTCATTCTGAAGAAAAATTTCTCTTGGGTTTTTGAAAACAATCTCCAGATGTCTAGAATATGCATTTGAAATTTTTTTTCTAAAATAGGGAAAAACCGAACTTTGAAAATAGGGCCCAAAGATGTCTTCGAATGTCCCAATATGTAACACCCGTGAGAAAAGTGAAAGAGGTTAATGTTATATCATCCGTTTTTGACAATAAAATCTATCAGTGTTTTATAATTCATCTCCTTTTATCGAGAAACTATTATTGAAGTTGACTGCTTAAAAAACCCAAAAAGAAACCAAATCCCCTTGTAACTTCTAATAAAATCTCGTGCAACTAGATTTGATGAAGGCTTCTGCAACACTAGGGTCTTCCATGACCAATTTTAGGTCCATAGGTTCATACTTCACCACTGAACCTCCCTTTTTGGTGTTCTTATGTGCTGCCATATCCTCCAAAACAATGATGCCTTCTTTGAAAGTTAACACCTACAAAAAGTGTATATGACGGCAAGTTTTTTTTTGAAAAATGTGGAAACTAACCCATAGAGCTATACTCAGACAAAATGGAAATGTTGGTAGCAAGAAACTCACAGGGATAATTTGAAAAATTCAAGTTTAAATGCGAGAGGAAGGAGGCAAAATAAGGAAAATAGAACATTATGATGGGATCATAATGATGATCACACATGCACTATGACTCCAAAAGCCTTAGAAAATAACCTCAGACTGACCTCTATCCATTTTCAAATCGACACCTCATCCATTATCTTGCTGATGCAAAAAAAAAAAACAGGATTTTGTAGCATTTTCTGTTATGAGTTTGGAAAATTTTCTACTAACTTGTCAAGTGACTTCGTATAGAAAACAACTTGTTTTCCATAGAATTTGGTGGAGACTCAGAAAAAATCATACATGTGGGTAAAATTGAATTTGAACCAATGCATGAAGATTTTTTATGGATTTTTATTTATATGACCATGATGACATGACATGTTGGACCCTAAAAATCTTAGGATTATAACCTCATTCATAAAATTTCATCAATTTCATGAATAAATTTACCAACACAATAGAACCTATACCAAATTACCTTCCTAACCTTAATGAAATTTTATTGGTGATAACAGTGGCTCCACTGGGGATGGTGTGACCCCGTGGTACAACAAAAAATTTCTAGCTCCAGTGCCTTTCTTGGAAAAACTGAAATTTTTTGAAACTGATAAAATTTTCTTCAAACTTATATAGCCTTCTCCTCAGGCCCAAGCTTGTTGAAAACTGCAATCCATACTGAAAACTGAATCTGTACAAGATGAAAAGATGCTCATGAAAAAGGAAGGGATGTTTTGAGTTGTTCTTCGG
Organism: Pinus albicaulis; assembly: GCA_034641835.2. Lineage (NCBI taxonomy): Eukaryota > Viridiplantae > Streptophyta > Pinopsida > Pinales > Pinaceae > Pinus > Pinus albicaulis. The sequence goes on from CM076575.1 coordinate 140,493,968, forward strand.
GTAGGTTCAATTATTCGACTAGGATGTCGAAGACAACAAAGAAGAAGTGGTCTAGGATCAAAGAAATCCTTTTTTCAAGAGTGGTCATTCAATGATAATATTACTTAGTAGAAACCATAGCTATAGAGTACCGCATATAATTTCCTATCTATATGGGTTTAGCCGAAAATTAAGTAACAAGAACCAATGAGAATAAATCATAAATTTTCATAAATAAAAACCTAAGTTCTGAAACTTATATACACAAGAAAACAAGCGTAACAAGTCCAATCTCTTAGGAAATAAAGGAGACAACTGTTTACTTAGTTATAATTGAACCAATAACGTTACAATTAATTATTCAACCAACAATAATAACCCCAACTATGCAAACAACCGCTTAGATAAAATTAATCATACAGAAGTTAACGTTCACTAATAATATACATAAAAGGAAATTGTTAAATTTTTCATTAATTAAGGAAGCCGAAAAATTATTACAAGATAATTCCTAAAGAAATCTTGACAAAGATTGAAAATTTAATAACACTAACTATAAAACCCTAGCTAACTACAACTCAGTAATTTCATGATTATATTAATTTTCTCAAGGGTCAAATAATGCCAAGAGGGGGCCATAACCTAAAAGGAATAAAGTAAGAGTTAAAAATTTGGATCAATGCGGAAAGGTCAGAAGGAGCAAAAAGTTAAGTGGTTTGTTGAAATACCTTTCACAACTAGAGAACTTAGCCTACAGTATAAACCAAGAAAGGTAATTTTTATTACAATACCAAATAGGAAGACTAAAATTAAAATAAAAAGACTCACAAAACTAACAAATTTATACCTCATGTGGTTCTAATTTCAAGTTTTTGTGTGGAAGGAAAGAGAAAAAGGAAAACCTTCATAATACAATTTCTCTAAAACCATGCGATTTGATAATAGGTGTGACATTTTAGTTGTTGTAAAGGTCCTCAACTTATCTAGAATAAAATAAAAAAAAATATAAAAAAATAAAAGATTACAAGGTCCAAAAGGAACATAGTTGACGAAAGAAAAGCGATAAATGACAATTCTAGCTAGAGTCTTGTTGCAGAGCATGAATGTTGGAGAGAAATAGTGTGAATGAGAAACGAACATGGTGGTCCATAGGGGGTTGGTCAACCCTTAATTATCTTAGTTACGCCTAGACCATTGGATCTAGAACCTTAACAATCGATGGAAATCATTCAAACTGTTGTCACTTAAAATTGAACCATTTATTCTTCCTAGAGATGGACAGGTGGTGTAATCGATAACGTTGAAAGAAACCAGGTGGTGCAATTAATGTATTCAAAAGTCTTGGACGACAACCCATAATATGGAGGAGGATGAAATTATAACGAAGAAGGATTCGAGAATGTTGTTGTTGGAAAAGGAAATAAGAGGAAAATGATCAGGAGTTCATAAATTTTTCTCAAAATTACAAGTTACAGGATTGGGTTGAAACTAAGATGGTTGCGTAGATCTCTTCTTCCTGATTCATTTTCATTCGATCGAAATGATTTGATAAATTTGCGACAGTTTGACCAAGTTTGATTGGGATGTACAGTTAGCAAAAAGAATATTCCCCAAAATATTCCTTCTACCAGACCAATCAGTTCCTGAAAATTGTCATCCTTTTAGTGTATTAATGTGTTTGGAGGAGCCAATGAGAAGGTGCCACGTGGAAAGCCCTGAGGTCGCCACGTGGCCCTAAAATTCATTGTAAAATTTTATTGAGGTCGCAGGGCTCGACCCCTTCACCTCCCTCCGGGCACACAGATCGTTTACCGACTGCACTACACATTGGTACTTAACATTATAAGGTTGTGGGTTTGATTTAGAGTCAACTACATATATGATTGGGGGTTGGGAACCACTGGTGGTCCCAACCCGCCAGCAGTTCCCATAAGATGCCACATGGCACGGTCAAGCCAAGCCAACTGCCACAATCAAAGCCTAACCTGGCAGCAACAAACCACAGTCCACCATTAAACTGCAGTCATGAGTGGAGGTTTCACTAACTATCAAGCTACCTAACTATTTGGGGTGCGCATGTGGCCACCACCCTAATCGTAACATTAATTGTGGGCGTAATTTGCGGAGTGGATAGGGGTGTGCCAAATTTGGCAGTCAGCCCTAATTTAACTCCAGTTAACTAGAGTTCTCCACATTAAGCGGAGTTTTCCTAGGAGATATTGGGCAAAAGTGGAGGCTCAATTTTAGACTAATTTGAGTGAATGAAGAGTCATTATTGACTAATTGGCACATTCTGAAGCCATTAGTGCAGAGAAAATAGCCATTATAGCACTGTAACTACATGTAATAGAAAAATTCTGAGCATAACAAAAGATGGACAAGGCATTGGGAGCTAGACCAGCAGATGTAGTCTAGGAGGGGTGAACTGCTTCATCATGCATGTTGTTTAAACTTCATGTGGTGACTTATTTCTCTATTTTACACTGTCGTTCAATGTTATTTATGCTTATTTTATGTTTGTAATTCACTAAAGTTCATCTAGAACTCATGGAAAAAAAATTTAATCCTTATGCAAACTAATGAACCAATTATGCACATGTTTTTAACACTGAAAGACCCTTAGCATTTTTTAATCATTTCAGATTAAAAAATGTTGAACTGCAAGGGGAATTTAAGAATATTAAACAATCAATATTTGATGGGTAAATGGAGGAATTTGCAGAAGCTTGACTAAATAACATCAACAAATAATTTCTTATATATGAGTATGAAGACAATTTAAAGCTCAAGTTGGAAATTTACCAATTAGAGGTAAAGACATCTTATAGTGGGAAGAAATTAAAATTATTGAAGGAATTAATGAACATGAAGTGTCTAGGGATAATTTTCAAAGAAAAATTAGGGATAGATATTTAACAGAATGATTCTATGACAAAAAAGAAAAATAATTTCATGATCTAAAGTTAGGACAAAAGACCATGGATGAATTTGTAACTAAATTTACCTCTTTACTAAGATATTTCCCCTATATTTGTGAAGAGCATGATAAAGTACAATGTTTTATCAACACCTTTCAAGTGTTCATGAAGGAACGGTTAGAATTTGATCATCTGAAGAAAATGGATGAAACCATTCAGAAATCCAGAATTTTCTATCAGCAAATGAATCAGAAAGGGGAAAGTGGAAATATTTTGTTAAATAAAAAGGGATGGAAAATTTTCTAAAACACTAAGAATTCCAAGGTTGTTAAAATCACCAATGCACCCAAAAATTAGTATAATGGATATACATAGAAGAATCAACAAAAAATAGACTGCAAAATGAAGCTAAAATTAGTGGCTTCAATATAAAATTAGTGGCAAGAGCAACCCCTGTGTCAAAATACCCCTACCACATGAGTAACCTTGAACTAATAGAAGTTAAGATGCAGTTATAGGAGTTACTTAACAAAGGGTACGGCCGCCCAAGTGTGTCACCCTTGGGAGCCCAATATTGTTTGTGAGGAAAAAGGATGTCACTTTACGATTATGTATTGATTACATGCAACTCAATAAATTAAATATAAAAAATAAATACATGTTGCCAATAATTGACGATTTATTTGATCAAGTACTTAAAGGTGTTACCGTGTTTTCCAAAATTTATTTTTGATAAGGCTATCACCAAATCAGAATAAAAGAAAAGGGCACTTGTAAGAAAACATTCAGGATAGGTTATGATCATTACAAATATTTTTTTTTTCATTTGGTCTTACTAATTCCCCAACAAAATTTATGATTCTAATGAATGTTATTTTCCATGCTTATTTAGAAAACATTGTTCATATTTTTATTGATAACATTCTTATTTACTTAAGAAATTTAGAGGAACATAAGGAGCATGTGTGTATAATTTTTCAAACCTTCTGGAAAATTCAATTATAAGCTAAGTATAGTAAATATGAATTTTTCAAATATCAAAGCAAATAATTGGGACATATAATGCCCTCATAAGGCATAATCATAGATCGAGAGAAAATTAAAACCATCATGGAATGGCTTGTCCCTGAAAATGTTGCAAACATTCGGTCTTTCATGGGTTTAGTTGGGTATTACCATTTCTGTATAGAATGGTTTACTATAATTACTTACATTATAACATATTTGTAGAAAAAGGGAAAATCCTTCAAATGGACAGCAAAATTCCAACACAATTTTAAAAAATTGAAACACTTATTGTTTGTAACATCCCGAGTGCTAAAAGTTGCAAACCCATAAAAGTAATTTATAGTTTGCATGGATGTGTTCCAAGACGGTGTCGGAGGATTTATAATGCAAGAATGCATATTAATAGATGATGAATCACATAAGTTAAAATATCACAAGAAAATATATTATACTTATGACTTGGAACTAACAACGCTAGTTTGTACCCTAAAGGTGTGATAAAATTACTTGTTTTGAAAATGGTTCCTTCTAATGTTGATCATAACAGTTTGACAAGTAACTTATGTGAGAAATCTAATCTAAATGCATGCCAAGCCAAAGTGACCAGTTTTCGAAGAAAATTTGACATTGACATAAAGCATCTTAAAGGAAAAGAGAATTGTGTAGCTCATACACTAAGTAGGAAATCACATTGTGTGTGTGATATCTTCTATAGTGAAATAGAATTTAATTTTTCTGAACATATCAAAGAAGTTCCCCTAAAATATCCAAATTCCAAATCTTATGTCAACAAGCCAAACAAGCATAAAACTATAGAAATCGATTTGAATATGGTATAAACAATGATACTTTGTTGATTTTTAGCGGAAGAATATATTTTCCTAACCAAATAACTGTTAAAAAATTTATGTCGGGTGAGTTTCACAAAATCCCCTACGTTTCCAATCTCTGTTATCATAAATTATTTTATGTAATGAAAAAGGACTACTTTTGGCCTGGTATGAGGAAATATATTTCTAAATATTTAGCGAAATCCTTAGAGTGTTAGCAGGTTAAGGTTGAGCACCAACATGCTGGTGGTTTGCTTCACCCACTACCTATTCCTAAGTGGAAATGGGATACGATTACATTAGATTTTATAATAGGCCTAGCTATATATAATAAGAAAATTGATTCCATCATGGTAATGGTGGATAAATTAAGAAAAAACACATTTCATCCCGATCACATCCACATAAAACACTCTTCAAATTGCAGAAATATTTATGAAATAAATATTTCGATTACATGGTATGTCGAAAGTGGTAATTTTAGATAGGGATGTGAAGTTCACTTTTTCATTTTGGAAGCCTCTTTTTACAGGATTGGGTACTCAAATTTAGTCTAGTACTACAAATCACCCTCAAACAGATGGGAAGACTGAACAGGTGAATTTGGTACTTGAGGATATGTTAAGAATGTATGTAATGCAATAACAATCCAAGTGGAGTAATATATTCGCTTTGTGGAGTTCACATATAATAATAGCTACCATGAATCATTGAAAATGATCCCTTCTGAGGTATTTTATGGAAAAAGGTGTAGAAATCTTGCTAATTTTAGCTATACTCAAGATAAGTTAATACTAGAACCTAACATGCTAGTGGAAATGGAACAAACGATGAAATTTTTTTGGCATAATTTAAAAGGTTGTCAAAATAGACAAAAGGCTTACACATACAAGAATAGGACTTATAGATAATTTCATGTGGGATACCATATATATGTGCAAGTTAAACCCAATAAAGGTGCGTTAAGGTGCAGTGACTACAAAATTATCACCTTGATATTGTGGGCCTTGCTATATTTTGCAAATAATTGGACCAGTAGCATATCAATTTGCACTAACTTTCCATATTTGAGTCCATAATGTGTTTCATGTTTCATTTTTAAATATTTATGTATATTATCCCAGAAATATCATTAACTAGCATGATGTGCAAGTAAACATTTGATATTTGAATTATAAGGAATGTATGTCTTTGAATTTGTAATAAATATAAACTAATGAAAGTGTTATGGTTATGTAGCAGGTTTGAACCGGATGGATAATTTATGGTAGATACTTTTAGTATACTCGATCAGATAGAAACAATGTTTACATAGGCGAGTTATTACCCAGGTTAAAGTGAAATGGAGGCACTTTATCTCGAAAGAGCCCACCTAGGATTATGAAAGCTTCATGCATAAATCATATCCTAACCTATTCCAAGGACAAGAAAAAACATCGAGGATGGCGTTTTACAAGTTTGGGGGGAGTTGCAACACCCCAGATGCTTTAAATACTTTTTTATTTACTGTCATTTACTTTTACTGTACAAAACCTAATATATTATGGGATTATTGAAAATCCTAGTGAAACTTTAATGTTTAAAAGGTAATTTTAATCTTGAGAGGAAATCATAATAGGTCTTAAAATTCACCGAAAAAGATCCTAAATGAAAATTTTAACTTCGAGATAGTTAGAGACAATTATCTTCTCTCACTCTCCTTAGAGATAAAAAAACTCAATGGGAAATATTTTAGGATAACATGATCAGACTAGAGGTAATGAGAGATAATAGATAAGAAGACTGGAAGAATGGCACATTGCATAGGATGTTCTTAAGGTTGGCCATGATGGTCTGAGATTAAGGTGTTCTTGAACTATATAGTGATCCAATGGAACCCTTAGGAAATTCCTCTTGAGAATGAGAGCTATGGGCTAGATTAGTGTGGTCGTGAGGTCCAGCAATAGATCATATTAAGGTAAATCCTCTAAAACTGTTCTGGAAGGTGGAAATCTTAGCGGGAGATTGGACATAATTTCCATTCTCGTGGTTTGAAGGAGTGGTTGATTTCCTTAGTGAATAAATTGACAATCAGAAACTAGTCTAGGTGGACATTGGTGGCCACCCACCTATTCCACCTAGACCGCTAGTCAGATTCATCAGTTTCCTCTTTTATTTCAACATTTACTATATTTAGCAGTTTTTCGGGTCATGAACTTTTGGAGCAGTTTTGATCCCCTAAACGGCATATTTTTGAGGTCTACAACAAGCTCATAGCCATAGGGAGGGTCTTGCGGTAAAAAATTTAGTACTTGGAAAGATCTTTTGATGACATGTCGTACATGGAAAACAGACATAATATGACCAAGATACGACCCCGGGAAATTGGTTGCTCAACTAACCCCAACAAGGCCCACAAACTCTTGTCGTTTCATCTCCTCAGGTTAGGTTTTTGGTTCTTTAAGTTTTTCCTATGTTGTTAAATAATACAAAGGTCCTTCAAACTCATGGTAACATAGTTGAAAGGCATGTAGTTGCCACATCTCTTCTCAGAGATATGCTACCAACACCCTAGCTATTTTATTTCCATTATGCCTGTAAGAATATTTAAGCTATTTGATATTAATAAAAATAAGTGTTATTTATACTACATCTGTGCATTTATGTGTATTTATGTATTTTATTACATTCCTTTATAAGTCCGAACCAGTGATATCAAAGCGGTGTGCTCTTTATCTATCCTTATTTGCATGTCTCCAATGAGGTCGGGGTATAAGGAGTTAGGGCTTGATCTATTTGAGCCTTTTCAAAACAAGCCTTGAAAACCCCAACGACTGCCCATGGAGGAAGAAAATAAAGACGATGGAGTAGGAGATCCTATCAAAATATTGCTCTACGAGGTACTCCCAAAAAAAATGAATTCAATGATGGAAAATTTTTCCCTGATCCTTCAACGACTACCCACCAATGGTGCATCTTCATCCAGCAAACACTCTAGAGGCACCACTCCTTTTAAGGTACAATTAAACTTTTACATTACCATATTTGAGGGCTAAATATATGCATACGTCAAAGATAGTTGGTTGAATATATTAGAAGGATATTTCTCTGTTGTGTAACCAACTCCAAAAATAAAATAAAAGAGATATCAATGCCTTAGAAATAAGCCACTTTGAGGAGGCAACCTCCAATACATTACATAAATGAACAATTCTTGGATGATACAATTTACAAAACCTCCTTTCTATCTATAGGAGTCCATGGGACCATAATGTAATCCTAGTGGGGCCACAATGTAATCCTAGCCGACCTAACAATAATAATTTAAGGGCAAAGTAATAACAATATGGGGGTTACAAGGGTACAATAATAACAATAAGGGGGTTACACTAACAACAATAAGGGACTATACTAGTAATATAGGGACCTAACATGCCCCTCTCCTTCAAACAAGTGTTTTCCTCAACACTTGAGTAGCTATGGGTGCTTCTGTATAAAATTCTCATCCTCCCATGTAGAATATTCAGTGGGTAAGTTCTTCCACTTGATGAGATACTCTGAAATTGATCGATTTCGTAGCCGTCGAGTTCTTGTTTCCGTGACCACTTCAGGTTCCAATATGATTTTTCCTTCCTCATCAAGTTCTGGCAATATTGTTTGAACTCGAAGATTTTCACCTATAACCTTCTTTAAGCATGAAACATGGAAAACTGGATGCACTCGCGAAGAAGCAGGAAGATCCAATTTGTATGCCATAGTACCAATCTACATTGCAACACACAATTAAAATTCCATATTACTTTAGCGATGATGATTATCATTCTTAGTTACTTGAGGGACATTTGTTTGTATGGTTGTAGCCGTAAAAATACCCAATCTCCTACATCAAAACTTCTCTTAGGGTTGATGTTGATACGCACAATGAGGATGAGTTTGTGCCAAATTAGAGTTATCCTTTAAGAGTTGGAGAGCTTCTTGTTGATGCTCGATGTGATCTTCCATTGCTTGAACCTTCAAATTTTCTCTTAAAGATGATGTGATGGATGGTGGATGATATCCATAAAGTGCCATAAATGGGGTCATTTTTGCTGCAGTATGGAAGGAAGTGTTATACCACCATTCAGCGAAAGGTAACCACTTGACCCATTGTTTTTGTTTATCAGATACAAAACAACGAATATATCCTTCCAAACATTTATTTACTATCTCAGTTTGACCATCGAATTGAGGATGATAAGATGAGCTATGAGCTAATTGAGTACCCAAACAAGAAAATAACTATGTCCAACAATTTCCAGTAAAAATGGGATCTATGTCGCTCATAATAACCCTTGGGTTTCCATGTAGGTTTTGAATTGTGTCCATAAATGTAGTAGCAACTGTACATGCTTTAAATGGATGAGATAATGCATAAAGTGTCCATGTTGTGGATATATAACTACCACCATGATGACACTCTTTCCTTCGGACTTAGGTAAACACGGTAAATCTTGTTAAAATCTCTCCCAACGTTGACTTACTGAATGGACCATTTTGCAGTCAGAGTCATATTATCTCAACCTGCCCCTGTGAGCTCTCATTATTCATACAAATTTTGAATATCAGATTTAAGGCCATCCCAAAAAAAAAAAATCTTCACCCTGTGGTAAGTTCTTAAAAATCCTGAGTGTCCTCCTAAAGGAGAAGTGTGCAATTCCAAAAGAATATTTTGTTTTAGTTGGGAATTATTACAAAGATATAAGCTATCTTTGTACCATAATGAATCATTTTTCCAACTAAATGTATCAGATGTACTAGGATCTTGCTGCAACTTTTGAAAGAGTTTCCATACACCTTTGTCCTTCTTCCACTCATCTCTTGCTTCGGTTATCCAATCTGGTTGGATAATAGAAATGGCACAAAGTAGTGCTTCCACCTCTTCATTCTTTAATGAGAGTGCATTTACAACAAAATTAAGCTTTCCTTTTTTGTAGATTATTTCAAAGTCATAGCCCAACATCTTTGTGACCCATTTTTGTTTCTCTTCTGAAGATAGTCTTTGTTCCAAAAAGTGTTTAAGACTATCATGATCAGTTTTTGCCTTGAAGTTTCTTCCCATTAGGTAATTTCGCCATTTCTTTAGTGCATGCAGTATTTCTAAAATTTCCTTCTCATAAATAGGTTTCTATAAATAATTTCCTTTGATTGGACGACTTTCTAAAGAAGTGGGTCTTTCTTCCTGCATTAAAACATCACCAAATCGATTTCCCGAGGCATCACATTCCACAATAAAGGTTTTTGTGAAGTCTGGCATAGCTAAGACTGGTGCTCGACACATTGCCTCTTTAAGATGTTCAAAGGCCTTAGTTGCTTCAGGAGTCCATGAAAATGCATCTTTCTTCAATAATGTTGTTAGAGGTGCTGCTATTCTCCCATAATTCTTAACAAACTTGCAATAATACCCTGTTAACTTGAGAAATCCTCGCAACTGCTTTATGGTTGTGGGGAATTTCCATTCCTTAATGGCTTTAATTTTGTTAGGGTCTACTTTAACACCCTCGTGATATACAATATGACCCAGATATTCCACCTCTTGTACTCCAAAGAAACATTTGGATGTTTTTGCATATAATTGTTTCTCCTGCAATAGTTTGAGCACCCTGTCAGCATGTTGAACATGATCATTCCAAGACCTATTGTAGATTAGTATATCATCAAAAAATACTAGCACAAATTTTCTAAGGAAGGGTTTGAAAATGGAATTCATCAACCCTTGAAATGTAGAAGGTGCATTGGTAAGGCCAAAAGGCATGACCAAAAATTCATAATGACCTTCAAGAGTTCGAAATGTTGTTGTTGGAATATCTTCAGTCTTCATTCTAATTTGATGATATCCTGAACGAAGATCCAACTTAGTAAAATAAATTGCTCCATGTAATTCATCCAATAATTCAGCAATCACAGGAATGGGAAATTTATCTTTAATGGCGATATTATTGAGCTCCCTATAATCCGGACACATTTTTCATGATCCATCCTTCTTGTGTACCAATACTATAGGAGCAGAGAAAGAACTTTGACTAGGTTGAATTATACCCGCCTCGAACATTTCTGCAATCATACGTTCAATTTCGCTCTTTTGGGCATAAGGATATCTATAAGGCCTAATGTTTGGACGAGCACTTCCTGGAATCAAATGAATAGCATGACCATGATCATGAACAGGTGGGACTCCTTTGGGAGTTTCAAACACCGTAGAGTGATTGAACAAGACTTGTTGGAGATCTGCAGAAATAGATGATTTTGATGTTGGAACTTCTAGTGAGCATAATTGTGCAATTACGCCTCGTTCTTATTTATTTAGAAGCTTTGTCATGACATTAGAGCTTATTATATTTCTCGGCTTCCCTGCAATACCCCGTAATTCAACTTCCTTTCCTTCTGAAAAAAAATTTCAAGAAAAGTTCTTGAAAATTAAAAGCTATTGTCCCCAAATATTGTAACCATTGTAACCCTAGTACAACATCAGCACCTCCCATAGGAATGGAAAGCATTGGACTAGTCAATACATATTCCCCCATGGTTAGCTTAATATTATGGCATTTTCCAGAGAAATTTATAGTTTCTCCATTTGCAACCATCACTTGACATTCTGGTGCTGGGTGTAGGAAAAAATTTAATTCCTTGGCTACCTTACAATGAATAAAATTATGGGTGCTATCTGAATCAATCAAAACTATTACCTTTTTCTTCTTGATATGTCCTTATATCTTGAGAGTTTGAGGAGTGGTAATTCCTGCCAGTGCATTACACGATATGGTCGGATTCATTTCTTCCCTTTCTATGACTGGTTCCTGGTGTATATCCTCTTCTTGTTCATTTTCTTCTTCCTCTTCACAATCTATGTAAAATAATTTCTTCTTAGCACACTTATGACCTTTAGTGTATTTTCTATCACAACTGTAGCAAATCCCTTTTGCTCTTTTTTCTTCCATTTGTTGTGGTGTCAACCTTGTAAGTTGTGGAAATCTAGGCGTAGCAACACTTCCTTCTTTATAGAAGTGAGTGGTAGGCCTCCTTGTTGCCATAATTTTACATTCAATTTTTCTTTCCAACGTAAATTCCTTCTCCAGTGAATCAGGTTCCAAAACGCGAACTTCATGTTGGATGTTATCCTTTAAAGTGCCTATGAAGAGATCAATCCTGTGTTCCTATGGAATATCAGTTACCCTTATATTCAATTTTTGGAAGTCCTCATTGTGCTCCCCCACTAAGCCCTTTTGTTTCAGATTTATCAATTGGCTAAAGAAGGTGTTGCTCTTTATATCCTCATAATGTGCTATAATTTCCTCCGTAAAAATTGACCAAGTGACAATTTTTTTACGGGAGCAAAGCCATCAATACCATAAAAATGTATTTTGTTCTAAATTTAAAGTTGCAATGCGTACCTTTTGTGTGTTTTTCACGTTATGGAGATAAAAATATTTCTCCATCTGTAGTATCCATGTTACAGGATCCTTTCCATCAAAATTCCTCATCTCCATTTTTGGAATATGGTGGTTCTTCCCGCCAATATTAGAGTTGATGAAATCACGATTAACATTTATTTTCTTCTCATCATGAGTTTCTTCTACTATCTTTTCACCATTATGAAACATTTCTTGTATCAACTTTGTCAAACCTTCCATGTCTGCTTTTAGATCATTCTTCATGTTTTCCATGTTGTCTTTCATGTCATCCATCTTAGCTTCCATGCCATCCATCTTAGCTTCCACGCCTTTCTTCAAAACTTCCATTTCATTTTTTGTTTCTCTTTGCAAGAGCGAAATTTGGTGCACTTTCTCTTGTAATTTTGATAGATCATGTTGCAATTCTTCAACTTCATGAGTCATAGTAGAACCTTCTGAAGGCTTAATGGTTGTTGAATTATTTTTATGGGGCATCTTTTAGAACCCAATACTGATATCTATTCTACAATATGCCCTTGGAATCAATTCAAATTGATTCTTCAAACAAGACTTATGCAATTCGGAAAAAAATACACACGTTTTTCTTGATTTTGAGGAGCTTTCTATTGAAATTGGATCATCTCTATGATTCCAGCACTTCAATATTTGAATTTTGATACCAACGTAGCCCTCTGAATTCTATTTCGAATGCCACAAGTCTGACCTAATTTGGATTCTCCAAGACAATGTTCTGTCCAATCTCCCACAATGACCTAATTCTGGATTGGTTCAGTAGAGAAAATTTGTACGACTTGCCACGTGTCACTATTTCATCCTTCAGCTCTGAAATTGATAGCCAAGAAACTACAATCTGTTTTTTTGTGACCGTTTTTTCTGGCACTCCAATCTGATGCTCAGAGAGAGAGTTATGAATCTTTTCCCACGATCACCTCTTTGAGATGAAATTTGGGAGCGTGAAAAAGCACTACCTTCCACAGATCATATCTCTAAAAATGTTACGAACCAAGCTCTGATTTTTTTTTACGAGTTTCCTCCAGATTTCGGCTTCGCACCAATAAAATTTCAGATTCTAAACCTTCGTAGAAACAAAGTTATAATGAAAATTCCACGATGACCTGTTTAGAGTAGCGAAACCCTAGAATCTAAAGCTCTGATACCAAATAGAAGAAAAGAGATATCAACGCCTTAGAAATAAGCCACTTCGAGGGGGAAACCTCCAATACATTACATAAATGAACAATTCTTGGATGATAATATTTACAAAACCTCCTTTCTATATATAGGAGTCCATGGGGCTATAATGTAATCCTAGTGGGGCCACAATGTAATCCTAGCCAACCTAACAATAATAATTTAAGGGCACAATAATAATAATATGTGGGTTACAAGGGTACAATAATAACAATAACGGGGTTACACTAACAACAATAAGGGACTATACTAGTAATATAGGGACCTAACATTCTCGGTTCATGACTTTTCAAACTAGGAAAATATTACGGTTGCACTCCTCAAAGCCACCCCCCATGTCAAGGACTAGTGGGAAACCTATTTTGAGAAAAACGATGAGAGGGAACCCTCTATGTTCTCAGTTGCACCCACTTTGGATTTGTTCCCATATGTCATCAAGGAACAATATTATCCGATGTGGAGCTATGAGGACAAGTACATACAATGGAATATGCTACGATAGCAAAGGGATCAAGATGTGCATGAGTTGACAAATCCATTCCATACCCTACGCACAAAGTTGTGTATCGAATATTCAAAGAAACATTGTTGTTGAAGTGCCGCACTTTTCTACATAGATAAATTCAGGATGAAATGGAGTTCCTCAACATCTCCTCTCTTGGTGCAACATACTAGTATGGTGCCAATATTGAGCACCAATTCAAACAAAAGAAGTGATACATTGGATCTGTGAATCAGAAGCAAGGGAAAGTTCCCCCAAAACCGTAGAACAAAGGAAAAATCGAAGGCGGGGTAGCCTAGGATAACCCGCCAAAGCTACAAGCAAAGAAAAACTCCATGAAGCTAAATAAGGACACGGGAAAGTGGTGTGAATTCCATAAGAGCTCCACTCACAACACAAGTGAGTGTCGGGCCAAGTAGTCACTGGTGGCCAAGCTGAAGGCTTATGAACCAAATGCATGCTCTGACTCTGAATTAGAACCCAACAATGCGAATGAAAAATGGAAGCAGATTATCAATGCAGATACCAACGCCAACATTGCCACCATGATGATCAAGAAAGAGGAATCAAAATATCTAGAGTAGGGGGACCACCTTTTTCATTCCTAGATGTGGTTAAAGGGTTCCTCGTTGCATTTCATTGTCAACAACAGGAGCCAAAGAGAACTTAATTTCAGTAGAGGTTGTGAAGAGGTTATGCTTGCCGACCCGAGCACACCCATAACCATACGTAATTGGGTGGCTTCACCAAGGACGAGATATCCACGTCAGCCATCAGTTTCGACTTCCCTACAACATCTAGCCCTTCACAGATGAGGTATTATGTGAAATTCTCCTCTTAATATTTGGGATGTATTACTAGGCCAACCATACTTGTGGAAGCGACGTGTTGTGTATGATTCCAGGCCTTACGTTATTAATGTTACTTTGGGAAATAAGTTGTACAGGATACCAGGGGTAGCACCGCCTACCGCCGTCTCTTTGGTTACTACAAAACAATGCAGTAAAATCATTTCCAAAACGAGGAAATTTTTTATTTTCTGGTGATCTGCCCTCTTGGAAAGAATAATACTATGGCCATGACCTTTAGATAGGGCTCCTATGTACAACAAAAAAACATGGAAAAGGTAGTGTAGGATTACGGGGACATCTTCACCTCACCTACATGGGTGCCTCTGCACTATCAGGTCAAGCTCTCCATCGATGTGACCCCAGGTGCACTGCTACCTAGTGGACCAATATATCGACACTCTGTTATGGAGAACGATGAAATCAAGAGGAATATTTAGGAGTTGTTGTTGAAAGGTCACATCTGGCCAAGTTCATCACCCTATGGGATCTTGATCATGTTGGTATAGAATAAGGATGGGACTTGGATACTTTGTATTAACTATCAGGCACTGAACAAGATCATTGTTTGAAATAGGTACCCGATCCCATAGATTGATGACCTTCTGGACCAACTCAAGTTGGAGAAATATTTTAGCAATATTGACTTGAAGTCTGAGTATCACCAGGCACCAATCGAACCCTAATATGTGTGGAATATTTCCTTCAAATCAAAAGAGGGCCTTCTAAAATGGTTGGTAATGACTTTCGGGTTGACGAATGCTCCTGCAACCTTCATGAGGTTGATGGACGACATCTTGCGGCCATTCGCCAACTCATTTGTGGTGGTGTACCTGGATGACATCATGATCTTCAACCAGACTTGGGAAGAGCAACTCCACCACGTCCGACAGATAATTCAAAGACTACGACAACACAAGTTGTGCTCCAATTTAGAGAAGTGCACCTTTTTCATGACCTAGTTTCAGTATGTGGGATGCATTAATGATGAGCAGGGGGTGCATGTGAATCTATCTGAGATCCAATTCATTCAGGATTGATCATCCCCAACCACTCTAGTAGAGGTCATCAGTTTTCTGGGTCTTGCCAATTTCTACCGCAGGTTCGTGTTGGGATTCTCTCATATCACCTGGCCCTTGAGTCAAGTCACCAAGGGAGGAGAGAAATAAAAATTCTTTAGGTATGAATCTCAACAGAAGTCATTAATTGAGTTGAAAAAACACCTCTTCTCTGCACCAGTGCTCACCTTACCATATTTGCAATAACCATTTGAGATCGCGACATATGCCTCTAACTTTTCTATTGGGGAAATTCTTACTCGACAGGGGCATCCACTAGCATATCACAGTCAGACACTTTTTGAAATAGTTCGAAAGTATCCCACTTATGACAAAGAGATGTATTCTATTATGAATACTTGTTGACAATGGAATAATTATATTTTGGGGAAGGAAACAGTCATCCACACAGACCACCGACTCCTCCAGTTGATAGGAACACATGGGAAGTTTCAGAACAATCTCCATCAGAAGTGGTCCACATACCTACAACAGCTTCATTTGAACATCAAGTACAACAAGGGCAACACCAATAATGTTGCATACTGCCTCAGATGACCACTGACCATGGTGCTAACCACCATGATTAAATCTTGTGGGCACGATACTTCCGACTGATCGCTTCTCCGCAAAAGCGATCCAGAATTCAACCACATATACAAGACACTCTTGGAGGGTAAGAAAGTTCCAACTTTTCACCTCCAGGATGCACTTCTATGTCACCTATGACACCTTTGTCTTAATCCTTCAAGTGAGCTTTCCAAGATGGTTTGGGAAGCGCACTACAGTTGGGTCGCTAGGAATTTCGAGCTCGAGAAAATAGTGGTTGTAATGCAAAATTATTTCTATTGGCCAAGCCTTCGATGGGATGTCAGGAAGTACATCATATCCCGCGATGCCTGCATTATTTCCAAATCGACCATCAAGAAGCAAGGCCTATATACTCTGCTACCCACCCTTAGTTGACCCTTGGAATCCATCTCCATGGATAACATACCATACCTTCCTTCCACTCAGCATGGCAATGATTGTGTTTTTGTGGTCATTGATAGATTCTCGAAGATGGTCAATATGGCAGACTGCAAGAAGAACAACACACTAGAAGCCACTGCTAAACTCTTCCTTTACTGAGTATGGGTACACTTTGGGATCCCATGGTGTACAATCTCATATATTGGGACAATAGGTTCATTTGTACATTCTGTTCCAACCTCTGGTCAATGTTGGACACCAAGATCACCAAGTCCACAATTTCATCCCCAAACTGATGGAAAAACAAAGGTTGTCAATCGGATGATCGTACACATTTTGTGCATGTACAACTCAAAGAATCTATGTACATGGGATGAGAGACTTCCCTATGTAAAACACAACTATAACCTCACTCTCCACAACTTAACCAGCCACAACCCCTTTCAAGTGGGCTTGGGATTCCAACCACTATGTCCCATTGACGTAGCCATGTCATTTGCGGCTACTGAGGAAAATTAATCTTATGTCCAATCTAAAGAAGATAAGGTGAACAACTTCATTGAGCACATTCAACACATCTGCCAACAAATTCATGACATATTCAATAGAGCCAATGCTAAGTACAAGCAATGACATGATCAACATCGGGTGCCACACAAATTCCATGTTGGCAACAAAGTGTGGCTATATTTGCATAAGGAGTGCCTCATTAGACCTCACCGCAAGTTTTTCCCGCTATGATATGGGCCATACAACAACATGAGGGATGTAGGGGAAATTTTCTTTGAGCTCAATATTCCACCATTCCTTGGTTTGCACATATTTTTCAATGTAGACTTTCATCCACCCTAGTTCCCACCTCTACTCGACACATCTGACATGGTTGAATAACTCACACCAACAGATTTAACCCAGATTGCTTGGAAAAAACCACAACTGATCGGATCATGGACACACATATCAATAACACCTTCCAGTAAAGGATCCAACTATATCAAGTTGTCAAAACATGCCAACCTCTCCACCAAGGCAAGTGGTTCACCAGGGACTAGGTTCAACAAAATTTCCTCACCTCAGGGAGGCTTCGCATGCAATGGAGGCCATGGATTTGTAAGGGGGCAGGAATGATCCATGTGTATATTGGCGGCCAACCACCTATTTTACATAGACCTATAGTTAGTTTCATTAGTTTCCTTTTTTATAGTAGCATATAGTTTTTTTTCGCAGTTTTTTGGTTCCTGAACTTCTGGAGAAGTTTTGACCCCCTAAACGGTTTTTTTTTTAGGTTTACAACAGGCCCATAGCCATCGGAAGGGGCCTGTAGAAAAATTTATAGTACTTGGATATACCTTTCGAATGCTATATCGTATGGACCAAACGGAGATAATATGACCAAGTTACAACCACAGGAAGTTGGCTTCCCAACTATCTCCATCGGGGCCCACACACTCTTGGTGTTTCATCTCCTAGGGTTAGGGATTTGGTTGTTTAAGTTTTTCCTATGTTGTTAAATAATAAAAAGGCCCTTGACCCTCTTGGTAACACAGTTTAGAGGCCTGTAGCAGCCACATCTCTTCTCAGATATAAGCTACTAGCTCCCTAGCTAGTTTATTTTAATTTTCTCTCTAATCATATTTCAGTTATTTAATATTAATGAAATGAAGTGTTATTTATGTTGCATCTCTACGTTTATGTGTATTTCTACATTTTATTGCGTTCTTGCGTAAGTCCACATCAAAAACCATTACAAATGAGTAAATTTTAATTTTTTAGTTTTTTTTGTTCTTCCATAATAAAATACATCTATTTGCCGGATTGAATGTTTTGTGTATGGGTTTAAAAAGGAAAAAAAATGAGGAAATATTGTTGACTCAAAGGAAAATTTATTGGTTCTTATATTAATAGACAATATAGAAAATTAAAGTGGAATACCATTTGGTAAGATTTTATTAAATGCTACACGGTATGTGGAAAAAGATCACTTTTAATCATACTATATATTCTCTCCTAAAATTAATGGAAAATAACTCGTAAGAGAAACATGTTCGACCTTGCCTAGCAGTTAAAGTAGTGGGCTTGAATCGATCCTATTTATAAATTTTATTTATGCTTAAGCCATACTTTGAGGTTATGAAGAGGCCCAGAGGGAGTTCAAACCCCGTACAACATAATGTTGGCAGGATAAAATATATAACACGAAATTTGAAATACCATGTCTTGAGGAACTTATGTAACCAGATAAATGAATTATGCACCAAATAACCCACCAACATTGGAATCATGACAAAATAAGGGAAGTATTGTGATGGTCTCAGGTCGGTTTATCTCTTCGGCCGTGCTATCGAATATAGCAGACAAGAACTAGTCCAGGCTTGAAGAAAATTTGTTTTCGAGTGTGGTCATTCAATGATTATGCCGTAGTATAAACATTTAAAATATCTCATATACTCTGATAAGAATAGCTGCAGAGTTCTACTTTAAACCATAATTCTACAGTGCCACTGAGAATTTCATGTCTCTATGGTTGTAGCCGAAAATTAAGTAACAAGAAGCAATGAGTGTAACTCGTAAATTTTCACAGATAAAAACCCAAGTTTGGAAACTTATATACATGAGGAAATAGACACAAGAAGTGAAATTTCTTAGGAAATAAATGATCTAACTATTTACTTAGTTATACTTGAATGAGTTTCATTACAATTTGTTTTTTAACCAACAACAATAACCCCAAATAAATTAAGAAAATACATAAAAGAAAAGATGTACCTTTTTCATGAATTAAGGTAGTAGGAAAATTATTACAAGATAATTCGTGAAGAAATCTTGACAAAGGTTTAAAATTGTAAAATTACTAGAGCACAATACGGATCTAGCTAAAGAATAACTGCACAAACTTTCCAAGTTGAAAAAATAAAAACAATTAGAATTGAGAATAACATTAATTCATCAATATTATTTTTAGAATTAATACATAAAAGCAACTGAGTTAAGCTTAGTTTTACATGAAATGACGATGGATAATTAAAGCTAACTGAAGCTAAGTGTGCTTTATGTTATGTTAATGTGCACATACACCACATGCAAGCACTAGAGTTAACTAACTAAAGGCAAGTGCACACCACATGTAAGCACTTGATTTAACTAGCTAAAGACAAGTTCACATCGCATGCAATATCTAAAGTTGAAGTAAAGCTAATTAAGGCTAACTATGTGCATGTACAACACTCAAGTTAACTATCTAAAGACAAGTGCACATCTCATGCAATCTCAAGAGTTGAACTAAAGATAATCTAGAAGCATGTACACCAACACCCCCCCTTAAGCATAACTTAGGTGAGTGCGATGAAAAATGAATGAGTCCCAGCAACACAGCCATTTTTGGTACCCACATACAATGCATGAAAAGAGAAAAGAGGGAAAACCCAGTGGGGAGAAACCCCCCCTCAAAATATAATGAAAAAGTAGAGAAAAGGAAACAACTAGGCAACCGTGTCCTTCACTCCGAGACAATCTCGCAAGAATCGAAACATCTACTCAGTGAAAGCCTTGGTGAAGATATCCATAGTCTGCTCGAAACTAGGATAGTACTGAAGATCGTTGATCCCACAATGAATGAGTTATCTAATGAAGTGCATGTGGATCTCAATGTGTTTGGTCCACTGCCGCTGCACAGGATCTTTGAAAAACTTTAGCGCACTTTGATTATCACACCAGATGATAGTTGGACGATGGACATTGATCCCAAGCTCATATAGGAAATGTTGTAGCCAACTGGCCTGAATAGTGGCATTGACTTCTCCTCTATACTCAACCTCTCCTGATGATAAAGTAATGGTAGCATTCTTCTTTCTTGACCAAGAAATTGGGCCGGATCCCAAACTAAGTACATAACCGGAGGTGGAATTGCAATCAATGTTGTCGCCAGCCCAATCTGAATTTGTTAATCCAATGAGATCCAAAGAACAATTTGTTTCATAATGAATCCCAGGGGTGATTTTCCGTTGGACATACCGAAGGATGGGCTTTCCATCTTTCCAGTGTAACTCATGTGGCTCCTGCATATATCTGGAAACTGCTTTTACGGCATATGAGAGATCAGGATTGGAGTGAGTGAGATAAAGAATAATTCCCACAAGATGACGATACAATGTGCAATCAACCATTGGTGTGTCTTTGCGATTCTTAAGCTTTATTCCTGATAAGAAAGGTGTGGTTGATGGGTTGTATTCACCCATGTGAAATCGTGCCAAAATATATCTAGCATACTTTGGTTGATAAATGGTAATCCTAGAACCACTCTGATTAATCTCTAGTCCAAGGAAGAAAGTTAGCAAGCCCATGTCTATCATATAAAACTACTTATGCAATGTAGTTTTAATCTTAGGAATGACAGAAGTTAAACTACCTGTTATCAAAAGATCATATACATAGAGTGCTATTATCAACAAAGAGTCAATTTTCTTCAAAAATTAAAAGCGTACAAAATTTTGAGATAACAAATAGGAATCCATATTTTCATACCATGCTCTAGGTGCCTGCTTGAGGCCATAGAGAGACTTCTATATTTTGTATACTAGAGATGAATTGTTCATGTATCGTTGTGGCTGCTACATGTAGATTTCCTCCTTGAGATCATCATGAAGAAATGAATTCTTCACATCCATATGATGCACCTCTCATCCTCTTGCTATTGCAATGGACAGAGCTAGCCGAAAGGAATCCATTTTTGTCGTTGGATCTAAAGTCTCATCATATTCAACACCATGTACCTGCTGAAAACCTTTTGCTACCAACCATGCCTTATATCGACTAACTTGGCCATTAGCTTCTTTCTTGGTCCGGTAAACCCACTTGCACCTCACAAGTCTACGATTTGAAGATAGCGGAACCAGATCCCAAGTCTGGTTCTCAATAAGAGAGTTATATTCCTCATCCATTGATGCTTCCCATTCAAGATGCCTAGTTACTTTTGCATAATTTTGTGGATCGTATGCATGCATCATATAAGCATGCATGGGTAGGCATGGCTCCATAGCTAAGAGTGCTTGTGGATCTTCCTCAAACTAAGGTATAAAGGTAGGATCATCAAGGAGATCACTCACGCTACACCATTTTTGTGTTGACGGTGGTCGAGAATATTCTAAACTACATGAGGAAGTATGATCTCGATGTTCAAAAACTGGTGGTCCAACATGTCTGACAAGAAAAGGCTAATCTTCATCAGATTTCTTATCTGAAGTTGCATCTGCATACTCATCAAAGACTGCTGATGGAAACTTGGTAACAAGTTCATATTCTAGTGCATGCAAAATATCTTCGTCAAAATTTACACTCCTTTCAATAAAGAGCTCTTCAGTGTTGATATCAAGCAATCTACACCCTTTGATTTCATCAGAATATCCAATAAACATGCATGCTTTACTATGAGGCTCCAAATCCTTTGTCTTTTTGTAGGAATGCGGGTCCATGCTCGAGATCTGAAAATGCGGAAATGACTGACTTCAAGTTGCATGCCAGTCCAAGCCTCAAAAGGTGTTTTTCCAATAACATATTTATGAGGAGATCTATTCTAGATTTATGAGGCACAATTGATAGCTTTAGCCCACAATTTTGACGAAAGAGATCTTGCATGAAACATGCAATTGACCATCTCTTTCAAATATCGATTCTTCCTTTCGTCCACCCCATTTTGTTATGGAGTGTAAGGAACTGTATGTTGCAACTGTATGCATGCTTAGTTACAAATATTCTTGATATATTTTTTGACATATTCCATCCCATTATCTGTGCAGAGTACCTTGATCCATTTTCCAGACTGATTTTCCGCATGCGCTTTGAAAATATTTAGATGTTGAAAAACTTCAGACTTGAGTTTCAAGAAGTAAACCCAAGTGAATCTTATAAATGACAACACATATCTTTCTTTTCTCATTGAAGATACTGGAAATGGAACCATGTGATCACTATGTACAAGTTCCAAAGGTGAAGAGGCTCTGCATGCATAGCCCTTCTCGAACTTGTCTTGTGGATTCTTTCCAAGAGCACATCCATTACAAACATCATTTGAAAATTAAATGGTCAGCAATCCTGTGACCATCCCTTGCTTGCTAAGTTTCTGCATATATCTGAAATTCAAGTGCCTAAATCTCTCGTGTCAAATCCTACTTTCTTCATTTTCATCCGTAAGTAGAAAAATCGAATCTTCTTGAGGAACAAAATTAGAAAATGTATACAAATGAGATTGATCATTTACATTTCTAGATGCAGTCTTCAAGCTGGTTTGCATGTCACAAATTCTCACGGAATCTGGGGTAAATTCCACTTTCCTTCTAGTACCTATGTGATTCATCTGATACACTGAAAGAAGATTTGCAGAAAGCCTTGGAATATGTAAGATATTCTCAAAAATTCCATCTTTGAATTACACTCTTCCTTGTCCAGTTGCTGCAACTGCAGAATTGTCCACCATGAGAATAGGAGGTCCTGAGTATGCATGTAGAGAAGAAAAGGATTCCTTTGAATAAGCCATATGATTTGAAGCTTCTGAATCGATGATCCATTCTTGCGGTTTAGAATGAAGAGAAATCAAATCATGCCCATTACCACTTCTTTTTTATGGTTTTTACTCCGTATTCTTCTTGGCACTTTTTGAAATGTGATGACCATGATTATTTTGTTGAAGAGTATTTTCCATAAGAACAATACTCTTCTACATGCAAGAGGATTCAGGATGATAACCTCTATTACAATAAGGACACTTGAAGTTTCCTTTCTTTCCCTTCTTACCCTTGGAGCTGGAAGAATCATTTAGAGGTTTTGGATTTCCCCCCTTTCTTGGATCTAGATCTCTTGCTTTTCCTTTGCCTTTGTATTGTTGATTTGGTTTTGACTTGGACATTCCTTTCTCATGCATGGCAAGTGCATGTGAATTTTGATACTTTAATGAAACCATTTTTATGAGCTTATCCTGCTCATGAATAAGAGACTCAATAAATGTGTCAAATTTGGGCATTTTCCATTTTTCTCCAGTTGCAAGTATGAAATGTGAAAACGAAAACAACATATTCAGGGCCTAAATTACACAAAGTAGAAGGGATCAATTCACCTTCTTGTTTTAATTTATCGATCCCACAATCATGTAGTTATAGAAGCAATGATTTAAATATCATAAAGAAATCTTCAATTTTCACTAAGCTATTTGGATCAAAGGAATTTAGCTCATTTTCGAGAATATGATCCTGCATGTCATCATGATTTCCAAATAAATTCTCCACGATTGTCCAAACGTCATTCAGAGTGTTGCATGTTTCCACATGGAAACACAATGTTGGAGATATGGACAATAATAGAAGACAAAAAGCCTCATCCATCGAGTTGAAGTATTTAGATTTTTTAACAACAGAATTGGTTTCAGCTTCCGTATTCATAACCATTTGATACAAGCCTTTGCCTCTGAGGTGAAGAAAAATATTTGGCCTCCATTGGAAGTAGTTATACGGAGTAATAATCGTTGAAGATGAGAACTCCATTACGACAATTCTCCAATATTTTGATCTGAAAATCAAATCATCGAACAATTTCCAATTCTATGCTCTTCAAACCTACAAAAAAATGTTCATCCAACTTCTCCAAACCCTTGTAGCTCTGATACAATGTAAAATTATTGGAGCACAATACGGATCTAGCTAAATAATAATTTCGTAAACTTTCCAAGTTGAAAAAAGAAAAACAAATAAAATTGAGAATGAAATTAATTCATCACTATTATTTTTAGAGCCAATACATAAAAGAAACCAAGTTAAGCTTAGTTTCACATGCAATAAATATGGATAGTTAAAGCTAACTAAAGCTGAGTGTGCTTTATGTTATGTTAATGTGCACATGCACCACATGTAATCACTTGAGTTAACTAGCTAAAGAGAAGTGCACATCGCATACAATATCTAAAGTTGAACTAAAGCTAATTAAGGCTAAATATGTGCATGTACAACACTCGAGTTAACTAGTTAAAAACAAGCGCACGTCGCATGCAATCTCTAGAGTTGAACTAAGGCTAACGTAGGTGCATGTGCACCAACAAAAATGTAATAAACTTAACTATCAAACCCTAGCTGACTACAAGTGGGTTATTTTCATGATTATCATCCTTTTCTCAAGGGTTTAATAAGGCCACGAGGGTGCCAGAACCTAAAAGGAATGAAGTAAGAGTTAAAAGCCTGGATAGGAATGGAAATGTCAGAAGGAGAAAATAGTTAAAGGAATTGTTCAAATACCTTTCGAAAGTAGAGAATTTAACATGCAATACAAACCCAACAAGGTAGTATTTATTACATATCCAAGAAGGAAGAATGAAAATAAGAAAAAGGACTCATAAAAATAACAAGTTTATACTTGGTGTGGCCAACATCCAATTCCATGCTGCGTTGTGGAAGGGAAGATAGAAATGAAAACCTCGAGTCTAAACTTCCTTCGAAACCCTAGAATTTGACAATAGTTGTGAGATTTCACTTTCTACAAAGGTCCTTAATTTAGCTGAAAAACAAAAAAAAACAAAAAAAAAATCAGATATTACGTGGTCCAAAAGGAATATAGTTAACCAAAGAAAAATGATAAATGACAATCCCAGCTAGATTTTGGTTGTATAACATGAACGTCAGAGAGAAAGAGTGTGAATGAGAAACGAGTGTGGTGGTAAAGAGGGGGATAGTTACCCCTTAGCCGTATGGGTTCTACCTAGACCGTCAGATCTAGAACCTTAGAGATCGATGGCAATCATTCAAAATCATGTCACCTCAAATTGTACGATTCATTCTTCCAAGAGATGGGAAAATGGTGTAGTCAATAATGTTCCAAACAACTGGTTGTGATTAGATATCCAAAGAATTATTATTATTATTATTATTATCTAATTTTAAGGTCATAGCCAAGCCAAACACCAAATTTGTGTATGAGACTCCCTTGTTTGTGGGACAAGGGACCCACCTTCACAGAACGATTTCACTGCTAAATCTACGAAGGCATACATACTCTACCCCCTCTGGTTTTGAACATGTGACCTCTTACTAGGAAAAACATGATCTTAGCCATTAAAAAGGATAGCCCTAGGTTCAAGACATGAACACATAATGATACATTACCTAAAACACTTAGCAAAGGATGATTTTTGGAACCACATTTATAGCGAAACCCAGACCCAAACAATTAAAAGTAACTTTACATCTCAAGCATCTAATATAATACTTTGTCCCTTATGTCATAGTGTTATATAACCAGTAATATATGAACCCCAATGAGGTATAAATGGTGACTTAAGAACAATACATTTTTTTAATCAAGGATCTGACCTATATTTACTTGCTAGTCATGTTTCTTTTACCATGTTTTTATTTATGCGTATATTTACTTGTTAATCATGTTTCTTTTACCACGTTTTTATTTATGCGTATATGGGTGTATGTTACAAACATCTCTTGGAAAATCTTCTAAATTTGAAAATTAGAACTTTGAAATTCTCTTATGGTTGGTTCTCCTTTCCAATAAAATGATTGTTACAAATCCTTAAGAATATCAATCATGGACCAATCTCTTATATAAGAAGGATATTTAGGAATTTGATCATATGTACGTAACATTGATAATATAAATCAAATGTCTAGCCTTAATAGCTTTTTTTCATATTTAAATTGCTTGACACATATTTATGTAAATTTATTTTAAATTTTTTTATTCATTTCGTTACTAATATTCAAAATTATTATAAAATAAATGATTTTGAAGGATCAAAGTTTTGTTAGGATTTTCAGCATCTATTTATGATAAAAAAACTTGAAAACCCTCATGGAAGTCGAGATTACCATTCTGTCCAAGTACAAGGGGTCTATGGTCTATGTGCTAGGTTCTTCAATTTTCTATCATATTTTATTCAAACTTCCCTCTCAGTAGTTATTCCTCTTTATGGTTTTATCCTTAAATCTGGTTCACAAACCCAATCTTTATTTAGAGCTCTCAGTGACTATCTCCTCATACATGTAATGCCCTCTTTTCCAAGGTAAGCAGTTGGATGATGGTACTCTTGTTTGCGTTTATAACATTGGTAATGATGTCATTGATTTTATGGTTCTTCGTCTAGGAGGGGGGATTGGAGGTAATCCTTCCTCCTTTCAGACTTTTTCTTATAAATATTTTGTCCATGCTCTCCACCACCCCCCACGACAGATTAGGCTCAGAAAACTCTAGCGTCATTTTTGGTGGAAAAATATTGGGAGTTTCCCTCCCTAGAAATATCTCACTCAGATCTAAAGGATCTTCATAAGACATATTCATAGGTAACCCTAATATGCCATTTTAATGAATTTTTTTCACAAATAGTCAATCTCTACCAATGGTTCCATTTTGTAAGGAATAATAAGTGGCAGGTTATTTTCTACCCATGAGGCTTCTTCATTATGTTATTTGCACAATATGAATATTATTAAAAAAACTTTATC
The DNA here is from genome assembly GCA_034641835.2 of Pinus albicaulis. Classification (NCBI taxonomy): domain Eukaryota; kingdom Viridiplantae; phylum Streptophyta; class Pinopsida; order Pinales; family Pinaceae; genus Pinus; species Pinus albicaulis. The sequence goes on from CM076575.1 coordinate 140,521,188, forward strand.
AAAAGGGCCCTAGTTTTTTGTCAACAAGGGATTATTTTTAACACCTTAGTTCCCATATTTTCCCCTTCCATAATTTTCATTTCGAAGATTCCAATATGGGTTAGTATTCTTAATCTATAAACTTGCATGTGGCACTACAAAATATTTCAGGGCATTGGAGTCTCTCTAAGCCATTATCTTACTACCGATGTCTCTCATGGGAAGCTTGGTATATATACTTGTGGAAGAATTTGTTTTGAAATCAATATCAATAAAGGGTTCCTCACTAAATCAATTAAAAAATCATTGTTTTGCATTGGAATTAGTATCTGGAATATGAGAATATTGTTTTTTGTTTTCACTTCTATCATCAAACAAGACAATTATAGAAATCTTTCTTTGTGTTTAATTCTCAATAGAAGCATAACATATGCAATTCTATATCTAAAAGTTGGAAGCCCTATAATATTGTTGTTATGGAGGGAAAGGAATTTATGTCAGAGAAGGACAATGAAGAAGTTAATGATGAAATCCATGTGGAGGAGAAGGTCCAAGACTCAAGGCCTCAAACATCTCATGTGATTCCTAGTGTGGATGATGCTCCTTCTATGAGCACAAAGATGTTAAATAATAATGCTTCTCTAGATATATTAAAATAATCTCATGATTCAAATTCTTTAGACTTTGAAAGGAAATATTTTTCAAAGTGTAATGGTAATTTTTATATCACTTTGATCAAACCGCCTTTGGAAGGTTGGGCTAGGTTTGAAAAAAATAAAGGAAACAAATGTCACCCTAAGGATCAAGACCAATGTGGGTGATTCTGCTCACTAGTGTTTTTCTTTTGTCCATTTATGTTTACATTGTTATTCTTTGTAAAATTCATCTATGTTTTGATACTACTAGTATAGGGAAAATTTCTAGAAAAAGAGTCATGATGGAGAATGATGTAATATTTTCTATTTCATCAATAGAATTTTTCGACTTACCAAAAAATATATTTAAAATGTGAGGTAGTATTTAATACTTCAATTTTGAGCCAAAATAATGAATTTTAAAATGCAATAAATGTTGGGATAAATAACCTTGGACTCCTAGGGTTATGATATAAGAAACTGTGAAATCTTGTGTCAATTAAGTTCTTGGTAGTTATTCCCATATGTTTTTCTCAATTAAAGTAAATCATATCTAATTTAATAAATTAAAAAAAAAACATAAAACAATAATCATCGAGGGTTTGAAAATTAATACAACATTTTTGAATAAAAATTCTATAGAATTATTTAATTCTTTCTACACTTTGGACTAGTAAATACACCTTATACAAAAATGTAAAATAACTTATATGTTTTCCTTACATCAACTACATAAAATGCTTCTTATACCTTTTGAAACTTTCTATTACAAACTATATAGACACTTATTTTTATTGGTGAAAAAAGCTCAAACTCTTCAACTATTTAATATGCTTAATTTATTATGACAACAATAGGCTATTTGCAAATTTGAATCAACATGACTAGCTATAAATCCCAACCATTTGGTCTAACCTTAATAACTATTTTTCATATTTAAATTGTTTTCATATTAAATTGCTTAATCTATATTCATATAGATTTATTATAAATAAATAAAAAATTATTTAATCTATATTTATATAGATTTATTGTAAACTAAATTGTAAAAATAAAAATATAAAATTATTTGATTACTAATATGGATTCAGTACATTAAAGTTGAGTAAAAAAAGAAAGTTAACGAGTAACTCATATTTGTCTTATTTTGATGATGTGAAAGGTTCTGTTTGTTATTATCATGCGTTATGCGAAGTAGAGTTTGTATCTACATAGAAGTTTGTTTTGATATTTTAAAAGGTTATTAGATCTAATTGGGTATGATAGATTAAAGATGTATCAAAGTTTTGTGCTTTTTCTTATTATTCGTCGTGTTGAAGTATGTCTACATAAAAGGTTTGTTTCTTTGTTTGAATTTTTTTTAAATTTAATTAGATAAGAATGAATCTATGCAATTGGGTAGGCTCTCTATTTTAGTGTGTGATGTGTGATTGAAAGAATCTTTCAATTGGTCATGAGTATTTGAAATATTCTCTCAATGGTTAGGACTATGATTAAAATATCTTTAAACACTCATAATTTTATATTACTACTGTTACATTCATTAAATAAAACACTAAACACATCAAATATGATCAAAATATCTTTAAACAACACTCATATTTTTATATTACTACTATTACATTGATTAAATAAAACACTAAACACACTTGGATGTGTAAAAAATCAATGTTTACTGCATATCATAAATTATCCATGACGCAAATATCGAGTAATAAAAAATGAAATTCAAAGAAGTAAATAAACATGGAGAAGCAATAGTTAAATGGAAAAGCCTTCGAAAAACAATATCTAGATGGACCAATTACACCACTTCTCAAATAAAAGTCACTAATGGTTCCGGAAATAAAATTAATCAAAGTAACCATTATGAAAGTAACGTTAAACCTTTCGTCACCGTTTCGTCTCTCCCGTTATTGCGCCTTGTGATGGAGGGCAGATCCATTATCCGAAGTGAAAGCGAGGGCCAGGAAAGTTAACGAGATCCTTCGCTCCGCGGATTTTCATTGCAGCACGATCATATGCGAGAGCAGCCCCCATGGCGGCGTTGACAGTGCGAAGACAAACCCTGGCCCCTTCTCGGCGGGGTTTCCTTCAATATTTATGAGAGCTACATCGTCTTCCACTTTCAGTAAATGGTGACGGATCAACTCGAACTCGCTTCTGAAACATTTATAAGAAGTTGTTTTATGTGATTTTTTGGAGTTTCAGGTGTTAGAATTTGGTGAAAAAAATTGAGGTAAAATTTTGATTATTGTTATTTAAATTGGTTTTTACTTTTAAGACGGACTAAAGCACTTAGATTGTACAAAATTACTCATCAAACTTTTTATTTTCAATAAATTCCTGTCAAAATTTAAAAATTTAGAAAAATTACACTGAAAATGACATTATAAACTACTCGCATCCATAATAATTGTCTCTCACCAGTCACAGCGACATTCAGATTCACTGATTTCTAGTTCATCGCGATTGAGAAACACGTGAATTAAGAAATAATGCATTTATTTCCGTATTTGTTTGTGGTAAGTGAAATGCATCTGCCGATCCGCAAAATTCGGGAACATTAAGCGCGTGATGCATCCAGCCAATTCATAATTTCGTGAACGTTGCATCCGTGGCAGCGCGTAGTTACCTGACATTTTTATTGGTAACTTCCTCACTCTGTATGCTCAACATATTTCAAAGTGTCGATCATCATGGATATCATTCTGGACTCTTTCTTGTCACGTTTTTCCTACCCTTCGTGCCCGTCGTCGTGTGGATGATTGTCACGTGCCGACGACGTTTGCCGTAATTTAAAGCAACGTAAGAGACACGTATAGGTATAATTTCTTAATATTTGGAGAATTTTGATTAAAAGGTTTCGTTGACCTTAAAACAGAATGTGCGAAAAAAGAAAATTAAAAATTTTGACCCATCAAAAAAATTTATTTATATATTTATTTTAGTTAATTTAGCTTTTTTCTTGAATTATAAACTTACACCATTCAAAGTTTTTCCTATTCATTGTAGTGATTTATTAAGGAAAACAATATATGTGGAGCTATGGATTTATTAATGAGTAGAGATCCGTTAATATTTGGTTAAATTTGATGGGTTGCATCTATTGCTCCACTCGTTAATGAATCTATAGTTCTACATATATTGTTCGCCATTTATTACAACGGTAATTAGACCAATCACTATGAAATTAGCTAAGTGAAGGTAGTGAACTAGTTTCTTGATGTCAACTAATGTCAAGCTTATAAGCTTGATCTACCGCAAGCTACATGACTTAGACGAGATGAGTCGAGGCGAGAAAGCCAATGCACATTTTACAACGTATTGGGTGTTATGGCACAAGGAGACTCAGAGCGCTTAAGGCACTGGAGTCGGCAAGAGAGCCCTCACATAAGGTGCCTAGATCGACATAACCACTCCCAGAACTAGGCACACATGACTTGGAATGAGCCCACTCAAAATGCCCAAAGTGGGAAGGAATGCACGTCACTAATGTAGAATGCACCCGGACAATGGTGCCCAAGTTGAAATGGCCATTCCTAATGTGGTCTCTAGGTCTCTATTTAAAAGGCACGAGGAAATGACAACCCAAAGGGGGCTTCTAATTTAATATCCCTTAATTAAATTGGAAGAGAAATTGAAATTTCATCTCATGACAACTTGTATTAGCTAACTAAGTTAGAATGACTTAGTTAGCTTAGGAAATTTGGGTTGAGGGTCAAAAAGTAGGCATGTAGAGTTCTCGCATGATTTAAGGGGGTCTAGTTACAGTTATATGTGTAAATTCCTAATGGGAAATTAACAATGATAACAAAAAACATGCATTTACAACAACCCAGAAATTTTCAGAAACTAACACAAGAACCAGAAAATATGTACCAACTCCATAAAATAGCCAAAAAAAATTTATGAAGATACTATGGAACAAATAGTTGAAGAAAATACACTTGGGCTTACACAAGGCAAGCTACAAGCACCAAGTGATGAGTACAAGAAAAACCCATAACTCCAAGAGCAAGATCCTCCAGAAAACTGCGTTGTTGCTCCAAGACTACACTATTGCCTGACTTCGGCCTCTGATTTAACACTAAAATATGCTCAGAAATTTCTAGGAATTTTGCAAGTTGATCCTTGCCCAAAACCCAAAAAAACTCATAAAGGGTTTCCTCTAAATCCAACTTTCAAAATATGACTCTTTTCAACTTGGCCCTACTCCAAATTCGATTTTTGTTACTGCAACTCCTCCTGTCAATAACTTCCCTTAAAAATCCTAACAAACGTCCTAAAATGAACCTCCAATCAATCCCCCAACATCTTAGCTCCAAAATCCCTCCAAGGCAGCTCCCACAAAAGAGCCTCCTCCAATGACTGTGCATTCCAAGGAAGTGCTTTCACATTCTCTATGTATACTGGCTGAGAACTGCATAAAGGATGCTCCTTGAAGGTTGCTACTACTGCTACACTCCAAAAATGTGTCCTTAATCACTCATGTAGCTGCTTGGGTGAAACTTCCAACAACTCCACTCCACAATAGCAATATGGCTCCAACCACTATGTAGTAGAAGCTCTCGATTGCATCCTAATATCTCAAGAAAAGTGTATAACCTATAGGTACTCTCTCCTCTGGTCTCCAAGTAAGGAAAATGCCTTCCTTGTGTGGCACACAAAGTCCACTATAGAAAGGTTGAGGTTTGCTCCTTAGGAATCTCTGGTGATGACAATGTTGGTTCAACTAACCAGTTAAGGAAATTCGATTTCTTCAATATGAAAAATATGTTCAATGCTCCTTCATTCCTTCCATTTATAGTTGTTGGCCATGATTTCCTTGTGGGCCACATATGGGATTTGATTTTTCCTTAGGGAATTAGAATTCCCTTTTCCCCAAGTGTGTATTTCATGTAGGTGATTGACCCCCACATTCCACTAACATGCAAATAATTCCATTTCCCCTATGTTCCCTTCACCAAAACTGCCTTGGGCTATTATTAATCAAAATTGCAAAATTAATTTAATTGAGGACATTACTGTTACACCATTTTTTGGTCATCTAACCTATTATCATTAGATAGACCCAAGTACACCATGTAAGACCAATTTTACCCTAAGTAAAATTGTATTCACTATGTGAAATAACTTAATAAAACACATTTATTAAGTTGTTTATGGTCTAAACAGGAAATCTCAAGAGGAAATATTAAACAAATCTACATTTGTTTGGTTTTCCTCATGGAATAATTAATTAAACAATAATTTAATTATTATTCCTCGTCATATTTAACCCAAAACAAAGAAATTAATTAGATAATTCCTTATTTGTCTTATTATTTTCTAGGAATAATTATTTAAACCTTATTTAAATAATATTCCTTGTTAAATTTGACTAAATAATTTATAAATAATTGAATAAATCATTATTTATTTAATTATCATTCAACCACTTCCTTAAAATGATAAATAAATCATTTATTTATTTATTATTTACAAATAAAGAGATTTGACCCAAGTCAAATTCCTTTTCCCTCCAACAAATATAATAAAATATTCCATAAAAGGTGGATCTAGATTTGGTTAATTTTATTTTAATCATGCACCAAGATCTAGAATGACCTAATATTTTGTTATAAATAGAAGGTTTTTTCCTACCATCATCACCTTTTGTTGCCTTTTAGATCACTCTGGATCTATACTCTTGGTCTGACTTTGAGCCATTATCATTGTCATATTTTCTATTATTTGCTTTGTGAGCTCCCTTTGAGTTCTATGTTTGTTTGGGTTTTCTACACCAACAAGAGAGAGAAATTCTAGATTTGAAGTGTTGAGGACTTCCAAGAACCCATCCCATTAAGGAGAATTGGAAACACCTTTCTTGTTTTCCTCCCAGGTGCCATTAATATAAAATTCTTCAAAAAATATTGTTCTTGTCTTGTCTATTGGATGCATGGAGCAAAACCTTATTTTTACTGCTTAATTTCTTTTTATGCATAGATCTAGATTTTTGCAGCATTTGTCTTGATTAACTAATTGCAGATCTAAAGATATTAGCAGCCATCTTTTGCTGTTATGGCAATTTTTTATGCACAGGTAAAAAGATATTTTTTCGTACACTTACACTAAGGATTCATCCTAACAACTGGCGACTCCACACGGGTTTTCAATTGCGACCACTATCGTTTTTCATATTCCTACATTTCCAGCTACTTCAAACCCTAGGGTTTCTCTTCAGCTTTTTTTTTTCCTATTTTTATGTTGTTTTTCACCCATAAAAGCATAAAACATTAAAATTTCTAACTTCCGTGTGTTTCTGGCCCTATTGCGCAGGTAACAGACATCAGCCACAACTGAGACGACAACTTTTTCGGACATCTGCCGCTGAGAGACTCGGAAGTGCAGGTCGCACTTTTCGGCCCTAAACCTGCGACCTGGACTGCAGGACACACCTTTCAGCCTCAAAACTGTGACCTGGACAGAAAACATGTCAGAACTTGCGACCTGCACTTTTTTATGCAGATTTTCTGAAAGTTTTCTGGGTTTTTCTGAAACTTTTGTCAGGGTTGTCGAGCCTCCATCTCCACCCGTTTAGACCTGTTCTTTTTCTGTTTTACTCAACTAAGTGGGAATCTAGCCCCCTAGGGCTTCAGTACCCTCCACTTTTTGTGGAAGAGTTTTAGTTGTTGCAGGTGTTTAAATTTTCAGAGTTTCAGCCATTTCTTTTATAGATCTGATACCTCCTCTTCAGATCCCTTTTAGATCATCTATTTTTCCATCCAAATCACCTCATATAGCTTTGTTTGGGTTTTCCTTTAGTGTCACCTCCTTTTCCCTTCTGCCTTTAGCTTTTTGCCTCCTCTTTTACAGCAACCTTGCCTCTGTCTCTTTGCTATTTTTTGCACCTCTTTTCAGTAGATTTATCCTTTAGATCCATATCCCTCCCTACCTTAGATCTATTGGCTCATTTTTAGTGTGTTTTGACTAGATTTTTTTCCCTCTGTTAGACTAGTTTTTGAGAGACCCGCCTCCTTGGGTTAGATTGATGCATTGATAGCTGTTAATTTTTTGTTGTTTCCGTATTATATATTGTTCTCTGCAGGTTTATTTTTAGTTACGCAACACACTTTTTATTTTGCTCTCAAAACGTCTGGGTTTAAAAATTAAAATTAACGCACGCCACACACTCACCCTAAGCAAAGAAGAGCCTGGTTAACACTGCCAGGCAAAGACTTTAAAAAATTGTAAAATCAATTGACACTGCATCTCTCTGCCCTTGCTTCGACATTGTAATCACTTGATTTTGGACCTCCCTACCCTTGTTGGTCGTTCTTCTTCTCTCTGTGTTGTGTTTGTGTTGTCATCATTACGCCCCCAAGACGTATATCCTGGAGACTTCTTGGCCTTCATCCTCAGTTTCTGGTTGGTCGACCTACTCCTTCCTGCCATCGTCGAGTTAATCCTCCAATCCACACTCCGACTCTTCTTCTAATTCATTGGGTTCTCATTTTAGTTGTAGTTCTCCCCCGATCACCTTCACTATGTCTAGTCCAGGGCCTAACGCTAATGGTAATCTTGTCCCTACTGTCAGGAATGCTACTAGCGAAATTGCCACAGGAACTACCTCGGCTGTCCCCTTGCTCCCTTACATGGCAAGCCTCAGTCTCCCCAATTTTAATCAGTTGATCAATGACCCTATCCGCCACGATGTTTGTTGGCCTGCTATGCCAACCAAGCTCCCCTCCGATATTCCCAAGTTCGAAGGCCTTGTTGGAGAATATCCATCCAACCATATCCAATATTTTCACATGTGGTGTTCATCCAATTCCATTACCGATGATTCCATTTGTCTTCGGTTGTTCCAACGCACGCTTACAGGTGAAGCTTCTAAGTGGTATGTTGATCAGACCTCCTCTTCCCATACCACCTTTGAAACCATTACCTGAGCCTTCCTATCTTATTTCCATCTCCCTCTCCGATACGACACTGGTATCGAACTCTTGACTTCTTTTCGAAAATCATCTGTGACCCGCCTATCCGACCATGTTTAGGATTGGCGGAGAATAAAGAGCTTATGTTGAGCTCCTACCTTTGAATACTGTGTCTACATGGACTGGTTCCTTAGATCTCTCTTACCTGCCATCAACAAATATGTCGCATCACATTTCCCTCGAACCGAAGAAGCCGCCCTCCAAATAGCCTTGAAATATGACCTCTTCTATGCTCAGTCTGGTTATGTTTATACCATCCTTCCTGACCTCCCCAGACCCTCTGCCGACGATATCGTTGGAGCTATTTCTCATCCGTACACTCAACCTCCTATGGGCTATGGTCTCCTTCCGGGGGGGCCAACACCTCCAGCACTATTCCCCCTCTAGGTAGCATGTATCCAGGATACGACATGCCTCATCCTTTTTCCCAACCTCCTACTTACCTAAATGTTTCCCAACCTAACCATTATCCTTATCCACAACCTAGTGCCCCATTTCCTCTAGCATTTGTACCTCCACCTCCCTTTCCTTCTCAACCCCAGCAATAACAACTACCACCCCCTCCGGGGCAAGTATTTGCACAGCAGGGCTCTACTAATCCTCCTTCTTCTCAAAGGAAGAGGAAAGACAATCAAAACCAATCTACCCCTTGTACTTGTGGACCTAATCCCCAAGGTATTGACTCTAACGCTGCTAACCAGCAATAGGGCACTCAGCCCAAGCCGGACAGGCCTATTCGTACAAATAAGCCTTGTTCGTGTTGTGGACTTTACGGTCATTACACTCACGATTGTCCACTTTTACCACAGATGCGACAGATGTGGGAGTCTCAAGCAACATTGCGAGGACAACATGCCTCCCCTACTGCTCCCCCCAATGTGACCACTACTCAACTGGCTATATTTACCAATCCTCCCCCCCAGCAAGGATTTGTGGCTACCCAACCACCTGACTGATAGGTGGCCACTCAACCTTCCCCTTATGGTTCCTCCGATTACCAGATCCTCATGATGAACTCTGATCAACCTCTAACAGTCGACCTTAACCTTCAAACTCATTCCTGTCAATACCCCAAGCCTCTCGCTCCATCTGTCCCCGAGTCACTTTCTTCAGGTTCTACAGAGCCTCTTTCGACATCCAATGGTCCCTTGCATATCCCTCAGCCCAAAGTTGAGGTTCATACAAAGATTCCTAACGGACGATTATGTCGAAATGCTACTTCTGGTTGAGATGCTCATTCGTATAGCATAGTAGATGATTTGGCACAATCTCCTGCTGCCATTTCAACACTGGAACTCCTCCAGTCGCGTCCTTCTCAAAAGAAGGTTCTACTATCCGCCATGGGCACTGTAGATCCTGCTGATGACCAATTGATTTTTTTTATGCTCGTCAATCAGAGCATCCTCCTCTTCTTTCTTTCGTAGCTTTCCAAATCCCAGTCAAAATCTGGAACGCTAACATTTCTCTGTGTATCATTGATGAGGGGGCATCCACATGTGTGATGTCCACTTCGGTTTGGAAACAACTCGGATCTCCTGAGTTGGCCCCTTCCACGATCACCCTTCGAGCGTGGGATGGCCACGCCTCCCAGCCCATTGGCCTATTCCGTAATTGTCCTATCACTCTTGCGGGCAAGACTGTGTGCATTGACGCTGAAGTCATCGATGCCCCTCTTGATTATAACATTCTTTTGGGGCATATCTACACCTATGCCATGTCTGCTGCCCCATCCACGGTATACTGCAAGATGTTTTTCCCTCATAATGGAAATATAGTCACCATTGACCAGTTGACGTATCATGAGCCAAAATCTCAGACCTCCCCTAAGACAACCATCTCTTCTATGACCAATCAGAAAATCGTCGATTCTTTAACCAGTGTCTCTCCCGGCATCTACAAATACTTCTCTTTGCTTGGAACCTTCCCTGGTCTTCCTCCTCCCCCTGTCTCTAATCCCAACTTATTGAATGTTTTCATGATGCAATCGTCTGAGGCTGCCCTTAAGCAGCCCGCTTCAGCTATTCAGCAACCTCAACCCCAATGTCACCCGCTACAACCTGCTCCTAGCCCTTCGTCTGAACCAGCCGGACCTACTCCTTCTGGCCCGTCTCCTACAGCTGGATGAAAGAATGGATAGGAAACCTACCATGGCCTCATCTATCCACTGGTTTGAATGATACCCTACTAAATATGAAAGGAAAGTGACAATGTGTTGGGTTCTATCAGGGAAAGTGGATGAGGGATATGGAAGATTCTTTTTTCGCAGTGGGGTGTCAGTAGCCATGAATAACTCTAATATCTTGGCTCTGCTAGAAAAATCAAGTTTTTGGTACATTTTTCTGAGAGCTTCATAGGAAAATGGAATGGTTTCTTCAACAGTAGGGCTTGCATCATTTGTAGGATTGACTGGACACCGACAGTAAAAAGGACTTCTGCTATGGGGGCTACTATAGCTCTCTGGTTGATATCATCGCATGCATGACATTTCCTCACAAAATCGAGGTAGCTGTGGGTACTTTGGAATATGAAATAGAGTAATTTGGTCTCCCATAACCCTATATCATCAACTTCATCAATCAGTTTGTCTTCTAGGCAATAGTAGATATCGAATAAACCAAATTTTGACTCTGTCTCATGTATTTTAAAGTCACTATCAACCAAAGCCACATGATCCAGGTCTACCTGAGGGTAAATCATTGGATTAGAAGGTTTTTTTTCATTCTTTAGAGGCATTTTTGTACCTGAAAAATGATTTAACAATTTTTTCACTGTTGTAGAGAAGAATGGGATTAAAAGAAGATGGGAATAGAGAAAAGGACTCTGCTAATCAAAATGGGGAGGAGAAATGGTAGAAAGGGAATTTTGATTGATCTGTTAGAGATCTTACTCTGTGTGGAACTTTAAAAATTGATCATGGATAGCATCAACTAAGAATTGGATGAAGTTAAACATAATTGAGGGCTTGGATTTGGATGAAAGAATGGACAGGAAACCTATCATGGCCTCATCTATCCACTGGCCTAATGATACCCTAGTAAATATGAAAGGACAATGACAATTTGTTGGGTTCTATTAGGGAAAGTGGATGAGGGACAAGGAGGATTATTTTTGGGCAGTGGGGTGTCATTAGCCATGGATAACTCTAATGTCTTGGCTCTGCTATAAAAATCAGGTTTTTGGTACAGTTCTCTGAGAGGTTCATAGGAAAATGGAATGGTTTCTTCAACAATAGGGCTTGCATCATTTGTAGGATTGACTGGGCACCGAAAGACAGTAAAAAGGACTTCTCCTATGGGGGCTAATATAACACTCTGGTTGATATCATAGCATGCATGACATTTCCTCACAAATTCGGGGTAGCTGTGGGTATTTGGGAATATGAAATAGGGTAATTTGGTCTCCCATAACCCTACATCATCAACTTCATCAATCATTTTGTCTTCTAGCCAACAGTAGATATTGAATAAATCAAATTCTGAATCTGTCTCATGTATTTTAAAGTCCCTATCAACCAAAGCCACATGATCCAGGTCTACATGAGGGTAAACCATTGGATTAAATGGTTGTTATTCATTCTTTAGAGGAAATTTTGTACCTGAAAAATGATCTAATTGTGTTTTTCACAATTGCAGAGAAGAATGGCATTAAAAGAAGATGGGAATAGAGAAAAGGACTATGTTAATCAAAATGGGGAGGAGAAATGGTAGAAAGGGAATTTTGATTGATCTATTGTAGAACTAAAAGCTTTTATGTGACTGTCTTTGCTCTGTAAATCCTTGAAAATAATCGCCTGTAACAATAGGATGCAATTACAATTGTAAACCTTACAACAGGTACGGGCACTTAGTTTTATAAAACAACAGGGTTACTGATCCGGATTTATGCAGGAACGCAACAGAATAAACATATAACCATAAATACAGAGATGCAGTGGAAATAACACTTCATTTCATGAATATCAAAGAACTGAAATTTGCTTACAGACAAAATGGAAATAAAACTAGCTAGGGCGCTGGTAGCTATCTCTGAGAAGAGATGTGGCGGCTACAGGCCTCTGGACTGAGTTACATTGAGGCTCGAGGGACTATTTATTATTTAGAAACAATGGAGAACTTTAAACATCCAAAAACCTAACCCTAGGAGATGAAGCGCCAAAACTATGGGCCCAGTTTGGGTAAATTGGTGTTTCAACTTCCCAGGGACGTAACTTTGGCATACTATCTTCGTTTGACGCACATGGTACATCATTAGAAAGATCTATCTGAGGACTACAACTTTCACGATGAATATCCATTCTGGAATGGAGTAATATTGTTGGAGGCGCGATGCCCAAAAAACGTCGTTTAGGGCCTCAAAATGGCTCTAGAAGTTCAAGACCCGAAAAACTACTAAAAATAGTAAGTTGTGCCGAAACTGAAAAACTGAAAGAGGCAATGGTGGGGCCCCAAGTGGAATAGGCGGGTGGCCACCAATATCCACCTGGATCATTCCTCCCCCCTTAGGAAGCAATGGTCCCCATTGCGTTGAGTTCATCCATGAGATGAGGAAACTTCTGCTGAACTTGGTCCCTAGTGAACCACTTGCCTTGGTGCAGGAGTTAGCCAGCTTTGACAACCCAATACAGTTGGATGTTTTGTTGGCGAGTGCTCTTTATTTTCATGTCCCTGATACAATCTGTGGTGGCCTGTTCCATGCAGTCTAGGTTTAACTCTGTTTGTGTGAGTTTTTCTGCAATGTTTGAGGTGTCCAGTAGAGGTGGGAAGTAAGGATGAAGGCGATCCACATTGAAGACTAGGTGCAGACCAAGGAATGGTGGAATACTGAGCTCAAAGGAATTGTTCCCTATAGCCTTGGTGATGGTGTATGGCCTGTATCGAAGCGGGCAAAGCTTGCGGTGGGGTCCAGTGAGGCGCTCGTTCTGTAAATGTAGCCATACTTTGTCGCCCACCTAGAAGTTGTGTGGAACCCGGTGTTGATCATGGCATTGCTTGTACCTGGAATTGGCTTTGTCCAATATATCATGAACTTGTTGGCAGATGTGTTGAATGCACTCGATGAAGCTACTTGCTTTGTCAACTTCAAACTGGACATGAGCTGAATCGGCCTGAGGAGCTGCAAATGGTATGGCTACGTCAATAGGACATAGTGGCTGGAATCCCAAGCCCACCTGAAAGGGGCTATGGCTGATTGAACTATGGAGAGCCCGATTATAACTATGTTGTACATATGGGAGGCTCTCGTCCCATTTGCGTGGATGCTTTGAATTGTACATGCGCAGAATGTGTACAAGCATTCTGTTGACGACCTCTTTCTGGCCAGCTATTTGGGGATGGAAAGCTGTGGACTTGGTGAGCTTGGTATCCAACATTGACCAGAGGCTAGACCAAAATGTGTCGAGGAACCTGCTATCCCGATCTGATATGATAGACTGTGGGATCCCAAAGTGCACCCACACTCGTTCAAAGAAGAGTTTAGCAGTGGCTTCTACTGTGATATTCTTCTTGCAGGCTGCCATGATGGCCATCTTTGAGAATCTGTCGACGACCAAAAAAAAATAGTCATTCCCATGCTTACTAGAAGGAAGGCCTGACATGTAATCCATGGAGATGGGTTCCCAAGGTCGACTAGGGGTAGGTAGCAGAGTATAGAGCCCTTGCTTCTTGATAGTCGGTTTGGCAATGGCGCAAGCAGTGCAGGATCTAATGTACTTCCTGACATCCTGTCGAAGGTTCGGCCAATAGAAATACTGGCAGGATTTGCCACTGCTTTCTCGAATCTCAAAATGCCTGAATCGACCGTAGTGTGCTTCCCATATCATCTTGGCACGCTCGCTTGAAGGAACACAAAGGTGTCCCATGTGACATAAAAGTGCATCTTGGAGGTGAAAAAAAAAAAAAAAAAAAAAATTGGAACTTGCGTACCCCCACAAGAGTGCCTTTACCCCACAAGAGTGCCTCGTAAGTTTGGCCACTCGGGTCACTCCTCATAGAGAAGCCGCCAATCGGGTCTCATGCCCACAAGAGCTGGAGCACGATGGCTCACCAATTTACGATCGGTGGCCTGGCGAGGCAAAGAACATTATTGGTGCTACCCTTCTTGTACTTGATGTTCAAATGAAACTGTTGCAGATATGTGGACCACTTCTGGTGGCGATCATTCTGCAACTTCCCTTGTGTCTGTATGAACTGCAGGGGCCGATGGTCTGTGTGGATGATTGTTTCCTTCCCCAAAATGTAATGCTTCCATTGTCGACAATCTTGCACAATGGAATACATTTCTTTGTCATAAGTGGGATACTTGCGAACTGTGCCAGACAATGTCTCACTGTGAAATGCCACTGGATGTCCCTGTTGAGTAAGAACTGCCCCAATAGCATAGTCAGAGGCATCTGTCTCGATCTCAAATGGCTGTTGCAAGTATGGTAAAGTGAGCACTGGGGCAGAACAGAGGCGATTTTTCAATTCTGTGAATGCCTTCTGTTGAGGTTCCGACCAAAAGAATTTTTCTCTCGCTCCTCCCTTGGTGACTTGACTCAAGGGCCAAGTGATATGAGAGAATCCCAACACGAACCTCTGGTAGAAATTAGCAAGACCCAGAAAGTTGCGAAGCTCTGTTATAGTAGTTGGGGCTGGCCAATCCTGAATGACTTGGATCTTGGCTGGATCCACATGCACCCCCCTTTCATCAATAATGTATCCCAGATATTGAACCTGGGTCATGCCAAAAGTGCACTTCTCCAGATTGGCACACAACTTGTGTTGCAGTAGTGTTTGGAGGACTTGTCGAATGTGGTGAAGGTGCTCTTCCCAAGTCTGGCTGAAGATAAGAATTTCATCCAAGTACACCACTACAAATGAGTTGGTGAATGGCCACAAGATGTCGTCCATCATCCTCATGAAGGTTGTGGGAGCATTCGTCAACCCGAAAGGCATGACCAGACATTCGAAAAGGCCTTCCTTGGCATTGAAGGCAGTCTTCCACACATCAGAGGGTTCAATCGGTACCAGGTGATACCCCGACTTCAAGTCAATCTTGCTGAAATATTTTGCACCTTTGAGTTGGTCCAGAAGGTCATCAATCCGTGGGATCAAGTACCTATTCCGGACAATGATCTTGTTCAGCACCCGATAGTCAATACAGAGTCTCCACGTCCCATCCTTATTCTGTACCAACATGATCGGGCTCCCACAGGGTGATGAACATGGTTGGATGTGACCTTTCTGCAGCAACTCCTGAATCTACCTCTTGCTTTCATCGTTCTCCAGAACAGAGCGTCGATAGATCGGTCCATTTGGTAGCGACGCACCTGGGGTCAGATCAATCAGTTGCTTGACCTGACAGTGTAGAGGAACCCCTGTGGGTGAGGTGAAGATGTCCCTGTACTCCTCCACAACCTTATCCATTTGTTGTTGTCATGCAGAGGAGCCTTGTTTGGAGGTCGTGGCCACAATATTCTTCTTGCCCTGGGGGTGGATCATCAGGAAAACGAATTTCCTGGTTTGGGAAATGAGCTTACTACATTGTTTTGTAGTAACCAAAGAGATCGCGGTAGGAGGTGGTACCTCTGGTATCCTGTACAACTTATTTCCCAAAGTAACAATAACAGTGCGAGGTTGAGACTCATACACAGCATGACGCTTCCACAAGTATGGTTGTCCTAATAATACATCAGAAACATCAATAGCAGAAACGTCACATAATACCTCATCTATGAAGGGCTTGATGCTATAGGGAAGGCGGCACTGATGGTTGACGTAGAGATCTCGTCCTTGGTGAAGCAACCTGATGGTGTATGGATGTGGGTGAGCTGTGGTCGGAAAGCCCAACCACTTCACGGCGTCTATTGAAATGAGGTTCTTTTGGCTCCCATTGTCGAAAATGAACTGTACAGGGGAGCCCTTCACCCACATCTAGGAGTGGAAGAGACGTTCCTCCTCCTCTAGATCTTCTAGTTCCTCCTTTTGGATCTTTGTAGTGGCAACAGTGGCATTGGGCTCTGCATCAATAATCTATTTCCTTTTTTCATTCCCCTTTTCAGGTTCTGATTTGGAGTCAGAGCATGCATTTGACTCAGAAGCCCTCATCTCGGCCACTAGCGACTGCTTGGCCCGACACTCACTTGTGTTGTGAGTGGAGCTCTTATGGAACTCACACCACTTTCTCGTGTCCTTATTTGGATTTGCGGTGCTATTCTTTTCTTGTGGATTCGACGGGTTGTATTTAGCCGCCATGCCTTGGCTCTATCCTTTGTTCTGTGGTTTGGAAGCACCTTTCTCTTGCTTTTGATTCACAGATTCAAAGTCTCGCTTCTTCTGTTTGAATTTCTCCTCAATCTTGGCAGCATACCGGTATGCCGTACCAAGCGAGGAGATGTCGTGGAACTCCATTTCCTCCTGAATGTATCTATGCAGACAACTGCGATACTTTAGCACCAGATGTTTCTCTGAATCTTTGATACCCAACTTTGTGTGCAGGGTATGGAACAGATTCGTCAGCTCGTGCACATCTTGATCCCTTTGTTGTCGCAGCGTGGTCCATTGTATGTACTTGTGCTCATAGCTCCCCACGGGATAGTACTGTTCCTTGATGGCGTCTCAGAAAGAATTCCAAGTTGGTACGACTGAGAACAGAGAGGGTTCTATCTCGTCCTTATTCTCACAGTAGGTTTCCCACCAGTCCTTAACATGGGGGGTAGCTTTGAGGAGTGCAAAAATAATCTTCTCCCGGTCTGAAAAGTCATGAATAGAGAAATATCCTTCTAATAGATTCAACCATCTATCTAAGGCATTTGCGTATATTTGACCCTCAAATATGGGAATGTCAAAATTTACTTGTACCTTAAAAGGAGTCGTGCCTCCAGAGTGGCTGCTGGATGTAGATGCGCCGTCGGTGGGCAGCCGTTGAAGGATTTGAGCAAAGTTATCCATCATCGTGTTCCTTTGTTTTTCGAGGGCCTGCTCGAGCAATATTTTGATAGGATCTCCTTCTCCCTCATCCTTATTTTCATCCCCCATGGGTGTCCGTCGAGGTTTGCGAGGCTGATCTTGCAAAGGTTCCACTAGATCAAACCCTAGCTCCTTATACCCCGACCTCGTTGGGGACATGCAAAGAAGGATCGAGAAAAAGCAGACCCCTCTGATACCACTGATCTGGATTTATGCAGGAACACAATAGAATAAACCTATAACCATAAATACAGAGATGCAACATAAATAACACTTCATTTCATTAATATCAAAGAACTGAAATTTGCTTACAGAGAGAATGGAAATAAAACTAGCTAGGGCACTGGTAGCTATCTCTGAGAACAGATGTGGCGGCTACAGGCCTAAGAACTGAGTTACAATGAGGCTCGAGGGCCTATTTATTATTGAGAAACAATGGAGAACTCTAAACATCCAAAAACCTAACCCTAGGATATGAAGCGCCAAAACTATGGGCCCTGTTTGGGTAAATTGGTGTTTCAACTTCCCAGGGACGTAACTTTGGCATACTATCTCCGTTTGATGCACATCGTACATCACTAGAAATATCTATCCGAGGACTACAACTTTTGCCACGAATATCCATTCCAGAATAGAATAACATTTGCTGGAGGTGCGATGCCCAAAAAACGTCGTTTAGGGCCTCAAAACGGCTCCAGAAGTTCAGGACCCGAAAAATTGCTAAAAATAGTAAGTTGTGCCGAAACTGAAAAACTAAAAGAGGAAATGGTGGGGCCCCAAGTGGAATAGGCGGGTGGCCACCAATATCCACCAGGATCAGTTACCGTTGACATGGCGCGGGCCCATTGGGTGATGGCCTAGGCCATTAAATGTCTAATGGGCTTAAGGCAGGAGTGTAGCTGATTGGATGGAGGTGATATGGGTAGTTTTTGTGGTGCAACAACAATGGATGCAATGGTCATTGCTGTGGTGGTTTTCCCATGGTGGAAAATAGCTTTCCGCAGGGGGGCATGAACGGTAAGTGGAAAGGAGTGGGGGGGGGTGCGAAATGATTTGTGCGCGACATGGAGCAGGTGGGGTGGTTTGGAAAACCATCTATTTTGGACCACCCCCCCCCCCCAACTCGATGTTAACATTCGGAGGATTGGGGGGGGGGGGGGGGGGTACAATCGTGAGCCATTAGATGGAATGGGGGAAGCGAAAATGAGGTTTAAATTGATGGGGTTTAAAGCGATGATGTAATGTGAGTCGATGGTGGTGTTGGGTGAGTGAATGAATAGCGGGGGTATAGTTTGAGACTTAGGATATAGGGATTATGAAATAAATATGTCGAATGTGCTTTCAAAAAAAATATTTTTCCCGAACTACAGGATAAAAACACCTTTGCCTTTTGATTTTTCCCTTTTAATCAGGAACACATGAAATATTTTGACTGACCTTTAGAATAAAATCCATGTTTCCTTCACACTTTCTTCTTTCACTTGTACCTACCCATTTCACTAATTTATTCTTTTATCTCTCTTTTGAAGGGTGCACTTAGACTTGCAGACCCAATTCATTTTTTATATAAAACTCTAACCTACATTTATCCTTATTCCTTCCATTCACATAGTTTAAACTATTGATTCAACTTTATTTCTACCTAACTGTTGATTTTCCATGGTTAAACAGTTTGGAAAATCCTTATTTTCTAACATATCAATAGAAATTTGAAATTTTACAATCATTCTTTAACTGTATGATTGAACAAATTAATCTAATCAGAAGTGGCATTTTGATTTGCAGCACTTTCATTATTATTCTTCTTTGGGGTATTTCTTTCTTTTTCTTTTTTCTCTTTTTCTTTTTCAATATACCATCGTTTCTTTGCTTTTTTCATATTTTTTTTGGAAATCATCTGAATATTGAAAATCATACTCAATATGAAATTGCAACTTATGAAATACTCAATCACCTTGATATCCTATGATTTATAGGATACTAACACCTGGTTAACATATCACCTTCATCAGCGTTGGAGGATAAGACTCCACATGAGGTATGGACTGGTAAGGAACCCTCTCTTTCACATTTGAGGGTATTAGGATCTGATGAATATGTACATGTTCCAAAGGATAAAATGTCTAAGTTAGATAATAAATCTAAAAGGGGCATCTTTATTGGGTATAAGGATGGTTTAAAAGGTTACAAGCTTTGGAACCCAGAAACAAGGAAGGTTGTGTACAACTGAGATGTGGTGTTTAGAGAGGTGAAAGATGTTGTTAAACATGAATTCCTACCAAAGGAACCTGAAAATATATTGTTTGAGTTAAAGCAGGATGAATCAGACTCTACAACAGACCAAGATTGAGAAGAGGATGAGCCACAAACTCCAACTATGAGAAGATCAATTCGGGAAAGAAGGAAGCTAGCAATGTGTAGTCCATCTACTTTATGTTCAATTTTTTCTTTAGCTATCACTGATGACGATCCCAAAACTATAGGGATCCAGTCGATTCAAAGGATGGAAAACTCTATAATGAGGCCATGGTTGGTGAAATGGAATCCTTGCACAAAACTGAGGCTGGAAGGAAGCCCATCAGTTGGTAGAAAAAGGTTATTCCATTGTGCCGCGAATTGATTTTGGTGATATTCTTTCTCCTACTGCCCATGTTACTTCTATTATATTACTTTTATCTTTTGATGCTGCATTTGATTTTGAGGTAGAATAGATGGATGTGAAGAAATCATTTCTTCACGTGGATTTGGAAGAGGAGATCTACATCAAGCAACCTGAAGCCTTTGCGGTGAAGGGTAAGAAAGAACTAGTATGCAGGTTAAAAAAGTCTTTTCATGTGTTAAAACAGTCACCAAGGATGTGGTATCTTAAATTTGATACCTATATATGGGGACTTGGCTTCACTAGAAGCAAAGAGGATCACAGTGTGTATTTGAACTTAATTGGTGACCATGTTATTTATTTCTTCTTGTATGTGGACTATATGTTGCTGGTTGGAAATGATAGAGAAATTATCCAAGATTTGAAGACCCAATTGTTCTCCAAATTTGACATGAAGGATCTTGGTGCTACAAGCCATATTTTGGCCATGGAAATTAAGAGTGATTCGGCAAAGAGGAAGATCTTGTGAAACCATAGGAAGTATGTCGAGACAATATTGCAGAGGTTCAATATGCATGATAGTAATTTGGTGAATGTTCCTATTCCTGTCGGTGTAAAGCTATCTGCTAAAAAGTGTCCCAAGACACAAGAAGAAGAGGAGGATTTGTCCCGTGTTCCATATGTAGATGAAGTGGGTAGCCTGATGTATGCAATGGTCTTGTTAATTTTGGGCAACTAGGTCCAAACTCCATGTTGTGTTGCTCAGATGACAATGCCAATATCTTTATTGGATTCCTCTTTTGGAGAGGTGCAAGATCGATCTAAATATCATCTTGATTGGATGAGAAGAACATGTATTTTGAATTTATTCCACATGTGCAAGGTTGGTCTGATTTATCCCACATGCATAAGAGATGTTTCACACACCCCCAAAGATGCCTATATATGGGAGAGACTTGGAGTTCAATTTACACACACATTTTTTGGAGGCATTTTCTTCTCTCTTGGATGATGATGGAGCAACATTTATGGTTCTACGTTTAGGGCCTCTTAGTGTAGCGTCTTGATGGAGTATTCTTGATGAAACGTCTTGGTTTTGTGTGACACATGTGGGTGGTTGACTTTATGAAGACTTTGCTAGTTGAAGCATCTTGCTGATCATTGTAACACCACCATTATTTATCTATGTTTTTTCTTGTCTTCCGTCGATCTATTGGTATGTTCTATCTGCATATTAATTTCATTGAGCCCTAGAATTTTAAAGTATATTTGCAGCTAGCATAGAACATCCTCAGAAATTAAAAATGGTATCAAATCAAGAAGAAGACAAAGCCCATTCTAGTTGAGAATCTAGGGCAGCAAGATAAGGATTGTTTTGTGGTGACCGAGATTTTGGAAGAAGGCTGAGTGAGGTGAACTCGGCTTCATGTTTGTTGGGACTGGTTGGTGCCGTAACCGTCATCATAAAATAATAGCCTTAAGACAGCGTGAAGGAGGCCTAGGGATAGCATGGTCATTCCTATAGTGGAGGTCGAGTGCTATAAGAGACAACGACTAGTTTTAAGTGGAAAATCCTTCTATAAACAACGTGAAGAGGTTTTCAAGGGTTTCAAGAAGAACAAAGAGGTTGGGTCTATTTTGAGTGAATCTATTTGCAGCACTGAGGAAGATATGCATAACTGCCACTGGTTTCAGGTATGTATTGTGGTTTCGTTACATGATTTCCCTCCTCCATATAGACCGAGATCCTTAGACATGATACTGAGTAGATATGGGTTAGTTGATTATTTATATGGGAATTATTAACCCTCTCCCACAGACCGAGATCCATCATCAAGTCAGTCGCACACATGTGAACAATTTATAGCTTCATGTGTGTGAATCCTCTAGAAAATGATTGTCGCAACTCCAAGGAGGATGTTTCAATCAATCCACAGCCCTATAAAGGCCAGATCTCGGGTCATAGTTATGCCGCAACCATCAGGTAGGTTTCAGAAGGTTGAATCTAGCCCTAATCAGTAGTGGAAGGTTGTAGATATAGCCCTAATCAACCTTAGATTATGGACAATGACTTAAAAAGGGATCCGCAACCTTGTAATAATGATTAGAGGAGTGAAAAGGGTTTGTTGTCATAGGACAAGAAACCTTAACCAGAACTCATTTCATATCTAAAGCAATTTGCAGATTCATCGAAGGGAAAGAGAGGCCTATTTAGGAATGGCAGCAAAAGGCGAAAGCAATATATGGATGTTCGGAAAAAGCATTTGATAGTTTTGGGATTGAATTTTAATATTCTTGATTTCATGAATTGATCGTTGGCTGATAATTGACCTATGATAATGGGACAACGAATTGACATCTATCTGAAGTTATTGCATGGGCCAAACAGAAACAAAATTTGGATCTCCTGTACCGAAACAAGTTTGGATGATGTAGACATCAAAGATATGTTTCAAGGGTGATCATAGAAAAATATGAAAGTCAGATCTATCCCAGAATTCAGATCACCGAACTTAAGACACATTAGATGTGTCTCTCAACTTCGTATGTATGATTGCAGTGACATGAATTTTGATATATGTCTTGGAAGAAGTCTTATATCAGTAATATAAAGAAGCTGCAAAGATTCAGTGATGAAAATAAGATTCAATGCATCACAGTTTGGTGATGAGTTCCTGTGGTGACAGTGTCATGATAATTTGTCGTTACAGATCCAATTTTAAGAACATAGAGGGTAGGCCGAATTCGTGGGATGATTTGCAAACAATGCTCGTATAATCTCTCTCTTGGTACAGCTGCACATTAGACTTGTTAAAGGTCCGATATGTATAACAAGGGTTCATATCAACCCTTAGAGACAACGAAGGGCATCATTAAGTATGAAAAGAAAGGCTGCAGAAATGAGGAAGTTTTGGAACAACAATGATTCACAAGAAGCCCAAACTAGACCAAGCTCCATGAATCTCATCCCCTTATCTAAGGTAAGGGTGTGTATTGGCTCAGTCGTGTATGGATGGTTGCAGATTTTTTCTCCATTTAAGTCTTTCCATGTAGGAGTAAGAAGAAAATAGTGTGTTGGAGTTGATATACAGTAGTATAGGGGTAGCTAACTATTGTGAGATTGCTGGTGGAATTGTGCCCTAAGTTCAGTCATCTTAAAGCAACAAGGGGACTGTTAGAATCTAGAGATATGAAGACCCTGTGAACAGTTCTTATGATGTGGAAAATCACTATTAGAGGGCACCGTGATATAGGCCTATGTTCAATTACATTGGAGGAGCACTGCCATTGATAGAAGGCAAATTGATTAGCTGATATGTGTAAGTATACCTAAAGAAGCAGAGGACCTTGTGAGCACCTGAGGCCAAGGTATTGGAGCAAAAATTCTCTCTGCAGGTAGAGGAGGCAAAGGACATTCCTGGTACATCAAGGAAAAGAGTCCAAAGGATGTAAGTGGAGTGCATATTCAACAAGTAATTCATTTTATATCATCTTCATGTGTAAAAAGATATGGATAGTGACATATGGCAGAATCTATATATGATCTTGATCTGTGATATCTTTGAGGCATATGAAAAAATCATATATAACCATGAAGTTTAATATATTCAGTTCTGTCAAGAAGTGATGAATAGGATAATGATATGTATGAAAATGACAAAATATGATACCTATTAAGAAGCATGACAGGTATATGGAAGTATATGGCTATGATTCTTGTATGGCCTTGGGAGAATAACATTCAGGCCCATGATTTCAAATCCCTTTACGAGTTGGTGTCTCTGATGCCAGCATTCAAAATAATCATTTGTCAAGGTTGCAACAAAGGAAAGATTAGGGGAGTTTTCTTCATTCCTCAAGTGTCACAAAGACATTTGATACACTCTGACTTATCTGATATGCTACTTGTGAAATACTTGAGAGGATGTTCTTATAGATGTATTTCCTCACAAGAGGAGCTGGCATTAAGAGGGATACTACAACTATATATGCTCCTGAGCTAATATCGTTGTTGGAAGAAAGAAGAGAAGACCTTCATGGCTCAGAGACATATGGCTCCAAAGGGGGAAATTCTGGAAAAGAAGGACGCAATATAAATACCAAGGGTATCTAGCTACCATGAGTACAATATGGGCCTGGATCATTTGAATAAATCGTTAAGCATCAAGTCTGGAAGGATGCTATACACAAAGAGTACAAGTCCATTATGAAGGATGATGTCTAGGATATGGTCCCGAGACTGGAGGACAAAGTTGTTGTCACCTTGATATGGCTCTATAAGATTAAGCATGGATCTGATGGGAGTGCTGAAAAGTACAAGGAAAGATGTGTTGCCTGAGAATTCTCTCAAGGAAGGCATATATTATGATTTCATATGTGATCTATTATTACCCTTACTGCTACGCAAGGATGGAATCTTCATCAGATGGATGTGAAGACCGCCTTTCTGCATGGTGTGATAAAGGAAGAGGTGTATGTAAGGAAACCTCTAGGTTCCAAGTCCAGGATTGAGACACCCATGTTTTCAAGTTGAAGAAATCCCTCTATGGGTTGAATTTAACCCCTAGGGCTTGGTACAATAGGATAGATAGCTACTTGATGAAGTTGGGCTTCACTCATAGCAATGTTGATCCAAACCTTTACTTCAAGGTTGATAGAGAAAAAGCCTCTCATTCTAGTTATCTATATGGACGATCTCTTCCTGACAGTTTTTGACCCTCTCATTCATCAATGGAAGAGGGAGCCCGCTTTCAAGTTCAATGTGAAGGACCTAGGACTAATACATTACTTCCTAGGCCTGAAGGTCTTATAGAGACCTGGTAGGATTTCCCTCTCTCAAGGAAAATATATTATGAAGTTGTTGGAAAGTTTTGGTATGGTGGACTGTAAGTCCGTGTCGACACTGATGGAACTCAACCTTAAGAAGTTGAGTAAAAGCATTGTTTGGCCCATGCTAGCAAATCCTACTTTGTATCGTCAACTCGTAGGGGCCCTAATGTTCTTAGGGAACATCCGTCCAGACATATGTCGTGCAATGAACACTTTGAGTCAACACATGGTGGATCCTCATAACATTCACTGGGTTGGTGCCAATAAACTCTTGAGATATCTTTGGGGCATGATACACCATGGGTTGAGATACACTGCTAGGAGCTTTTCACTCCGTGGATATTTTGATTCTGATTGGGCTGGCAGTGTGGTGGATCGTAAAAGCACATCTGGATGTTGCTTCACACTTGGGTCTGCTTCAAGTAGGAAGCAGAAGTCGGTAGCGTTGAGCACCGCTGAGGCCGAATACATTGCAACGTGTATGGCCTGTTGTGAAGCCACTTGGCTACAAAAGCTCCTCAGTGAGTTGTTAGAGCATGTGCTAGATGCCACCGTTATCCTTTGTGATAACCAGAGGGGGATTTGTTTGTCAGAGAATCTCATGTTCCACGATCGATCCAAGCATGTTTATTTCAGGTACCATTTCATCTAGGATATGGTACAATGAGGCGCTATAAGGCTCGATCATATAGGAACTAATGAGTAGGTCACAAATATTCTCACAAAGCCCTTGGGGAAGGTCATGTTCCAAACCTTCCGTGAGAATCTTGGAATCATGGAGAAAACCTATTTGGAGGGTCATGTTGGACGATGAGCTCTGGGAGCTCTAGGGGGGCTTTAGGGATAGCTTCTTGGAGCTATAAGAAACCATGGGGCTAGGCTTGTCGAACCTTATGGGTGTGCTTTTGCCCCACCATGATGATATTGAGTTAGTTTACCTCTCTCTGATATGTGCCCCATATACATCCTACCCATGGAGTTTCAAATTCATGGGAATTACCTCTCATTTGGCCAATGAGGTGGGAAATGTGAATAGAGACCATAACAAGATCAATGGACGCATCAGAGATTTTCGTACTTTCTATGTCTAGGATGACACGTGTCCAACCACTTTATCTGGGATCAAGTCTAGTGAGGTTTCGAACCTCCAACTGATTTCATGTTAGTTAAACTAACTTTGGGTTAGTGTATGACTCTCCTGAGTCTAAGAGAGGTTTCAGACCTCCAACTGAATTCGGGTCAGTTAAACCAACTTAGGGTTGGTATGTGACTCCTTTGAGTCCTATAGAGGTTTTGGACCTCTGAGCTGACTTTAAATTAGCCAAGAGTGATGTCTTTGTGACTCACCTTTTGTTTTGAAATAAAGAATCCAATGAAGCAAGTTACAACAGGATGACACAGGATGTTTGGATCACATTGGTGGATGGAGTTCTCCCTAGTTGAGAGGGAGTGTTAATTTGGGGCAACTAGGTCCAAACTCCATGTTGTGATGCTTAGATGATGATGCCAATATTTTTATTATATTCCTCTTTCGGGGAGGTGCAAGATCGATCTAAAGATCATCTTGATCGGATGAGTAGAACATGTATTTTGAATTTATTCCACATATGCAAGGTCGGCGTGATTTATCCCACATGCATAAGAGATGTGTCACGCACCCCCAAAGATGCCTATATATTGGAGAGACTTGGAGTTAATTTTACACACATTTTGTGGAGGCATTTTCTTCTCTCTTGGATGGTGATGGAGCAACATTCTTGGTTCTGCGTTTAGGGCTTC
Organism: Pinus albicaulis; assembly: GCA_034641835.2. Lineage (NCBI taxonomy): Eukaryota > Viridiplantae > Streptophyta > Pinopsida > Pinales > Pinaceae > Pinus > Pinus albicaulis. The sequence continues at coordinate 140,547,934 of CM076575.1, forward strand.
TTAGTGCAGTGTCTTGATGGAGTATTCTTGATGAAATGTTTTGGGGTTGTGTGACACATGTGGGTCGCTGACTTTATGAAGACTTTGCTGGTTGAAGCATCCTGCTGATCGTCGTAACACCACCATTCTTTATCTCTGTTTTGGCTTGTCTTCCATCAATCTATTGGTATGTTCTATCTACATCTTACTTTCATTGAGCCCTAGAAGTTTAAAGTACATTTTCATCTAGCATATAACATCTTCATAAATTTAATAGGCCTGTACTAAACCACACATTGCACATGCAGGAGGATTATTGGGCAGGTTTATGTCAAAACCAGGGAAGGAGCATTGGACAACAGTGAAGCGGGTTTTTAGATATTTGCATGCCACTAGTGATTATGGTTTGTGCTACCAAGGAAGACCAAAATTGGACAGAGTTGAGGATATTCATGGTTATGTTGATGAGGACTGGGTTGAATATCTGGACCAAAGAAGATCTACAAGTGGGTATGTGTTTAGCCTATTTGGAGGTGTAGTCAGTTGGATGAGTAAAAGACAATTTGTAGTGGCTCTTTCAACCACAAAGGTAAAATACATGGCAGAAAATCATGCAAGCAAGGAATCAGTTTGGTTGCAGAGATTGTGTTCAGGTATGGAGTTGGTATAGCGAGTTGTAAGGATAGAATGTGATAGCCAAAGTGCAATGTTCTTGGCTAAGAACCCTTCTTATCATTCAGAGACAAAGCACATTGATTTTCAATATCACTTTGTGAGAAATATTGTTGAGGACAAAAAGGTGTTGCCGGTAAAAGTGGACACTTTGAAGAATGTTGCAGATGCATTGACGAAGACTATGAGCACTTAGAAGTTCTCTTGGTGTAGAGAAACAATGGGTGTTGCAGGGCTAGACTAATGATTGAGTTCTCTTGTGGCCCCCTATGGAAAGAAAACATGTGGGATAATGTTGGGTGTGTGTTATATTCTTTCCACAACCCTATTTTAGGTGGGCATACAAGCCTATGGTTTTTTTCATGGGTTTGTACATGGTTTTGGGGCATGATGGTTTTTTTCCCCCAGTATTTTGTAGATCTGGTTAAGCGAACTACGGTTATGTTCTAAACCAGGGTTAATTGATTAAGATTTATGAATGCTTCAGCATGTTATATGTGTTGTAACACTAAAACGAATATAATGAAAAATCAATTAGGATTTATGAATGCTTGAGCATGTTATATGTGTTGTAACACTAAAAGAAACATAATGAAAAATATAGCCCGTAGTCCTGATTTGAGATCCAAGGGAAAAATATTTGTGTATATCTGTTTTATATTTTATGCTCTCGGTATTGTTTATTTTATGTTTTAAAAATTCGTTTGCAGATAATTTATGTACGGGGTTAAAATCTACAATGACATACTCGTATTTATTATTAAAAATTGTTTGTTTGGAGTCACAATTTTCACTATGAGAAGAACTTTATGCAAAAAAATTTAATCAATTAATTAGTGATATATGCAAAGACTATTTTATATCACGATTATTTTTCTCATTAAAAATAAAATTAAATAAAATTTGTTTTTAATTTTATTATAAAATATTAGAGTTCCAAATTTAATTTGATATATATATATATATATATATATATATATATATATATATATATATATATATAAACTTGCTTTGACTTTTGGGATTAAAAATAAACACTATCTTAGAATTTTAGTATTAATGACCTTTTGTGGTTGAAATCAAATATTATAGCATTGTCAATTTAAAATATATTTAATTCACTGGTACGTTAATGGAAATTATTTGTAAGGAATCAGGTTGTAAGAACGTGGATTAATAGGAGAGCGTCTACTCATGTCAAAATCTTCTTAAAAAGTACCAAAAATGTAATAGTTTTGTAAATGCTGGGCCTCAAACCAATGGTATTATTCAAGAGGGACATCCGCCCGCAGTGTTCCTATTATTATTAAAAAAACATATATTATATTATGCATAAGTTTATTATTCTTAATAAATTTTTAAGAAATAATGGATATATGTAAGATGATTTCTATTCATAAAATTATATAATTAAACTTACTTTGACTTTTGGAGTTAAACATAAATATTATTGCAGAATTTTTATATTAATGACCTTTTGTGGTTAAAATCAGATATTACAGCATTGTCTTTTTCTTATGTGATTTACTATTCAAATATATTTAATTCACAGGTACGTTAATGGAAAGTACTCTTATTTCTTGGGAAGGAATCACGATGTAAGAACGCGAGTTAATAGGAAAGCGGTTAGTCTGGTCAAAATATTCTTAAAAATTACAAGAAATGTAATGTTTTGTAAATGCTGGCCTCTAACTAATGTTGTTACTCAAGATCCGCAGTGTTCTTATTTATACTAAAAATATTAATATTAAAAATGTCATATAGTATATCATATTTTAATATAAGTTTTATATTTTTATGTTGTAAGGCATTTTATGTTTAAAACAACTCTCCAGGCTGACACTACTAGTTTTGCATTATCAAATCAAATATTCGATGAATGAAAAAAAAAGTGTGTCATCATTTATAAAAGAAACAGTTACATCAAAATAATTAAACCAAAACATTAAAAAACAAATAGCTAAAAAAATAATTAAAATTAAATATCAAAACATTACCAAAAAAAAATACAAATGTAAAATCATTTTGATGAAATGGGAAATGAAAAATTTATTAATGAGAGCTACTAGTCTCCTCAAAATATTTTTGTAAAGTACAAGAAATGTAATAGTTTGTAAATGATGGGCCTCTAACCAATGGTGTTATTCAAGAGGGACATCTGCATTGTTCTTATTATATATATATATATATATATATATATATATATATATATATAGTATGTATAAGTTTTTTATTTTTATTTTTTTTATAAGGTGTTTCTTTTTGAAAAAAACTCTTCGAGCTAACACGGTGTACAGATCAAATTTTAGACAATTGAAATGTCGTCATTTATAAAAGAAACAATTACAACAAAATAATTAAACCAAAACATGAAAACATACAAAAACAAATAGTTACAACAAAATAATTAAACCTAAACATAAAAACATTACCAAAAAAAAAATTACAAATGGAATATCATTTTGAAGAAATGGGAAATGAATTACATAGAGGATTTGTCTCAACCCATGAAAAGATTGATGATATTTCCTCTTAGTTTGAAAAAATGTCTTTGACAAAGAAAAATGGAGAAATTCGTTCTTCATTACTATTCATCCATCCTATACATTCTGCTAAGAAATATGTAGATAAATTTCTGAGCTTGTTTCTAAAATAAAAAACAGATAATCCAACATCTTCATCTGATCCCATCTCCTACTAGTTTATGAACCACTTTCCAGCCAATACTCTCGATACCATATCCTTGGCCCAAGTGGTAAGGGAAAGTTGCATGAGACTCAAACCTCTTTTACTGATGCCCATAAGTAATAGAATATTAATAACCTGAGTTCAAGACAAATAAGACAAATGATAGACCATATTTTTATTGAGTTTAAGTTAATGTGCATGAGAGGAAAAAGTGAAATAAAAGAATGTAAGTCAATAATTCAGTGTTTTACTAGTACCCTTCTTAGATGATGGGAAGCAAAATCCTTGACCCGGATTTATGTAGGAACACAATAAAATACAAAAATAGACATAAACACATAGATGCAATGAAAATAATACTTCATTTCATTAATATAAAATAACATAAATATGCTTAAGGACATAACGGAAATAAACTAGCTAGGGCATTGGTAGCTTATCTCTGAGAATAGATGTGGCGGCTACAGGCCTCTGAACTTTGTTACAATGAGGCTCAAGAGCCTAATTATTATTGAGAAACAATGGAAACCCTAAACATCTAAAAACATAACCCTAGGAGATGAAGCGCCAAAACTATGGGCCCTGTTTGGGTGAATTGGTGTTTCAACATCCTAGGGATGTAACTTTGGCATACAATCTTCATTTGACTCACACCATACCTCGTTAGAAATATCTATCGGAGGACTACAACTTTTGATGTGAGAAACATCAGGCCATGGACACATGTTCCTCCTGGTTCTCCCAAAAAACGTCGTTTAGGGCCTCAAAACGACTCTAGAAGTTCACGACCCGAAAAAATGCTAAAAATAGAAAGTTGTGTCGAAACTGAAAAACTAAAAGAACCGTTGGTGCGGGTTCAAATGAAATAGGTGGGTTTCCACAAATATCCATGAGGGATCATTAGGGCCTCCAAACAGCTCCAAAATTTCAGGACCCGAAAACCTACTAAGAATAGTAAGTTGTGCTGAAAGTGAAAAAATGAAAGAACTGATGGTGCAGGTCCAAATGGAATAGGTGGGTGGCCACCAATATCCGCCTGGATCATTCCTCCCACCTTAGGAAGCAATGGTCCCCATTGTGTTAGGTTCCTTCATGAGAGACAAATTCTGCTGAACTTGGTATTGGATTTGTCTAGGATGTCGTGGACCTGCTGGCGGATGTGTGGCGGATATGTTGTATGCGTTCAATAAATTTGGTTTTCTCATATAGTACATGTGTGGATGTTGTCTATGTAATCACATGAGTTATGGAAATATCAGGTAGTGTTGCGCTTGGGGTCATATCGATGGAGTGCTTGTCCTGACAATGTGGAGGAACCTCTGTGGGTGAGGAGAAGATGTCCTCATATTCTTGTTGGCTCAAGGGGTCCTGCCCCAGGTTCGGAGGTTAAGGATTGCCAATAAACCCCTATACTACTGGCCCTTTCGGCTGTGACTTTCTTGTGCAGGCAAAATTCTCACCCGAAACATTATGGGAGGGTGCTGGAACTAAGTTTCTGCACCCTGGGAGAGGGCAAGTAAGTCGGGTAGAGCTGCGTTCGTCTTCACAAATATCAGATCGCATATTACAGAACCCAGATCTATTGATCCCTTCGCATCCACATGCACAATACCACTCATAATCACAGTAAACAAAAGATACAGGACAAGAAATTGACTATCACAGCTATCCTTGCATAATGTATAATCAGACAAATTCAAATCAACTATCAAAGCAGCATAAGCAATTAACACAGTTACTTTTAGAGCTGAACATATAATCATTCATAACATAATAGATATCATAGAGTCGCATTAACAGATTCAAATATTCCAAAAACCTTCCACTTTTATTAATCCTTCAGATCCTTTTACAATACCCAAAACCCAACCTACACACACAGCAACATGGTTCGCACACAGTAGGACTGAGGATCTCCGCGCACACAGCCAGCAGGAGTCCTTTCCCTTATAGCCCAAACAGATCTACTAATTCACGATTCACACGAATCTTAGTTTATTTCCTTACAACTCAAAAAAGGTTCAACTACTTATACTACTTTAACCTACGCATCCAATGGTCTGCAAACCGTGGTTTATTGACTCTTGGTCTACCCTTGACCCACATACAATGCATTAGGGGCTTTCACCCACCCAAAAACCCTTGCATTAGACTAAATATAATAAAAAATATAACAAATGGACTAGATTCGCAGCTTTGTAGGAGACCCTGTTCCAACAGTCCCCCAACACAACCTTATCACTCGTCCCGAGTCACTGTGGTGGTGGGGCCTCCACCTACACCTGTATGGCTACTTTAGCCATAGATTCATTTTATCCGATACGGTTTGAGCCTGCTACCATTGATGTAGCCTGGGAGCATGTCTCCACGCAAGTTAGCAAGCCTAACCACTCCGCCGCTCGTGATCTCGTTAATTGTGTAGGGACTAAGCCAATGTTGTTGAAACTTCCCGGGATGCTTTGCAAACTGGCTATCATATAAGACGACCAATTTTCCTTCTACAAATGTCTTCTAGAGAATGTGTCGGTCATGCGAGGCTTTATCGCAGGCCTTCTGGACTTGCTGATGGAAATTTGCAATAAACTGATCTTCCTCCAAAACCATAAGTTGCGCTAATCGCTCCTCCATGATGTTTCGTTCTACCATGTTTGTAAATGATACGATACTCAGACTAGGAACAATATACTCCATGAGCATAACAACTTCTTTTCCATAAACCATCATGAATGGGGCTTTTCCTGTTAAATTCTTACAGGTTGTTTGATAGGCCCAGAGGACCGACAGGATGTGCATGTCCCAATCGCTACGATCAACATTTCATACCTTTGCTAGTGGTTCCTCCAAGATTTTATTAAATGCTTCAACTGCGTCGTTGGCCTGGGGGTGATATGGCGTTCTCTTCGCATGATGGATCCAAAACTCCTCGGTCAAAGCTCGAATTGTTTCATTAACAAAGAGCGTACCTCTGTCACTCATGACAATCTTTGGACATCCAAATCTGGTCAAGATTTGTTCAAATATGAAATGCGCAGCGGTATCCGCAGTAAAATCCTTTACTACTTGTGCTTCCACTCACCTGGTTACATAATCGGTGGTTGTAATAATGTAGCACGCACTCGTCTTCTTCCTTGGTGGGTTGATAGGCTCGAGGAAATCGATAACCCACTTATCAAATTCTTATAGAGACATTCTGTAGGATGGCCTCCCTATTCGTTGGCACGTATCACAAGCTTTACAATAGTCATGGGCATCATTATGCAGGGTTGGCCACCATAACCCAGCCCTCAAGATCTTTTGCATCATTGCTTTCCCTGCGTAGTGACCTCCTTCTACTCCGTAATGAGCCTCTACCAAGATAGCATGCCTATCATGCTCCAAAATATATCGTTGCAATACTTCATCGACCCCCATCTTATATAATTGGCCTGCAATGATGGTAAAGTCTATAGCCCGGGTGACTAACTCTTTCTTCTTCTGTACAGAGTACTCTGGAGGTGCGTCCCAGTAGTCAAGAAATGAATGATATCGGCGAAGTGTGCATCTACTACCTTGAAAGAAAATAGCTGTGCATCAGGAAATCCAGCTTCCAGTCGGTTGGCTCCTCGCCATTCTCTATTCGGGACAAGTGGTCTGGCCCAGCATTCAACTTTCTCGGATTGAATATGATTTCAAAGTCATACTCTTGAAATGCTAGTAGCCACTGGCATATTTTCCCCCCCAACAAAGGCTTATTGGCCAGGTATTTTAAAGCTGAATGGTGTGTGAACATTTTGAAGTGTCCTCCTAACAAGAAATGTCGATATTTCTGCAATGCGTAAACCATGACCAATCCCTCCCATTCCATGGTGGAGTAGTTGTGTTCCCCACCAGAGAGCTTCCTACTTGCAAAGGCAACCAGATGGTCAATATCTCCTTCTCCTGGCTGCGTAAGGACAACCCCGAGAGCAATGCGCAACGCATCGACGTGAACATGAAATACCTTCTCCCAATCCAGAAATATGAGAATAAGTGTTGAGACCATCTTTTCTTTGAGTAGCTCGAAGCTCTTTTGACATTCGTCATTCCAAAAGAACGAAACATCCTTCTTGAGAAATTTTTCCATAGGGGCAGTAATCAGTGCATAGCCTTGAATGAATTTCCTCTAGTAGCCCGTGTGTCCAAGGATCGAGTGCAACTGTTTATTTGTGGATGTTACTGGAAAATTTATGATAACTGCGATTTTGGCAGGATCTACCATTAGTCCTTGCCGATAAACTATGTGGCCAAGAAAGATTCTGAAGGGTACGCAGAAGATGCAATTCTTGATATTTACAAAAATTTGGTGTTTTCGGCAAGCACCCAACATCATGTGCAGGTTTGAGACATGTGCTTTTACCAGGCCGAAGACAGTCCAATCATAAAAATACACCTGGAGGAACTTGTGAATGAATTATTTGAACACTGTGAAAACGACCCGCGAGAAGATAGCAGGGACATTTTTGTGTCCAAATGGCATGACAGTATACTGAAAAGATCCCCACTCAGTGGCAAACATGGTTTTGCTGTGATTCTCAGGTATGATTCTTATCTGATGGTATCCTGAGAGCCCGTCCGTGAAGGAGTATTCTTCCTGTCCTCCCCAGTTGTCTAAGATTTCGTCTAAGAATGACATTGGGAATGGATCATAAACGCAGGCATTGTTTAACTTGCGTAGGTCCAGACAGATCTGAATCTCCCCCTTAGTTTTTTTCTCCTGAACCACCATTGGACTGACCCAGTCTGACTATTCAACAGGTTCGATGATACCTACAACAAGCATTTTATAGAGCTCATCCTTGACCTTCTACTTATACTTGGGGTTCAACCTATAAGGTCATTGTTTTATGGGTCGTGCATCAGGTTTGAGAGTGATATGCATGACCCCTAAGTCCCCCGTGATCCCCTTCAGCTTGGAACACTTTGTAGGGAACAAGTCCTGATATTATGTCAGTAATTCGACCACTTTTCCTACTGTATTCTCATCCCAGTAGTCCCCAATATTAGCCAACTTCGGGTGCTCTTTTGTCCCAATGTTTACTTCAAGCAGCTTGAGAGGATTAGTGACATCCACTTCTTTCAGTGGAGGTACTTCAACGACGCAGTCCCCTTCCGACTCTGGGATAAATACAGACTGCAGATCATCTTCACCTTCCTCTCTTGCGAAGCTACGACAGTTGACAATATCCTGCATCTGTGTTTCCCATGTCAGCGTCCCGAATATTGCAGAAGAGTCAGTCTTGCCAAACATGAATGTATATAAGTCCTTCAGAGCTTCGTCAAGCACCTTGGAACCCCCTATCAGTATGAATGTTCCTATCAAGTCATTATTCAGAGTTTCCCAGTGGTGGGTGTGATGATGTAGCTCCGCATCTAGGTACCAGGCAGTAGGGATTGGACCCAAAACGTGAGTGAATAAGTGAACCCAGTCTTTTGTAGTTTGGTCGCCCTACGCCTCCATCCATGCAACCATGTGTTCACGCGGATCCCCTAGGCCAAGGAACAGCTTGACCCATACCTCTCCTGGAGTCTCAAATCACAGGAGCATCATGCCCCGACAATCCTCCCACTCTGGGAATGCTTCCTTATGCATCTCCCGCCATTGTGTAGGGGTTGCATGCATAGCTTGGTTAAGGGCCCATAACCTTCGTTCCTTGGTAACCTCAGCTTCAAATGCTCACAAAAATTCTCTAACATTACTAGAACCATCAAAGTAAGGGAGATCTCTTACCTCTAAGGAGATGCAGCGGAAGTTCTTTTTGATCTGAATACATCACAGTATAGAGACATCATGTAGTTGATTTTGCCAATTCTTTATCTCCCCATCAGAGTCGGAGAAACATTGACTGTCATTTTCTCAGCAGAGTACTCCCTCCACCATGGGGTTGATCCAATCATCATCTCATGCATTCAACTTATATATGTGATCCACATCTTCTTCGTCTTGCACTAGTTCTATGTGTCATTCCCCTTCCACAGGATCTAACGGTACTATTACCCTTGTACCATTATTTTCAAATACCATGCTTCTCTTATTTAGGTTAATGATGCCCCCCATATCAATGGCCCAATCCAAGCCTAGGAGCACCAGGTAGGGGTCCGCATCTTCTACAATCTGAATCACTTCAAAATCATCCCGAACCTTGACCCCTACGATATCCACCACGATCTTCGACAGTCTTCCCAAGGGTATGATATTCTGTTGATTATCCATATGCAGCTGGATAGTGGACCATTCCAACATAGGTTCCCCCATTCGTTGTCAAGTCTGTTTAGGTAATACATTCACATCTGACCCTAGGTCCAAAATAACATGATCCATCTCATAATCACTGATCTGTGCATTTAACCGCATCTCCCTACCAGTGTGTTTCTTATATCTATAGAGTTTTTGTATGTCCTTGAATTCCGGAGGGAGGCTAGGTCGTGTTGTGCAACTATCTATTAATTCCTAAAGATTTTCCACAGACTTTGGGTTGCGCAATAACTTCATACATGCCTGTAAAAAGGGTTTGACCTCCTCATCTGCCTTGAGGTCTTCATGTGGCTGTGAAGTAGATGCCTCTACCTCAGCAAAGTCTTTGTGAGTTGCAACAAATGTTTCTTTCTCCCTTTTTAGATCCAAACCTTCCTATTTGATAACTTCTTTTCAGATCAGAGGCTTGGTTGAAATTTTCTCCCCAGGCCCCCTGGTGGACATCCCACTGCGTGTTATGACATTTATACTTGGATATTTGTCCCACATTTCAACCTTAACCATCTGCACATTCTGCGTAGGTGTCGGCCGCTTTTCCTGCATCTTTTCTATCAATATTGGACAATATTCAATCGCATGGTTCAACTATCTACAATACCAGCAGGACTACCTTGTAGGGTTTGGGTAGTCCCTAGCAAAGTGTCCTACTTCTCCACAATTATAACAGGTTAGTTGCCCTCATCCCTAACCTGTGCTTCCACCTCTTCTGCCTCCCCTTCCCCTGGCTAGGTAGCCCCCTGTGCTCAAGAGGGATCTTGATGAGGATGGATCCGAATGTACCCTATATAGGTTTCCTTGATCGATCATCAAATCATACATCTGGTAGTTCTGTTCATCCTGTCCTACCGACCTACAGAACCTGCACAATTGCTGCTTTACTTCTGGGACGTACGCAGAAAGGTGGGGATAGTGGTTTGTGTCGTGCAACCCTGTAACGCGGCAATCATCACACCATAGTGCCGACCCACTTGGTCCTATAACTTCCCCAGGGAACAATGGACTAGGTCCCCCAGCCTGCATGTAGCCTGTTAACAGAGGGTAGTTATCCTTGGTGTGACCATTCATCCTGCATCGTATGCACCATCTTTCAGGGCTAGCCTCTGCTCTACCCTCCTTTCGCGGATTTTGGATCTCCATGTGCATCACTTCTAGTTGTCCTTGGATCTGCTAGATGCCCAGCTCAGTATCATCTCAAGGTGCAGCTTCCAACTTCACAGCAACCTCCAAGGATTTTTCTGGTGATTCGAAAGTTTGGTGACCCATAGGTACGCGCAGATGAGGTAGCATCATAGCAATGAACCATTCTGTGTGTTGTCTGTCATCGTACTGAAATCCTCCTTATCTGATCACCTTCTTCAGTCATTGATCGGCCTCCCACATAGACTCAGAGGGCCCTTGCTTGAAATCCTTTAGATCGAACACTATTTTAGAATAGGACTTAGGCTTCTTGAACTGTTGTTTCAAGGCATTCTTGATCTCTTCAATGGTTGAGTTTGCATGTTGTCCGATGTATCCCATGTACCAGTCCAAAGCTCTTCCTTCAAAGGAAAGGGATAGTTGTGCCCTCTTCACCACATCACTAGCTACGTTCTGTGCAGTCCATACTGATTCTGCGACAAACCAGAACTGATCCATGTCTTCATCTCCCACACCCTTAAAGGTAGGAAATTTCATTTGCGCAACCATGTCATCTTTTGGTGGTGGCGACGGTGTAGGTGAATTCTTATCCCTATGGTGGTTCGAAAGTGGTGTGGCTGGAGGACTTTGCGCAACTGCTTCTCTTACCGGACTGTAGACAGATCTATCTCCTTCTTGGTTGGTTCGATAGTATTTTCCACTTCATGTCATACTCCCATCCAGATCAGAGGTCATTCATTCGGTGTGGTTACATAGAATACTTTTTTCGCACAATAATATCTTAATTAGAAATGGTAAGGTCTTCAGAAAATTACCCCAAAATCCTTTAAATAATCTTCGCTCTGATTCAGAGTAGGAGACAAACTGATCAATGGAAAATTCTGTCATGAACCCTTCTAGCACACTTTCCATCTACCGGTCCACCATGTGAGTTATGGTGTTATCAATATTTTCTAACTGCTTGATCAATTCTGGGGTCCACTGTGTGACCCGCTCACCCTTCCAACACTTCTGGAATTCGACCAACCTTGCAAGCCACTCCTGGAGCTCGATTGAAATGGTTACAAAGAATATCTCGTAGATCTCCGTGAAAATTTACTTATTTTTCCACTCTTCGGTGGTCAACTTCTTACTGCGGTTTTATTTTACTACGAATTCTTGGACTTGTTGTTCGAACCATTCATCAATTTCTTACGTTTCCAGTACAGCCTTAGCATTACCCTATCCCTCTCTCAAAATTCTCCCGGTCTCGACAACGGAACCATTTTTTGGCTCAAGGGGTCGTGACCTAGGTTTGGAGGTTAAGGTTTTCCAACAAACCCCTATACTACTGGCCCTTTCGGTAGTGACCTACTTGCACAGGCCAAACTCTCACTCGAAGCAGTATGGGAGGGTGCTGGAACCAAGTTTCTGCACCATGGGAGAGGGCAGGTAAGTTAGGCAGAGCTACATTCTTCTTCACAAATATCAGATCGCATATTACAGAACCCAGATCTATTAATCCCTTCACATCCACATGCGCAATACCACTTATAATCATAGTAAACAAAAGATACAAGACAATAAAGAAACTATCGTAGCTATCCTTGCGTAAAGTATAATCAGACAGATTCAGATCAATTGTCAATGCAGCATAAGAAATTAACACAATTATTTTCGGAGTTCAACATAGAATCATGCATAACATAATAGATATCATAGAGTCGCATTAACAGATTTTGATATTCCAACAACCTTCCACTTTTATTAATCCTTCGGATCCTTTTACAATACCCAAAACTCAACCTACACACATAGCAGCAAGGTCTACACACAATAAGACTAAGGATCTCCGTGCACACAACCAGCAGGAGTCCTTTCCCTAAAAACCCAAACATATCTACTAATTCACGATTCGCACCAATCTTAGTTCATTGCCTTACAACTCAAAAAAGGTTCAACTACTTATACTACTTTAGCCCACACATCCAATGGTCCACAAACTGTGGTTTGTAGACTCTTTGTCTACCCTTAACCCACTTACAATGCATTAGAGGCTTTGACCCACCCCAAAACCCCTGTGTTAGACTAAATATAATAAAACATATACAAAATGGAAGAGATTCATAGCTTTGTAGGAGACCCTATTCCAAAAATTCCTCCATGACTTTGTCCATCTGTTGCAGCCGTGTAGGGAAGCCCTGTTTCAAGGTTGTGGCCCTAATATTCTTCTTTCCCTGTGAGTGAGTTGTAAGGAAAATAAATTTCCTAGTTTGGGAAAAAATCTTACTGCATTTTTTTCAATAATCAAGGATATGGAAGGAAGTGGTACTACCTCTGGTATCTTGTACAATTTTTTTCCCAAAGTAATAAAAACAGAATGAGGCCTAGACTCATACACAACATGTCACCTCCACAAGTATGGTTGGCCCAATAATACATTAGCTACATCAAGAGGAGAAAAATCACACAATACCTCATCTGTGAATGGCTTGATGTTGTACGGAAGGCGGAACTACTAGTAGACGCGAAGATATTTCCCTTAGTGAAGCCACCCGATGGTATAATACTGCGGGTGTGCTATAGTCAGTAGGCCGAGCTGCTTCATGACCTCTGCTGAAATGAGATTATTTTAGCTTCTGGTATCGACATGAAATTGCAGTGGAGAACCATTCACCCGCATTTACGAATGGAAGAGGTGCTCCCCCTCCTCTGGATTCCCGGGATCCTCCCTTTGGAGCTTGGTGGTGGAAAAAATGGCACTAGGGTCTGCATCAATGATACACTTCCATTTGTCATATCCCTTTTCTGGTTCTGACTCAGGATTAGAACATGCATCTGATTCAAGTGCCTTCTGTTCGGCCACCAACGACTGTTTGGTCTAACACTCGTTTGTGCTATGAGTGGGACCGTTATGAAATTCACACCATTTCCCCATGTCCTTCTTTGGATTTGTGGTGTTGTTCTGAGTCACCCCACTTTATTTTTTCCACCTCTTCTATGGTTTGGGAGCACCTTTCCTTGTCTTTGGATTCTCAGATCCAAAGTCTCACTTCTTCTACTTAATTTTTTGCTTGATCTTGGCGGCATAGAGATATGCCATGACAAGCAAGGTAATTTCAAGGAACTCCATTTCCTCCCGAATGTGTCTGTGTAGACAACTACGGTACTTGAGGTCCAAATGTCTCTATGAATATTTAATACCCAACATTGTGCATAGGGCATGGAACAAATTCGTCTGTTCGTGCACATCTTGATCCCTTTGTTGTCGCAACATGGTCCATTGGATATACTTGTCCTCATAGATCCCCACAGGGTAATTTTATTCCTTAATGTTGTCTTAGAACGAATTCCAAGTGGGTGCGACCGAGAACAGAGAGGGTTACCTCTTGTAATTTTTCTCACAGTAGGTTTCCCACCAGTATTTGACATGGGGGGTGGCTTTGAGGAGTGCAAAAATAATATTTTTTTGGTTGGAGAAATCATGGACTGAGAAATACCCTTCTTGCAAATTCAATCATCTATCTATGGTGTCTGCATCTATCTGGCCTTCAAATACATGAATTTCAAAGTTTACCTGTACCTTGAAGGGCTTGGCACCTCCAGAGTGGTTGTTGGATGTAGATGCGCCATAGGTGGGCAGTCGTTGAAGAATCTGAGCAAATTTATCCATCATCGCCTTCCTTTGTTTCTTGAGGGCCTCCTCGAGCAATATTTTATATAATCTCCTGCTCCGTCGTCTTTATTTTCTTCCGCCATGGGAGGTCATCAGGGTTTGGGCTGATCTTGCAGGGGTTCAACCAGATCGAGCCCTAACTCCTTATACCCTGACCTCGTTGGGGACATGCAAAGAAAAATAGAGAAAGAGTAGACCACTCTGATACTACTGATTCAGATGGATGCAGGGACGCAATAAAATACAAAAGTAGACATAAAAAAAGAGATGCAACGCAAATAATACTTCATTACATTTATATCAAATAACAAAAATATGTTTACAGACATAACAAAAATAAAGTAGCTAGGGTGCTCGTAACTTATCTTTAAGAAGATATGTGGCAGCTACAGGCCTCTGAACTATGTTACAATGAGGATTGAGGGCCTATTTATTATTAAGAAATAATGGAAAACTCTAAACATCCAAAAACGTAACCCTAGGAGATGAAGTGCCAAAACTATGGGCCCTGTTTGGGTAAATTGGTGTTTCAACTTCCCGAGGACGTAACTTTGGCATACGATATTCATTTGACGTGCACCATACCTCATTAGAAAGATCTATCTGAGTACTACAACTTTTTATGTGAGCAATATCGATCCATGGAAGTGTATTTCTCCCAGTTTTTCCAAAAAACGTTGTTTATGGCCTGAAAACAACTTCAGAAGTTTAGGACCCGAAAAACTGCTAAAAATAGTAAGTTGTGTCGAAACTGAAAAATTTAATGAATCGATGGCAGGGGTTCAAATGGAATAGGTCAATCACCACCAATATCCACCTAGATCATTAGGGCCTTCAAACGGATCTGAAATTTCAAGACCTGAAAACCTGCTAAAAATATTAATTTGTGATGAAAGTGAAAAACTTAAAGAACTGATGGTGCGGGTCCAAATGGAATAGGTGGGTGGCCGCAAATATCCTCCTAGATAATTCCTCCACAAAACTTGTATATAAAATGGCAAAAGAGGCAGTAAAATGTGAAGTTGATGATATTATACAAATGCACATGGTAGTCCACAAAGAAACGTGATGAGAGCATTTACATCTTTCATTCTAGAACAGAGAGGCCTTTGTACAAATATGAAACTAAACAATGCCATGCATAAATTGTCAAGGATGCCTCATATAAAATCCATATTCAATAAATATATCCTATTGTTCAATGACCGAGTTGTACAAAGGAAAAGAGTGAAAAAAGCCCATGAAAAAAGCTTCAAAAAGGAAACATTATTGTGCAAAGCCTCCAAGCTCAAAAATAACTAAGGGATATTACAAAATAATTCCTAGATCCCATTACTATGGTCTACAAGACATCCATTTGGGGACACACAAACAAGAAGCTTGGAGCAGAGATACTTGCTCGTTGTGTGGGAAATCAAGTCATGCCTCAAATAAATGCCCATAAGGATAAGAATGTAAGCTACACATAGGGAAAAATTCACAAGAATTTTCTAAAAAATATCAGCAAGACAAACAGAAGAGAAGAAGGAAAATCACTAGTCTTAGTCGAGTGTTATAAATGTGGGTCTAAATTCCACAAAGCACAAAATTGTCCTAATATCTGCATTAGAGAAGAAATACATGTTATACAACATATTTTTGACTTATAATATTCACAAGATTATAATGTAGTATTTGTTGTTGACCATTGTAAATGTATAGATTCAGAAAATTTCCATTGCATCATCTCCAAGTCAGATTCTAAATATACTTTTAAAGAGGAGCGTGATCTATAGCAGAAATCGAAAATTTGCATGGCTCACATTTCTAATAATAAATAATCAAAAGCCATAGTCCGAATAAAAATGTTTCCTAGAGGTGAAATGAAGGAGAAACTAATGGAGAAGTTTTTACCAACCATGGGCAAGAACCAAGGTTCTACATCAATAAATTTTGGAAAAGGTATGCAACAAAAGCCTTTTTTGTGGATGCTTCTTAAAAAAAAAATACCAAGTCATTCCAAAAACTACACCAACAAGAAAAACGGATAATTCTTACTATAAATGAAGTTAGTCAAGAGATAAGAAGCCTAAAAAAAGAAATCAGTGAAATCAAAGTTCAGGTCTCTAAACTAGAAAAAAGTAAAATAAAAGAAACATAAATCTTAGAACAAAAACCCTCTTTCATAAAGAATTCAAATGTGGAAATATATGAAGTGAGATCAAATGGTTATGGTAATTATTTACATCATACATAATAGTGTATGTAAGTTGCTACATATATTTACTTAAATAAAGGGTTTGGAACCGGGGATTGGGATTTTGAAACTATAGAGCACATGCTCAATTCAATGCTAATATTTCGACAACTTAGGTTTGTAGGAGAACCTTTTAAAAGAGACAATGATTTTTTCTTTTTAATAACTAATGAATGATGAAAACATCAGACAAGCCAGGAATAAGATATGGCTATTTTGAGAGGGGAAATGATTTAGCGCAATACCAATTTTTTTTCAACATTTATTGCAATTACTAATTAATTAATTTTTAATACATAGTGGATATGTGTAAAAATCATATATATTTCGGGTTCTGTGTTGACTTTTTAAATCCACTAACGACATTGATTATTTCCAGAATTTCCTATCTACTTACAGTTACCATTTTTGGGAGCGCTTCGTTTACCAGTCCTCGTGGAGGAGCCATATCGTCAATGGTAACCTGGCTTTGACATACCTAAAGGCTTTGAGGAGACATATCGCTGTTGGTAATGTGGCTTTGAGGAAATCATTCATTTGACTTTTTACGGAATATCTTGTATCATATTCAATTCATTGAAAAATGTGCAGCCAAGAAAATGTTTACCTCTGATTGAGGAAAATTACTTCCAATTACCAAGAAAACTACACAAAATTTGAATTCTTTGCATGGAAAATATACTCTACCGAATGCAGACGCATGCAGATATCACTTTGTGCATTTCTGGGGTGACTATTTTATAACAACAGTTATTTTTATTTTTTATTTTGTAAGAAAATTGTTTAAAGGACCGGCCATAGAAAATTAGAAACTGGATTTTTAAAGCAGGGACATGGATTGAAAGACAATTGACATATTTTCAAATAGAAGGCATATGAATGAGAAGTTTATTCAGAGGATGGAGTTCTATATCAAATTTTAATTCATTGTTCGCTCGACATTTGCATACATTAAAATATATCAATCCACTCTTTAACTAGGGTTGAACATAGCAATTTGTTTTTTCAAGTAAAATAAAAATTATTGATACAATAACAAAATACATTCTCCTAAAGTTTTATAATCTTTTTTAGTTTGAAGAGTGTTCAAGCAGCTAAGCCCTATTTACATTTCAACTGGTAATATGTCTAAAACTAGGATTATAAGTCAGATCACTAATAACCAAATGGGAATTCACACAGCGTGTTTGTAAATGACAAGGTGTTTTTTTTTTTTTTTTCTGAAGAAGTTTAAATGACAAGTTGCTCAAGAGTAAGGCCATTTTGGATTTCCGTGTTGGGAAGTTACTCAGTTGGAAAAGGTTGTTAACCAGCCTAGATCCATCTAACTCGGGATCTATCATGCGCCGAGAGGGATCAAATCTCTCGAGGTGCAAACCTATTTTTTGAGTGCAAAACTTGAGGAAAGGTTTGCACCTCAAGAGATTTGATCCCTATCGGCGCATGATAGATCCAGAGTTAGATGGATCTAGGCTGGTTCCAGTTGGAGGCATCAACGTCACATTTTTCAGATTATTAAAATTTTTGTATATTTTTGAGATGTAAGATGGATCTAGGCTAGTTTCAGTCGTGTGCTGCCAAAAAAAATCTATCAAAGATATGATTAATTTTATCAATAATATGTAAATATATCAAATATTAGTAGAATCATTTTAAATATGCTAAATATTTCTGAGATTAACTTGGTCATTTTAATTTTAAATTTTCCTAGTTACCTCAGTTCGTTGAGATGATAATTATTGTTAATAGCTATAATGATGAAAAATGATGAAATATTTTTTTTAAATGCAAAGTGACAATAATAGTGTTGAAAGATAGAAAATCTGAATAATAAGAATGTACTCATGTTACAATCAATCTCAAACTATTTTCTTCTACTATTCTTATTTCCTCCCTTGTTAGTTTTGTTATATTTTCATATCGATTATATGAAAAAGAAAATTTAAATCGTAAACCATTTAAAACTTTAGCTCGATCTGTTGTAGTAAACATGATACCTTGTCTCTCTTGCTCTCCAATATTAATAGCTTAAATTACTATAACACAAAAATCAATCTACATTGTTAAAAACTTTTTGTGCTTACACTAAAATCAATGCATATTGTTAATCAAATCACTTTAATATTAATGTACCGTCATATATCCAATTACATCAAATCATAAATCAACATATACATTGAAATCAATGCATTTAATGCAAGCAATCAAATAAGACTAGAAAATAACTTCTACATTGAAATCAATGCACCTAATGCAATCAATCAAATAAGATTAGAAACCAACATCTACACTAAAATCAATGCATTTACTCAAAGCAATCAAATAGGATTAGAAATTGCCATCTACACTAAAATCAATGCATTTAGCGCAAACAATCAAATAGTATTAGGAATAATCTACATTGAAATCAATGCATCTAGTGCAAGCAATCAAATATAATTATAAATCGACGTCTAAATTGAAATCAACACATCCAGTGCAAGCAATCAAATAGTATTAGGAATTATCACCTACACTGAAATCAATGCATCTAGTGCAAGTAATCATATATCATTAGAAATAAATATCTACACTAAAATCAATGCATCTAGTGCAAATAATCAAATAGGATTATAAATCACCATCTCCACTTAAATAAATCCATCTAGTGCAAGAAATATTCTTCCCTCTCTCCACCCTCCATCCATATCTATATCCCCATCCATCTCTTTTTTTTTTGTCTCTATCTCACCCCCCTAAACACACACGCTTTCGCACTCCATATATATCATTCTCTTTGTCAATCACCCTCTCTCCCCATCTCTCTCTTCTTCCCTCTCTTCCCCTTCTCTCCCTCTCCCCCGCTAATATCTCTCTTTCCTCCTTTTGTCCTCTCTCTCTCTCTCTCTCCATCTTCCTTATCACTCACTCTCTCTCTCTCTCTAGGAACCAACATCTACATTGAAATCAATGCATTTACTCAAAGAAATCAAATAGGATTAGAAATCGCCATCTACACTGAAATCAATGCATTTAGTGCAAACAATAAAATAGGATTAGAAATCATCTACATTGAAATTAAGTCATCTAGTGCAAGTAATCAAATATAATTATAAATCGACATCTAAATTGAAATCAACAAATTCGGTGCAAGCAATCAAATTGTATTAGAAATCACCACCTACACTGAAATCAATGCATCTAGTGCAAGTAATCAAATATCATTAGAAATAAATATCTACACTAAAATCGATGCATCTAGTGCAAATAATCAAATAGGATTAGAAATCACCATCTCCACTTATATCAATCCATCTAGTGCGAGAAATATTCCTTCCTCTCTCCACCCTCCATCCATATCTATATCCCCCTCCATCTATTCTTTTTTGTCTCTCTATCTCACCCCCTTAAACACACAGGCTCTCGTACTCCATATATATAAATCTCCTTTTCAATCACCCCCTCTCCCCATCTCTCTCTTCTTCCCTCTCTTCACCTTCCATCTATATCTCTATCTTCCCCTTATCTCCCTCTCCCCCATTAATATCTCTCTTTCCTCCTTTTGTCCTCTATTCCTCTCTCTCCATCTTCCTTATCACTCTCTCTCTCTCTCTCTCTAGAAAGCAACATCTACACTAAAATCAATGCATTTACTCAAATAAATCAAATAGGATTAGAAATCGCCATCTACATGGAAATCAATGCATTTAGTGCAAACAATCAAATATGATTAGAAATCATCTACATTGAAACCAATTCATCTAGTGCAATTAATCAAATATAATTATAAATCGACATCTAAATTGAAATCAACACATCCAGTGCAAGCAATCAAATAGTATTAGGAATTATTGCCTACACTGAAATCAATGCATCTAGTGCAAGTAATCATATATCATTAGAAATAAATATCTACACTGAAATCGATGCATCTAGTGAAAATAATCAAATAGGATTATAAATCACCATCTCCACTTAAATAACTCCATCTAGTGCAAGAAATATTCTTCCCTCTCTCCACCCTCCATCCATATCTATATCCCCATCCATCTATTTTTTTTTTGTCTCTATCTCACCCCCCTAAACACACACGCTCTCACACTCCATGTATATCATTCTCTTTGTCAATCACCCTCTCTCCCCATCTCTCTCTTCTTCCCTCTCTTCCCCTTATTTCCCTCTCCCCTGCTAATATCTCCCTTTCCTCCTTTTCTCCTCTCTCTCTCTCTCTCTCCATCTTGCTTATCACTCACTCTCTCTCTCTCTAGGAACCAACATCTACACTGAAATCAATGCATTTACTCAAAAAAATCAAATAGGATTAGAAATTTCCATCTACACTGAAATCAATGCATTTAGTGCAAACAATAAAATAGGATTAGAAATCATCTACATTGAAATTAAGTCATCTAGTGCAAGTAATCAAATATAATTATAAATTTACATCTAAATTGAAATCAATACGTTCAGTGCAAGCAATCAAATTGTATTAGAAATCACCACCTACACTGAAATCAATGCATCTAGTGCAAGTAATCAAATATCATTAGAAATAAATATCTATGCTAAAATCGATGCATCTAGTGCAAATAATCAAATAGGATTAGAAATCACCATATCCGCTTATATCAATCCATCTAGTGCGAGAAATATTCCTTCCTCTCTCCACCCTCCATCCATATCTATATCCCCCTCCATCTATTCCTTTTTGTCTCTCTATCTCACCCCCCTAAACACACAGGCTCTCGTACTCCATATATATCAATCTCCTTTTCAATCACCCCCTCTCCCCATCTCTCTCTTCTTCCCTCTCTTCACCTTCCATCTATATCTCTATCTTCCCCTTATCTCCCTCTCCCCCATTAATATCTCTCTTTCCTCCTTTTGTCCTCTTTACCTCTCTCTCCATCTTCCTTATCACTCTCTCTCTCTCTCTCTAGCAACCAACATCTAAACTAAAATCAATGCATTTACTCAAATAAATCAAATAGGATTAGAAATCGCCATCTACACTGAAATCAATGCATTTAGTGCAAACAATCAAATAGGATTAGAAATCATCTACATTGAAACCAATTCATCTAGTGCAAGTAATCAATTATAATTATAAATCGACATCTAAATTGAAATCAAAAAATTCAGTGCAAGCAATCAAATTGTATTAGAAATCACCACATACACTGAAATCAATGCAAGTAATCAAATATCATTAGAAATAAATATCTACACTAAAATAGATGCATATAGTGCAAATAATCAAATAGGATTATAAATCACCATCTCCACTTATATCAATCCATCTAGTGTGAGAAATATTCTTCCCTCTCTCCACCCTCCATCCATATCTATATCCCCATCCATCTCTTATTTTCTGTCTCTCTATCTCACCCCCCTAAACACACACACTCTCGCACTCCATATATATCATTCTCTTTGTCAATCACCCTCTCTCCCCATCTCTCTCTTCTTCCCCCTCTTCCCCTACTCTCCCTCTCCCCCGCTAATATCTCCCTTTCCTCCTTTTCTCTTCTCTTCTCTCTCTCTCTCTCCATCTTGATTATCACTCACTCTCTCTCTCTTTAGGAACCAACATCTACACTGAAATCAACGCATTTACTCAAAAAAATCAAATAGGATTAGAAATTGCCATCTACACTGAAATCAATGCATTTAGTGCAAACAATAAAATAGGATTAGAAATCATCTACATTGAAATTAAGTCATCTAGTGCAAGTAATCAAATATAATTATAAATTTACATCTAAATTGAAATCAATACGTTCAGTGCAAGCAATCAAATTGTAGTAGAAATCACCACCTACACTGAAATCAATGCATCTAATGCAAGTAATCAAATATCATTAGAAATAAATATCTATGCTAAAATCGATGCATCTAGTGAAAATAATCAAATAGGATTAGAAATCACCATCTCCACTTATATCAATCCATCTAGTGCGAGAAATATTCCTCCCTCTCTCCACCCTCCATCCATATCTATATCCCCCTCCATCTATTCTTTTTTGTCTCTCTATCTCACCCCCCTAAACACACGGGCTCTCGTACTCCATATATATCAATCTCCTTTTCAATCACCCCCTCTCCCCATCTCTCTCTTCTTCCCTCTCTTCACCTTCCATCTATATCTCTATCTTCCCCTTCTCTCCCTCTCCCCCATTAATATCTCTCTTTCCTCCTTTTGTCCTCTCTCCCTCTCTCTCCATCTTCCTTATCACACACTCTCTCTCTCTCTAGAAACCAACATGTACACTTAAATCAATGCATTTACTCAAATAAATCAAATAGGATTATAAATCACCATCGACACTGAAATCAATGCATTTAGTGCAAACAATCAAATAGGATTAGAAATCATCTACATTGAAACCAATTCATCTAGTGCAAGTAATCAAATATAATTATAAATCGACATCTAAATTGAAATCAACAAATTCAGTGCAAGCAATCAAATTTTATTAGAAATCACCACCTACACTGAAATAAATGCATCTAGTGCAAGTAATCAAATATCATTAGAAATAAATATCTACACTAAAATCGATGCATATAGTGAAAATAATCAAATAGGATTATAAATCACCATCTCCACTTATATCAATCCATCTAGTGTGAGAAATATTCTTCCCTCTCTCCACCCTCCATCCATATCTATATACCCCTCCATCTCTTATTTTCTGTCTCTCTATCTCACCCCCCTAAACACGCACACTCTCTCAATCCATATATATCAATCTCTTTGTAAATCCCCTCCTCTCCCCATATCTCTCTTCTTCCCTCTCTTCACCTTCCATCTATATCTCTATCTTCCCCCTCTCTCCCTCTCCCTCGTTAATATCTCTCTTTCCTAATTTTTTCCTCTCTCCCTCTCTCTCCATCTTCCTTATCACTCACTCGCTCTCTCTCTCTCTCCACCTTTCTCTCTCTATTTCTTTATTCTTACCTCTCTCCCCCTCCCCCTCTAAGTCAATCTCTCTTTCCCTCCCTCTCTCCACTCTCTCACATCCTCTCTCTTCCTTTCTCTCTTTCCCTTTCTCTCCCATCTCTCTCTCCCTCTCTCTCTCTCTCTTCACCCACCAACTATGTTACTATATCCCTCCCTCTCATCTTATCTCTCCTTCTCCCCCCTTATCTCCATCTCTCCTTATTTGTCTCTTTATCTCAGTCCCAAACATACACGCTCTCTCTTTGTCTCTCCCTTGTCACTCCTTCTCTCTCTCCACTTCTCACTCTCTATATTTCTTATTTCCTACATCTCTCCCCCTCCAACTCCATCTCTCTTATCGATCCCTCTATCCTCCTCTCTCTCAAGTCCTCTCTCTTGTCCTTCATCTCTCTCTCTCTCTCCCCTAAATCCCTCTCTCTTCCCTGATCTCTCTCTATGTCTCTCTCTCTTTCTCCAAAACTCTCTCTTCCCCTATCACTCTCCTCCTCTCTCTCCCTTTCTCTCCCACCTCTCTCTCTCTCTTTTCCCTCCAATCCTCTCTCTTCTCCCATATCTCTCTCTCTCTCTAATCCTCTCTCTTCCCCCATCCCTTTCTTTCTCTCTCTCTCAAACTACATTACTATATCCCTCCCTCTCTCCTTCTCACTTCTTCTCTCCCCCCTTCTTTCCATACATCTTACTTTGTCTCTTTATATCACCCCTAAACATACACATTCTCTCTCCACCTCTCCCTTATCACTTTCTCTCTCTATTTCTTCTTAGTTATGTAAACTAATAAAACCTCTTTTCATATTTACTCCATAATCTGCTTTATATTTGTATTTACGAATAGTTTATTTATATTTTTATTTATTTACCATACCCCTTTTCTTTACTATGGTATTTGGCCCATAGGTTTGTTATATAATTAGATTTTTTTTTATAATCCTATTTGATATATTGCTATTTATTTACCTTACCTCTTTATACCTCTTTTATATCTATTTATTTACCATACCTCTTTATACCTATTTTATATTTATTTATTTATTTATCATACATTTTTATGCCTATTTTATATTTATTTATTTGCCCATGGTATTTGGCCCATGGTATCAATATTAATTTGTCCCATGGTATTCGTCCCATAGGCTTCATCTAAATAAAACCTCTTTTTAAAGTTTTTTTAAATATAAAAAGGTTTATGGAATAAATATAAAAAGAATTTTTATTTATTTACCATACATCTAGTTTATATATATTTTTATTTATTTACCATAGCTCTGAAGTAAGTATAAATTCATCTTACAAATATTTAATTAAAATAAATATTAAAAGATTTTGGATTTTGATTGTTTGTGTTGAATTAACTCTTTTCCTTTGATTTAGGAAATGGTATTGACTTTAGTAAAGAGTAAAGATGTTTAAAATTTTACTTAATTTGAAAATTCAATGTGGTAATTTTTTTTGTTAAAGGTAAATTTATGATCCATTCAAATTCACGTATATGATTTACTATCCATTCAAATTATATAAATAATACATAATTGTATTAGAAATTGATATATGTTCTAGCAGAATGAGATTTTTATTTTTTATTTATTTTTAATTTAAAACTTAAGCCTACATTTTGCATGAGAACCTGACATACCAGACATCGGGGTCAAATTGGGCTGTAGATGCGCCTCTCGACGCAATTAATGGTTCTGAGTAGATGTTCAACGATTTCAGAGAATAGGAGAGAGGGTTTTGTCCAAGTTGTGAAGGACCCGTAACTAGGTTTTTTGTTTGAATATATAATATTTTTAATATGCTTCATAAATAAAAGACTGACCATTTATAAAAAAATTGTTTTTAATAATTAAATATCAAATTTTAATTATTTTAAATCGCCTTAGAAAATATTACTGATCCACGATAACATGTTTTTCAACAATTAATACACAATTTCCATACTTACAAAGCACCCTTTAAAAAAAATCTAATTTATGTAGTATCCTGCTTTAATTTCTCCAAATGATTCATCACTTTGATGGGTGAACAGATCACATAATTGGACTTCTTTATATTATGAATCAGAATCAGATTTTGGTCCTCGTGTATTACTCTAGCAAAGGAAATTAGTACTGAAAAAAAGGTTTTGATACCCTTATTAATTTTATGGAAAATAAATAAGAAGAGAAGATTATATATTAGATTTGCTTGTACACTACAAATAAATCCATCTGCATTTAGCACCTGATCTGAATTTATATTTTATTACATATTAATTTGCCTCATGAGAATATGATATGCATTAAAGAAATAGGAGTTAATAAAAAAAATAAGAGATTGCACCAAGGATTCTAAAATGCTGCAACAAATGGGTGCAACCAAGTATTGAATTTTTAGAATTGATGGCCTTTTTTATATGAAGGGTTTTGAAAAAATTACGGGCATATAAAATATATGCATTTGTAATATAACGTTGCCACGTTTTCTTTACCTTTAAGAAAATATAAGGAAAACCTAATAAAATATGCTGGTTTGTAATAGAATAAAACATGATAAGATATATTGGTTTGCAATATAATGCTCACATATTTTTTTTGGTTGTTTATTTTATAATTTATTTTAAATTTTTATGATTATCATCTAGTGATGGTATCTCTTTTATTTCATTCCCTTATATTATGTCATATTGAAATAGCTTCAATAGAGTTTATATTGTGTAAGGGACACTTTTAAATTTTAGTAGTTCCAATAATTTCTTAATTTATACTCTCAACATAGTAAAGACTCATTTAGACTAGGTACATGAGGAAGACTTAACTATTATGTGATATAAATAGATTGGATATTTTTTATTCTATTATGTGAGTTTAATATACAATAATAATCTCCATATACTTTATAATGACTTGTGCAAGTAAGAATATGTAATGACTTGTACAAGTAAATTAATTGACATGAACTTGTAAGTCTAGATATTTTTTTTTATATTATTATTATCAAATTTAAATTGAATGTCCAACAAATCAATTCATGTAAAAAAAAATGAATCGAATCCATGTGATATGGATATTTAATTTTTACCACATTATTATTATGAAATTGAAAGCCCAACAAACTAGTTCATGTGCAGAAAAATAAATCAAATCATTGGCACATGGGTATCTATTTTTTCCCACATTTTTATTGAGGAAACTTATTACCCAACAAATCAATTCATTGAATCAAATTTTCCTTACCACCTGCACTAAATATAAATACGACTGTGTAATAGAAACATGAAACATTGTATGAATCATATCAATTCATATACATAAAATTAAATCAAATTTTCCATTTCACTGGCACTAAATATATATAACATTATATACTAGAAAGATAAACTCGGACTCATGAAATTTCAAACAAATATCATGGGTCTTGAAAATATAGTGGAACTCACTTCTTGAAATCTCACACAAAATTGTAGAACGAGATTAGAATCTTGAATGCCATTACAGTCTAATGAAAACTTTATTATCACCTAGAAAATGTTCATGTTAAACAATAAAAAAGAGATAGACACATCTATTCCATATCCAAATCGAGATAAGAATAAAATGGTGGCTCTATTTGATTTAGGTTGATATATAAACTCAATTGCAATGATTTATATGTAAGTTTAAAAATCATGGATCACCCTCAATATTAATAGCAATATTAAAATCACTCATTTCCCTAATCAATTATTAACAACAATATTAATTGTTATATAATATTAATATTAGCTATTGAATACATTAATATTAATAAATATACTGGTAAATAAAAATAATAAGAATAACACTCAAACCAATATTATAAACAATATAATTAATAATATCATTGAATGCAATATTAATAATTTTTTTAATTTTTTATTATCTAATATTATTAATGTATAGTATTTACATTATAATACTAGCACAAGTAAATTCATAAAGCGATTAATACTAAAAATCCGAGCCATTATAAACTCAAAGGAATAATATTAAACCCTAGGGATTATATTATAAATGTAAGGAATATAAATCCTAAGATAAATATTATAAACCCTAAAATAATCATGGTAGCCCATGGTTTACCATGATATATTTTCATATTGAAACAATATTTTTCATAATGTGGCGTTGAACCATGGTTGACCATGGTCCACTATGATTGATTTTCATATTGCGACAATCTTTGCCAGAATGAGACGTTGGATCATGGTTTATTTTCATATTGAAAAAATCTTTGTCACAATGTGGTGTTGGACCATGGTTAAACCATGAACCCAAGGGATTTATATTAAACCTAAGGATTCAAAATTATAAACCTTATGAATAATATTATATCATAGGAATATGAACCCTTAGATCAATAACCTTGATTGGTTTTATAAACACAAAGGAATAATAAACCCAAGGGATTAATATTAAAAACCCAAAGGGATTATAAAATCAAGAGAAAATTTAACCCATCGGATAAATATTGTAAACCCAAGGTATATAAACCCTAAGATAAATATTATATAATCTAAAAAAACATGGTTGACCATAGTTGACAATGATTATAAACCCACTGGATTTATATTAAACCCTGGGATTAATATTATAAACATTATGAATAATATTATAACTTAGGTATATGAGCTATTAGATTAATAAACCCAAGGGATTAATTCTAAAATACCAAGGTATTATAAACCCCAGGCAATAATAATAAACCCAAGAGATTAATATTATAAACCCTAAGATAAATATTAAACATGGTTTATCGTGGTTGACATTGGTCATTTTCACATTGAGAAAATATTTTTCACAATGCGACATGTATTGACCATGCTTGAGCATGATTGATTTTCATATTGAGGCAACCATGGTCAAACATGTTTATTTATGAATTTATATTATTTATCTTAGGGTGTATATACATTGGGTTTATGATATTAATCCCTTGAGTTTAATATTTAATTCCCTTGGGTTTAATAGTATTAATCTCTTTAGTTTATTATTTCCTTGGGCATATAATATCATTATGTTATGTTTATTAATATAAGGGTTAATATTCCTAGGGCGTAATATTATTCATAGGGTTTATAATATTAATCCTTGGGTTAATATAAATCCATTGTGTTTATAATCATGGTCGACCTTTGTCCAACTTCATATTGTGATAAATATTTTCTCAATATTAAAATAAATCATGCTCGAAGGTCACATTATGATAAAGATTGTCTCTATATGAAAAACAATCATGCTCAACCATGGTAAACCATCGCCCAACGTCACATTGTGACAAATATTGTCTTAATATGATAACGGATCATGGTTAACCATGTTTATTTTAGGGTTCATAATATTTATCTTAAGGTTTATAAACATTGAGTTTATAAGATTAATCCCTTGGGTTTAATATTATTTCCTTTGGTTTATAATACCTTGGGGTTTTAGAATTAATATAATGGTTTACAATATCAATTTCTTGTGTTTAGTAATTAATCTATGCGTTCATATTCCTAGGGTATAATATTATTCATAAGGTTTATAATATGTATCCTACGTTTTAATATAAATCCCATGTGTTTATAATCTTGGTCAATCCTGGTCTAATGTCACAATGTGAAAAAGATTTTCTCAACATCAAAATTAAACATTGTCAATCATGGTTAACCATGGTCCAACGTCAGATTGTGACAAAGATTTTCGCAACAGAAATATCAACCATGGTCAAATGTCACATTATGACACAAATTGTCCCAATATGAAAATCAACCATGGTCAACCATTGTTAACCATCTTCAACCATGGTAACTCATATTCAACCATTGTCCAATGTCACATTGTCACAAAGATTTTCTCAATATGGAAATAAAATATGGTCAACCATGGTCATCCTTGGTCCAACGTCCCATTCTGAAAAAGATTATCTCAATATTAAAATCAACCATGGTCAACCATGTTTATTTCATTTCTTATAGTATTTATCTTAGGGTTTATATGCCTAGAGTTTATAATATTGGTCCCTTGGGTTTAATATTATTTCCTTTGGTTTATAAACCCTTCTGTTTTTAGTATTTAATTCATTCAATTAATTATTTCCTTGGGTTTATAATATAAACATGTTTGGTTTTTAATATTAGTCCTTGGGTTAAAGATAAATCCCTTGCATTTATAAGAATGGTCATTCATGCAAAACTATGGTCCAATATCACATTTTCGCAAATATTGTCTAACTATGAAAATCAACCATAATCAATCATGGTCAATGACGGTAAACCATGGTCAAATGTCACATTCTGTAAAATATTTTCTCAATATGAAAATCAACCATGGTAAAACATGATCAACAATTTTATTTTAAGGTTAATCATATTTATCTTAGGGTTTATATACATAGGTTTTATAATATTAATCCATTGGTTTTACTTCTTGGGTTTAATATTATTCCCTTAGGTTTATAATCCTGTAGATTTTTAGTATTAATCCCTTGTATTTATTATTTCGTCGGTTTAAAGTATTAATCCGTTGGGTTTATTAATAAAAGGGTTCATTTTCCTAGGGTGTAGTATTATTCGTATTATTTACAATATAAATGTTTGGATTTAATATCAATCGCTTGGGTTTATAATCATGGTCAACCATTGTTAATGACGGTCCAACGTCACGTTTTTACAAACATTTTCTCAATATGAAAATGAACCATTTTCAAACATTTAAATGTGCCAAATATTGACTCAATATGAAAATAAATCATGCTAAACCATGATCAACCATGGTCCAATGTCCCTTTATGATAAAGATTGTGTTAGTATCAAAATGAACCATAGTCAACCATGGTCAACCGTGTTTATTTCTGGGATTATAATATTTATCCTAGGGCTCATATACCTTGGGTTTATAATATTAAACCCAGGGGTTTAATATTATTCCCTTGGGTTTATAATTATTTTGGTTTTTTAGAATTAATCCATTCTCTTTATTATTCCCTAGGGTTTATAATATTAATCCCTTGAGTTTATTAATCTAAGGGTTCATATTCGTAAGGTATACTATTATTCACAGGGTTTATAATATTAATACTAGAGTTTAATATAAATCCTTTAGGCTTATAATCATGGTCAACCATGGTCCAATGTCACATTGTGCTAAAGATTGTATCAATATTAAAATCAACTCTGGTCCTATGTCGAAGTGTGAAAAAGATTGTGTGAGTATGAAAATCAATGATGGTAAACCATTGTCAAACATGTTTATTTGAGGGTTCATAATATTTATATTAGGGTTTTTATACCTTGGTTTTATAATATTTATCCCTTAGGTTTAATATTATTTCCTTTGGTTCTTAGTATTAATCCCTTGGGAAAATTATTCCCTTGGGGTTATTAATCTAAGGGTTCATTTCTCTTGGGTTTACCAATCCCTTGGACCAATCTCACATTGTGAAAACCATGGTGAAACGTCACAATATGAAAAATATTGACTCAATATGCAAATCAACCATAATCAACCATGGCCAACCATTGTTCAGCGTCACATTGTGCCAATGGTTGTCTTAATATGAAAATAAATCATGGTCAACTATATTCCAACGTCTCATTGTGACAAATATTCTATCAATATGAAAATAAATTATGGTCAACCATGGTCAACTTTTTTTATTTTAGCATTTATAATATTTATATTAGGATTTACATACCTTGGATTTATTGTATTTGTCCGTTAGGTTTAATATTATTCCCTTGGGTTACCTTTCTGCTTCTTCGCCGAAACCCTAACAACCTCTGCAGCTTACTGAGCCATATCGGCGCTTTCCACTCCAGGTATCAAGGCTCTGCACACAAGCATGGCCCATATTTTTTCAACTCGACTGGGTTATACCTCAGGAACTGGGTCGAAAGATTCAACCGAGATAAAGAAAACTTCAACTAGGCTCCTGTATGGATTCGTTTATATTATCTGCCACTTGAATATTGGGATGAAGATTCACTTCAGGAGATTGGAAGAGGGCTAGGAGAGTTTATTAAGATAGCGGAAGAAACTAAGCTTCGAAGATACACCTCTTATGAAAGAATATGTGTCTACATGCATCTGGACAAAGCCCTACTAGACATGGTAAGTCTATTCCATGATGACTTTGAATGGATCCAACCTTTATATTATGAACATGTTCCATTCAGATGTAGGAGATGCCATGCTCATGGACATCTGTTCAGAGACTTCCCACTCAATGCTCAGTCCTTGAACAAAGAAGCTAAAGACAAGGCCAAAGCAGATGGGTTCACCAAAGTACCCACTCGAAGAAAGCACAATAAGAGGTCCTCCTCTTTGGGGAAAAAACCTAACTCTCCAGTCAATACACCGTCCACCAGTAATAGCTTTTCCCTTCTCTCCCAATCCGACCCTCAGATTGAGTCTTCCCCTATATCCCTTGATCCCACCTCTAAATCCCCTTCCCCCTCAAATCTGCCTGGTCCTCCAAGCCCTATGTCAAATCAGATTGAGAAGCATGCAGCCAAATCCTCTGGACCCAATACTTCCCAAACAACAAAGCATGTGACTTGGAACCCTATCATCATGGAATTAGATGAGCCTTTGTGTAACCCTAATCTTGCCAACAAGGATAACCTGGAAAGTAGTCAGCTAAGCCTCATGGAAGAAGACTCAGAAGGCTTTGATCTCAGGGAGCTGGACTTATTGGGTCTAAAAGACGCCTGTAGGAGAAAATAATTTGATAAAATCAACCCTCGACAGATTGAGTCTCTTGAAGTCGCCCTATCCAAAGTTCAACAACAAAATAAATTGGGTATTCAGCCAGGTAGTCATTGGGATAGCTTGAAATTCATAAAATAAACTAATAAAGCGAGGTAAAAAACCAGATTGGCAACGCACCATTAGTTTGGGGGAGATGCTGGTGGAGTCAGGGTGATACCCCAAGTCAACCCGGTTCTTCAAACCTCTTGCAAACAGTTCTCCATGAAGCTTATCTCATGGAATGTAAGAGGGCTTAACAGCCTAGGGAAACATAGGATGATAAAAAACATGATTAAAAAAGAAAGACCACAAATCCTCTTTCTTCAGGAAACCAAATGTAATAGTGAAATGCTAGGCTAAATCTTATCAAAAGCTTGGCCCAGCTATAACTCTGTAGCAGTTGATGCCTCAGGCTCTTCAGGAGGACTGGCAGTCACTTGGGACACTCAATTTATAATGCTAGCAAACTTTCATGCTGCGCAAAATCTCATTCAAGCCACTTTCCATCCTATTGGAACCAACATACATGGGCATCTCTCTAATGTCTATTTTCCTCAGGACCAGACCAGCAGGATAGCGTTCTTAAACACTATGGAAATTTTAAATTCCAATAGAACCCACCCCATATGGATCATAGGAGGAGATTTCAACATGATCACTAGATTGGAAGAAAAATCTGGAGGAAGGCCAAGACTGGATCCGGAAAGCTCCCACTTCAAATATTTTATCAAAATAAGCTGGCTCATAGATATACCTTTCTCAAATGGCATCTTTACTTGGAACAACAGAAGATCAGGAGGTCAACAGATTGCTTCGAAATTGGATAGATTTCTCATATCGGACAATGCCATTCATGTGGGGGGGGGGATATATCAGGTTCCATACTCCCTCTAGCAGGATCAGACCACTGGCCTATCTTGCTTCAATGGAAAAGCATACGAACCCAACTGAAGCGACCTTTCAAATTTGAAGAATTTTGGTTCACTCATCCTACCTTCAAAGAAATGGTTAGCACTGCTTGGAAGAGTTTCGTCCCACCTAAAGGTTCTAAGATGTACCAGTTTTAGCAAAAGCTCAAGTTCCTTAAATGCCATATCAAAAACTAGAATCTCTCAGTCTTTGGGAACATTTTCCAGGAGAAGAAGATCCTCGAGCAAAAAATGGCTGATGTTCAACAGGAAATCATTAATGAAGGAAGATCAGAGACTCTAGCCTCCCAGGAGCAGTACCGACAGAAGCAGTTGGAGGAAATATGCAAACAAGAGGAGAACCTCTGGAGACAAAAATCAAGAGTTCGATGGCTAAAGGAGGGAGAAAGAAATACAAAGTTCTTTCACAAATCCACTATTCAAAGAAGAATGCAAAATCAAATTAATCCCATCACCAATCAGCGGGAGGAATGGATGGAGAAGCATGAATACATGGAACGGGAGCTCCTGGATTACTTTAAAAACATCCAACAAGAACCCTCAGTTAATAGAAAATAGGCTATATATCAAATTACTCAGATGATCCCCAAATTAGTTACGGCCAACCACAATCAAATGTTACTATGCCCAGTCTCACTCTAGGAGGTAGAAACTGCAATGGCACAGTCTAAGGATGGAAAAGCTCCAGGCCCGGATGGTTTCACTTCTAACTTTTTTCACCACTTCTGGGATCTCATTAAGTATGAATTTTAGCAGCTAGTAGAGGAATCTAGATTTTCGCATTGGCTCCTCCCCTCTCTCAATGCAACCTTCATAGCGCTGGTTCCTAAAGAGGATAAATCAAGTAAGCTAGAAAAATTCCGGCCTATAGCTCTTTGTAACGTGATTTACAAAGTTGTCTCCAAAGTCATAGCTAATCAGCTTAAACCCCTTCTACCGCTTCGCATCTCGCCTAGGTAGACTGGCTACATGGAAGGTCGGAAAATCTTGGATGGCATAATCTTAACTCATGATATTATCCACTCCTTAAAAGTCAGCAAGAGGCTAGGTATGCTCCTTAAGATTGATCTCTCCAAAGCCTTTGATAAATTGAATTGGAGCTACATTTAGCAAATTCTAAGTGCTTTTGGTTTTGATCAAATGTGGATAAGATGGATAATGAACCTCATCACCTCCAATTTTTTTTCTATCCTTACGGAGTCCCTTCTCCTCCTTTCTCCCCTTCGAGAGGTATCAGGCAAGGGGATCCTCTCTCCCCCTTCCTCTTTGTTCTCATGGCTGAGGGCCTTGGCAAGCTTATTCACAATGCCATCCACTCCCATCAATTGAGAGGCATCTCCCTTAATGACGCCCTTGCCACCACTCACCAACAATTCATGGATGATAACATGCTCTTTGGTCATCCGTCTATCCAATAAGCTCGTTCCTTTAAATCCATTCTAAATATTTTCTCTAAAGCTTCTGGCTTATCCGTCAATGACTCCAAATCTCAAATATTCTTTTTCAACACTCCTCCCCTAACCCAAGCCAATATTGCTCGCAT
The DNA here is from genome assembly GCA_034641835.2 of Pinus albicaulis. NCBI lineage: Eukaryota > Viridiplantae > Streptophyta > Pinopsida > Pinales > Pinaceae > Pinus > Pinus albicaulis. Next base: position 140,582,710 of record CM076575.1, read on the forward strand.
CCTTGGATTCTCTATTGCATCTCTCCCCACTAAGTTCTTGGGTGCTCCTCTTATTGACTCTGCTATCAAGCACTCTTCTTGGAACCTTCTCCTTGAAAAATTGGAAGCCCGGTTATCCTTCTGGACCTTTAGAGCTCTTAATATGGTAAGTAGACTTACTCTCTGTTCTGGCTACAGCAAAATGGGTCCTCAAACAGATAAAAACCTTGCAGAGTAAATTCCTTTGGGGATCCTCTGGCCGCAATCGAAAATGGGCCCTAGTCAATTGGAACACTGTCTGCATTCCTAAAGAAGCTGGGGGTCTTGGACTCATAAACCCCACGCACAACAATGAAGTTATGGGAGCTCACATATGTTGGAAGTGGATATCAAATCCACACACACCATGGGCCAAATTATGGATAGCCAAATATGCTAACAATAGACCTCCTAAGGATCTAATAAGGTTCACCCCTGAAAGCACAGTCTCACTTGTTTGGAATGCTGCCAAGCAACACTATGCACTTATACAGCAGCACAACTTTTGGGAGATTCGTAAGGGTAACACTGCTAGATTCTGGGGGGACTCCTGGTAGCAAAATTCAAAACTTCTTGATACCTTCTCTCAAATCAATTCTGGGAATAACATTGTAACTATGGAGGACAAGGTCTATCAATTTTGGCTTCCCACAAATTGCAATGGGTTCAGGCAATGGAAGCCCCCACCTCATATAGCTCCTCAAGCTCAAGAATCTACTTGGGAGGCCCTTAGCAATGAGCTTCAACGCCGGAAAATCATATGGTCAGAGGATCCAGACATTCTCAAATGGGGATACACAACAAAAGGTATGTTCTCAACGAAGGAAGCCTATTCATTGATGCACCCTATACCTCTCCCCCGTGACCCGCTCTGGCAAATGATATGGGCCCCAAATATTTGGCCAAAAATATCTACCTTCCTCTAGGTCCTCAGTCACAGAAGAATTCTCACATGGGACAACCTGATCAAAAAAGGCTTCCTAGGACCCTCCAAATGTCCCAATTGCAATCAAAGCAATGAAACTATTCAACACCTTATGATGTCCTGCCCTCTAGCCAATACTCTTTGGGAGAAAATCAGTTTCTGTTGCCAAAGAAGCAAGCCAGCAGGGGACATAACTAATATCCTACGCAATTGGCCCAAACGTCCCTACAACTGTTCCCTTCTCAACGCCCTCTGGAAACTCATCCCTGGTCTGCTCTTATGGTCTCTGTGGAAGGAAAGAAACAAATGAATTTTCAAAAACCAATCCTCATCTCTGGACACCATTTGGAACATCTATAGCAATAATCTCCAGGAATCCCTTGTTGTTCACACTTTGTAGGAAGACGATCTACCCAAACAACCTAAGGAAATTGTCATATGGGAGAATTGGAAACTTAAAACCACGCCCACTTCAACCTTCAGGAACAGGAACACTTCTGAAGCTTCTCTACATTGGTCTCCCCCTCCATCTGGGGTAGTCAAATTAAACTTCGATGGAGCTTCCAGAGGAAATCCCAAACAAGTAGGATTTGGAGGCATCTTTAGGAATTCAACAGGGGAAATCCAAGCTATCTACTATGGATCAATTAGATGGGATACCAATAATTCTACCGAATTAGAAGGGCTCTGGCAAAGACTGTGTCTCATTCAACACTATAATTTCTTCCCCACCATTATTGAAGGGGACTCTCAAATTCTCATCAATATCGTTAATCAGCTCCTCTGGGGAAGAAATACAGCAAAGGTAGCCAACAGCTGGTGTTTGGCAGACAGAATTGTTAAGATAAGCAACTGACTGAAACAAAACTAGGCAGTTTCTTTCATTCATGTCAAGTGAGAAAGCAACAAAGTCATAGATCTCTTAGCCAATTTTGGAGCAGATAGTTCCACCACACTCATTCATGGCCCCCTCAACATTATCCATGAATGAGACATGCTACAAAATTGCACCATGCTAGTGCACAAGGATCGCTCCTTTCCAGATGCGGATGGTTGCCTAGGGTGATGGGACGTTAGTCCCTACGCGACTCCCGAAGGATTTCACGTGGGGTGGCCATATGGCCCCCTGAAAATTCATTAACGATGCCATTACTTTGCCAGCTCACAAGACATTTACTCCTCCTGCTCGGCTGCTACTTCAACCCGCCCTGCTCGTTCGACCTACAATGGCGTTTGTCCTCGGCTGTTCGGCTTGCTACTGTGATAACTATGGTTCCCTGCCTCCTCTGAGTGGCGTTTTCCCTCTTGGTTGTGCTGAGCCTAGCGCTCACACACAAACAGGATGCCACTGCACACTCATTCGATGCTTGGAAACGTTGCCGAGACACCATTTCTCTCAATGTGTTTTCTCTTGTGTCAATTCCTCTCACTGTGTTCAGTTTGTTGATTATTGTAGGTTTCCTTCGTCTCTTCTATGCTCTACCTATCACAAGAAATCCCAACCCTCCTTGGCCTCCATGTTGTGCCTCCGCCACAAAATGAGATGTAGGCGGGGCTCTAGTCAAGGTCGTGCTGCCCATTCTCGGCCCGCCACAAGCTTGAATTCGTAGTCCTCCTCTGAAGAAGTGACGCGGGGTCACCTCCCGGAGATGCGCAGCACTAGGAGTCAAGTCCGCCACTTTGAAAATGTCCATTTCACCTAGCCAGCTCTGCCTCACACCGTCCACCCTCCCGGCTCTACTTTTCCCCCTACCACCCATGGGTCTGCTAGTTTTCCCCTGCGTCAAACTTCTTAGAGAGTTGATTTCTGCTTTGAATGCTCCCTTGATAGGCCCATTATCACTGCATTGTTAACTGTGACTCTTAGAGAAGAGTCTCGTCACCATGACCCCTCCCTTTCGGCCTTTCCCCTTCCCACCCCAGTCAAAAAAGATGCTATACACTCGAAGATGCTAGAAGGTATCGCTCAGTCTGCCCAGGACAAGGATCGCAAGCTAGAAGAGGTTGCAGACAAGGTAGGAGTTTCCAAAGAGGATATGGATGTCGGCAAGGATGAATATTGGTGCAGAATTGTGGAAGAACCACCGTCCCCTGCTCATGATCAGTGATTCTCTCGGCCTTCATCTTTCATTGGTACCTTTGTTCAATCATTTTGGGAATTTTTTGTTTACATGTTTTAAGGCTCAGCTGAAACAGCTGAATGTTATCTTTTTCTTATACTTTTCAATTAGGATATATTGTATGGATTGTAGGCCAATTTCCCTTCTATGGGCGGCCAAACTGTTACTTAAAGGACTGGTTTCCCTCTGAGGGTAGTCCAGACTTATCGTGTTTTTCATGGCTATCAAGCCCAATGTTCAAGCTTCCATAGATGACGCTGAGGCATTTTTGTACCAGTAATTATTATAAATAGAATTAGTTTTATTTAGAAAAAAAAATATTATTCCCTTGGGTTTATAATCCCTTAGGCTTTTAATATTAATCCCTTAAGTTTATTATTCCCTTGGGTTTATAATATTTATCTAAGGGTTTATATACCTTGGGTTTATAATAGCAATCATTTGAGTTAAATATAAATCCTTGAATTTATAATAAAAATTATTAAAGAAAATCATATTTGTATTAATAATTATTTATATTAAAAAATATCTATAAAATTAATATTTATATTAATAAAACAATATTAATAAATAATAATAATGAGTTATTTATTATTATTATTATTTATTAATTAATCACGAGTTAATTAATTATTAATAATGAATTAATTAATAATTTAATGAATTAATTAATAATCAATCAAATAAAATGTTAAATTTTGAGATTGCTCTATTTTGTATTAATTACTTTAGCCCAAATTACTTCTTCATAGAAAATGCATCCAATTATTAGTAGTGTAAATAATCATAAATTATAACTAAAGATAGAAAAATACACCTAGTGACAAAGAAGACAATAGCACAACCATAAGAGACAATAGATTGGTCTAAGACCAGGGGAAAACCCCACTATGGGGGAAACCCTTTCAAATCTTCTTCTTCAATAGATCCTCATAAAAAAATTTAGAATAATGTACAATGAGCCCAATACATATGCAGCGGAAAAATAAACAGATAAAATCTATAGATGTGCACATCTACAACATCAAAAACTAAGTGATATCAACTGCCAAGTCCTAGATCTGAATCCAAGATGCTATCAAAGACTGATCACAAGCATCTATGACTAAGTGACTGATGTATGAAGGCAATGTGCAAGGATTTGAGGATGACCCAACTCAGATCTGCTCATAAAAACCCTTGGCTGCGACCTCAAGACATTGTGCCTAGACGTCTAAATCTTCCTTGGCCATGACCTAGACACATTGTTTCTGCGGCTAAAGCTTCCCTGGCCATGACCTAGATAGCCTATGCCCACAATTCTTGTCATGATTAGCCCGATCTAGCTCAGGAACCCTAGCAATGAACTTAACATGCTCATCCCGCAACTATGGAAACTTAGCTGCTACCTTGCCACATTACGCACGTGGTTGTTGCCCAAATTGTGTAGTTTTGTGCCCGTGGCTATGACCCAACAACCCTAATTCAGAGCGAGCCTCTCTCCTGTGATCCTGAACCCTATGTGAGCTTCTTCCATCAAACTTGTGCAAACCAAAATATAAAATATGATGCAAGGAAATGAGTTGAAGACAAAAATATCATGGGCGAATGTGTGAGAATGAGCTTGAGGTCACTTTTATTTATAGATTTTATGAGGGACTACTTGGGGCTTTGACCAAATCGACATGTGTTGAGCCCGACCCATTCCATTTCATTAATAAATAAAATAATTTATATTTTAACTTCTACTTAACCAATTTGGGAGATCTATAGTTCGATTTTGGTATTCTCAAAAAGAGGAATCTAATGCAATTATAATATCAACCTATGAGTTTTCCAAAGTGGAATTTAAATCTAGCTACAAAAATTAACACTCTCTCTCGACTAGGAAGAATTTTATTTGATAAATTTTTCCTGTAGATCTTTACATCATGGTGTCGACATGGCTCAACTCCATATTATGAAACTTTCTTGGATCTAGAAGAAGAAGAATCGGGGAGCAATAGATTGCACCTGTACTGAGAAACATAATAATTCATCATACACAAGAGCACATCTTAGACCCTGGAATCTCATTGAGGAGTCCATTCTCAACCTAGAATTACAAAAGGGGATCAAATCTCAACCCAATCATTTTTCCTGCCAATCTTCCCATCAATCACTCTCAACAGTCACATGGAAAAATACCTGCATCATAATTGACTTGGGGTGCACACCCCAACTACACTCTCAAATATTTGGCCAAATGAGGAGCAGTATTCCCAATAAGCCTTGCTTGAGGGTATTATGCCAACTGGGGTATACATTGCATTGACCAAATATTGTAGCAGCATCTTGGACCCTATGAAGATAGGGAAGAAACATCTCAACCCTTGGTAACAGATAGGGAAGTACCCTATTTTCCATATATCCCTCAACCCCAGGAGCCCTCTATCTCAATTCCTCACCCTGAGAGATAAAGAAGGGTAGGAATAGTTTTCCTAGTGTCCTCGACAAGTGATGCCCCCTATCCAAAGGGGCTACATCCATCACTCCAATTTGTTATTTTAAAACCAAGAACATTCCTTTCGGTAGTTGCCTTGGTGAGAATATCTTATATCTTTTCTTCAATTGATACGTGATGGAGCCGAATAGCTCCTCTCTACACCATGTCACAGATAAAGTGATATCAAATTTCTATGTGCTTGGACTTGTCATGAAACATGAGATTCTCTTCTAAATGAATCGTGCTCTTTTTTTCATAGTATATCACTGTGGTATCTAAGACTTGACCAAATAGTTCACCAAAGATCTTCCCTAACCAAACAACTTCACAACTAGTTGTGCTAGCGGCAATGTATTCTTATTTCATGGTGCTTAGTTCTACTAGCTTTTGCTTCTAGCTCATCTAGGATATCATGGCAAAACCAAGACTGAAACAACAACCAGATGTAATCTTTTTGTCAGAAACATTTCCTTCCCAATAAACATCATTGTATCCATGACTCTTGAATATCTACAGTAGAATATCTGATACCAAGAGTCATCAATCCATGTAAGTATCTGAATACATGTTTGGTTGAAATCTGATGCACATGAAAGGTCTCAGTTAGGAATTACCTCAAGGTGTTAACTACATAACATATATCTCGATGGGTGTTCACAAAGAACATCAGAGCTCCAATTATTTTCTTGTTGTTAAGCAGGTAAATCATCTCTACGGACAGAGACGATCCCTCTAGCCCTAGAGTGGGTCTAGAAACAAAGAAACATGCTAGAGTGTTGATTCCTAATTACTGAATGAAAACAGGACACGTTAGATCGACCTACCTGGATTCCAACGTTGTCATCATTGCTGTAGTGGTGGTGGCCTCTCACTCCTGCCTTGGCAAGTCACAATCCTTCCATAGTCATGCTTGGATACCTACACATAGAATAGAAAACAAGACAACATACGAAATGATAATTTCACTCATAAATACTAGCTAGTCAAAGAGGGATAATCATATTGCATTAAACATATAAAATAATACAAAATGGGAACCAAACACTAGTCATGTATATGTATTGATAGAAGGAAGAGTTACAACCAATGCTTTGACATCGCAGTCTCCTCTAGCAGGGTTCAACTGAAGTGCGTCTCAGATGCTCGTTAGGGAATTTGGATGGGATGAAGGCATGGACTCAAGCTATCTCAACGTAATTCCTTTGTATTCTATCTATTCAATAGTTCTGCTATAGTATGTTCAATTTTCCAAGTTCAGCTAGCTTATGCAAAGAGAGATAGCTTCTTTTTATAGAGGAAAAGGAGGAAGTTAGGATCCCTACAAAGGTGGGAGGGAGGCCTATCCTTTAGGAGGTTCCCATAAGAGGTGGAAACCATAAACGAAAGGAGGGAGTCTGTGGTTATTCATCCAGCCACTCCCAATGACTCATCCTCGAAGTTGTTAGAGTGGAATCTTCACCTCTATTTTTAAAAAAATTCACAATGTCTAGGACGTGGTGGCTAAGCCTGAGGGCAAGTGCCAGCGCACGGGGTCCAGAGTTAATCTTCCCCAATGGTGCGAGGCATGGCAGCTACTCGCGCCCGGAAAAAACAAGGTTTTGAATATATGCTTAGGGAATTGTACACGAAGGGAATATTACTCTCATTTAAAAAATGCAGCGAGTGGTCTTTTCCAAAGACTTAAATATTTGCTTATTGATCATGAAAAATGCCCTCAATGGGAAAAGATGGGGATTGTAGGGATAGTGACAAAATGTTGTGTAACAGATGCCCCCTGAAGCATGAGGTCCAAGAGAGAGGGAGGGGTGAAATTTTTTACGAGAACGCGTTCAAACCAAAAACCATTGTCGGAAGACCTACAATTACAAATACAATTGATATCTTTGATACATGAACATGTGGTACGGGCACAACCATCCATAATAGAGTACATAAAGACTGAGATCCGAGGTATGGATGAAGCCATCCAATAGTAAGGATCAACAAATAGACTCAGGTATGGTCACAACCATCCAGTTAAAAGAGTCATGCAATAACTCATGATAATCCACAAAAATCTGCAACCTGGATTTTATCAGACAAAATCCAGGGTCTTACGCTCCATCTTTACCCAAACAAGTACAATTTCAAGCATTGGAATATATAAGCTGAAGTCAAACATGCAAGAAAATCACACGATTACCAGATTACCGACCAATGATAAAGTTAATTAACGAGGCATGAGAGAAACCACAAATAGTAGCAAGTAAACTCTCAACGTACAACCGGGTATAATCCACAAGGAAATGTAAGACGATGATATGGTTTTGAACACACAAATCACTCGATCGAAGGCCAATGAGGTGGACCTTGCATCGAATGTGAAGAAATTTCCATTCCATTGAGGCATGTAGGCTCCAAGGTACCAAAAGGAGTCTCTAGATCAAATTCTTGGATAATGGGCTGAAGTCGAGAGGAGGTGACATGATCGAAGGTGGTCCATAATGTTTCCCACATCATCGACACAAGACAGAGGAATATGATGTTTGTGAATCAAGACCAATAGAGAATTAGAGGGAGGTTGAAAACTTCAAAGGAAAATTTCTCTTGAACATATCAGCAGCACGACACTGGATTTGGCAGTATTTGACATCAAAGGATTTGAGGTCATGATGACATGGCAAATAGAAAATGAGAGGTAAAAAGAGATTACCCAAACCCATGGAGGCAAAAAATGACGAAATGAGATGTCTAACCCTACCAACCCTACACGAATGCGGACAAGTGCCATGTTCCAGAAGCGACATACTACGAACATAACTAAAACTTAGTTGTTTTCCCCCACCGTTTTACGTAGTACCTAATTATTTTTTCAAAGAGAAACAAGCTTGAAAGAGATTAACATGCTATGTTGTAAGTTCGTCCTTCGGACGAATCCATCCTAGTACATTTAACGAGCCCTAGGAAGGAGGAACTCGAATAACGTCATGATTGACAATTTCCGATGTCATTTAGGTTTAACGAGTCTGACAAAGGGAGAACTCGGCATCTTTTCATGTTTAGAGAGTTTGAAAAGACAGCAGAAAAGTAAACTCCAACGGTCCCTTTTCGTAAATAGTTCCTCAGATCCGAAAAGGTAAAAAACAATATCTGAAAGAACCTCTTAGTCGTGATAGGCTAAGGTATTCCTTTTTCGTAAATAATCTATCCCAGCCCGAAAAAAAGGGTAAATGTATATTGGGTAGATATTGCTTTGAAGCCATTTAACGAGTTCAAAATGACAAGAGTCTTGGAAATCATTTCAATTTTAGAGAATCAGAAAAGATGTTAAATATGACTCTAGTAGTGAGTTTTTCGTGTTTTTCTAGGAGTCGAAAAGTATAAATTTAACCTACGTTAACTACCTATGTCCGAAAAGCCTATTGCTACACAAGAGACACGTGTAAAACCCATTTCTCGAAAATAATATAATAAAATAATCGAAAAACATGTTTTAAAACCTAATTAGGGTTGTGAAAAGTTATAAAATGCCAAAAATGGTATAAATAATTACTTTTCACTTTTTACCTCTTGTGGAGCAATAATTACCCATTTTATAGTGTGATTTTGCGGCGACGATAGCGGACAATCCAATATTCCAATCTCAAATCCGTCAATTCCAGTTAAGATTCGATATCTCTCCCTTCATTTTAAGTCATATTTTACTGCTTGCAACTTCCAATTTTGATTTTTGGGGGAGGAAATGCAAATGTGTGAGCCATATATGATGGATTGCTTAGTTTCGAGCACGAACTCACGCCAATTGCCCAATTTTCGAGATAGGGCGTGCCCCGACCACACGAGGAGCCATTTTTGTGCAAAAATGCAAGTCAAATATCCAATTGTTTACAAATCCAAGCTTCAAAAATGGCTAATACTATTCATATGAATGTGTTTGCAGGTAGAAAGCAGAAAAATGGTAATCGAATGGAAAGAATGGGATCGAAGTGAAGAGGGTGAGCTTGCCATGGGAAATGAGAGATACATGGAAGCTCTCAGAGACTGTGGACTGAAGAAATTATTCTTGAAACCGTGTCTCTGAGCTCAACCAGATCTGCTATAGTATTTGATCAGCATATGGGATGAGAATTAGGAAAATTTCATCCTTCGAGATTAGGAACTTGAGATCTATGTTTATGATGTCTACTTCATAACAGGATTATCGTGGAGGGGAGAAACACCAATCCTAACTGGCACCCGGCCCTGCATGGAGAGGATGTCCATGGTGATTGACAGGGTATGTCCAAGGGCATGGAACAGAATAGGAAGTGGGAAATTGATATCCAGACTATCCCAGACTTGGCACTAAAAGTAGTGCTACATACCATTACACGAGTTGCAGGATCACAAAAACCGTACAAAGCAACAAAGACACAATTGCTTCTTGTTGTAGACTGCTTGACACCAACCATCTACAACTTGGTAGAAGCCATGACAATAAACATGAAACGCCAGCTAACAAAATGAAAGAAGAGAAAATTGAAGCAATTCGGTTATGGGTCTATCCTGGTATCATTCTTCCCAGAATTACTACCAATTTTTCAGCGTCAAGAGGTTATAGTCCCAACACCACCAGCGAGAGAACCACGGATTTCCTGATGGGTGGCTCTGATGTCAAGGGCAGGGGTAGTCAACAGATGTCCTGAAGACCAGAGTTCTTTGATTGGCTCCGCTGACAGTTGATCGGTGTGGAGGACTGGACCTACTCTAGTACAAATTTTACTGTTGATCCGAACCTCCCACTCCTGGAGGGAGAGGATTGGGATGAATATTTGGGTAAGACTCATTTTTAATTTTCATGAGTGTTATGATTTTTTTAACTATGTGTGTTCTGAAATTTAATCCATCCATTTTCAAATGTTGGCCCAGAGAGACCCGCGGGCATATCTCCGATAATGAGGCGAATCCCTTGTGATTTCGACCCTTATGGCGAGGGAGGCGAGGAAGAGGAGATCGTGCACAACCTAGAGGGGATCACACGTGGAATCCCAGAGTATGCACAATTTGATGATGTTCCTCGCGCCTAACAGAGACATATTGTAGGGGTGCCACGCTGCATTCACCGCTTATTGAGGCGACTCGTACGGGCAGTGACATGCTACCATGAGAATCACGCTAATTAGACACCTAGACTTTATATCTGCATATTTTGAGAGACATGGTGTCTGAGGATGTAATAGAAACACCCATATTTTTTGAATGTGTGATGCACACTGATGCAAACACGCGATCTATATATATATATATATATATATATACATTTATTTTCCTACATGGATATTTTTCACATGATGGTGATTTTACAAATTACGTAAATGTCTATCTAATAAAATCTTAGCCACTGTATCAGTTAATGCGTTCATTCGTCTAGGAATATGTTGATATGTGATAAAATAAAAATGTCTTTTCAACAAATGAGTATGTAAATACAATCTCAGAATGTATGGGTTTCTGACTGAATAATGACCATTGAGTTGTAGAACAAAAAGCTATGAATCTAGATTTACAAGCAATGCGCATATGCCGAGATTGATTGCCTCGGTTAATAGTTCAAGGAAAACACTATATTCAGCGACATTGTTTGTAGTTTGTCCTAAAATACCTTGTAGTTCTATCAACTCACCAGCAGGATCATATATTACCCAGGCTACTGAAGAAAAATTCCCGGTACTGTGGGAAGCACCATCCGCGAAACCGATATAAGGGGTAATAGACATTTGCACAAATAAGCAAGACCCAATAAGCAGGAAAATGCTCGCAAAGCACACCAAATCAAAACATGTACAAAAATGGAAAAAAAACAGCTATGTACACAAATCATGCATGAATGACTCACGCATAATATTTTTTGAGATACAACCAATTTATGGGTTGTTCTAGAGGATGCCCTTCGTAATCAATAAGCTCATAGGCCCCATTATGAAACATACGTTTAATAATGTAAGGCCCATGCCACATGGGTTGAAATTTTCCTACCCCTAGCTTATCATGAGCTTGGTCATACAGGAGAATGAGATCTCCTTCAATGAAAGAATGAGGGGAAACTAATTGGTCAAAATGAGCTTTGACTCGCTTTTTCTATGCTTCAATAACTAGAGCAATAAAGCAGTGGGTCTCATCCAACCTTTCTAAATAAATGAGACGCTGTTCTTCGGGTGAAGTATTCGGCAGTAATTCAACAAACAACTTGAGTGAAGTATTTCACACTCAATCGAAAGAGTAGCTTCTAGTCAATACACCAACTGAAAAGGGTTGAATCTGGTTCCACTCTTAACTGAGGTTCGGTATGCCCAAAGAGCTGAAAATAACATGAGATGCAAATTGGATTTATGGATCGTACATTGAAGCATGGTAACAAGAACTTTGTTCACGGCTTCAACCTGGCCATTGGCCTGAGGATAGTACAACATTGAGTTGTTGTGACGCAGACCCAACTTAGAAGTCAACTCCGCCACCATGTAATGCTGAAAATGGGAACCGTGATCGGTAACGATGGCTTGAGGGACACCAAACCTAGCAGTGATGTGATTGAATATGAATTGGGTGGCTGTCTTACTGTCAGCAGCGAGTGTAGGCATTGCTTCGACCCATTTGGTCAAGTAGTCCATGGCTACAATAATATAAGCATGCCCCCTAACCGAGTGAGGGTTACACATCACAAAATCAATGCCCCACGTTGTAAAGGGACCAATGGTAATGACAGGATGAAGAGGAACAGGCGGTGCACGCATCTTGCATTGATAAATCTAGAAATCATGACATTTTCGAAAGACGAAAATGCAGTCTTCAAAGATAGAAGGCTATAAATAACCAGCATGAAGAATATTTTTTGCAGTGACATAAATAGACATGTGACTGCCACAGGCACCACTCTGACAATCATTTATAGCTTTCTCATCTTCCTCGAGAATTAAACATTGACAGAGAATGGAATCCACTCCGACACGATAGAGTGTATCCCTGACTATACGATAAGGTTGTGACTGATGACAGATGCATCGGCAGGAATCCTTTGTCAACTCAGATCTGAAAGTAGAAGTTTGGAGATAAACGATGATATCACCATACCAAGGATCAAGGGTGATAATCAAGAAAATCATATCGTATGGAATATATTCCTTAGAACGAGACAGAGGAGAGTCTGAAGGGAGGGAACAAATCAAATTAGAAAATACTAGTGATTTCTTCGACTTGGAAGCAGTAAATTCCAAATCGAACTCTTGGAGGATGACAATCAACTTTGATTATTCGCCCCACATCAATTGTCGAGACAATATATAGGTCATGGGGTTGCAATCAGAAATCCCAGTCACTATACGCAAAAGAATATAATGATGAAAACACTGAACTACTTGAACCACAGCTAACATGAACTTATCGACATGTGCATAGTGCATCTCAATATCGAGAAGGTTATGAGACAAGTAATAGACAACATGCTCACTACCGACATCATCATCTTGTACCAAAACCATGGCAATCATGTTGAAAGCAACACCTAAATAAAGAGAAAAATCACGATAATAGTTAGGAGGATGCAACAGAGGAGAGTTGACAAGCAGCACCTCCAGGGCCTCAAAAGACTGCTGAGCAATCTCATCCCAGCATAATGGGATGCCCTGCTTTAATAATCGTGTGTATCCTCTAGCCACTTCTGCATAGTTAGGTATAAAAAATCATATAAAATTAGCCTTACCTTGCAAACTCTGCAACTGATGTAATGAGGAGGGAGAGGGGAGATTGATAATAGCCTCAACCTTGAGTGGATTGAGGCGAATTCTATCTTTGGACACAATAAACCCTAAGAGTCTACCGAAATCAACGCAGAAGACACACTTGTGCAGATTAAGCCAAATATTGTAACGTCGACAACAAAGTAAAATATGACGAAGATGGTCAAGATGGTCCATACGCTTAGCTAAATGAGTGGGAAGGTCATCCAGATAAGGCTGAATGATGTGACGAATATCGTGAAAAGCATACAACATCGCTCGTTGAAACGTAGCCCCAGCATTTTTAAGGCCAAAAGGGAGCTTCCTATATATTAAAGTACCCAAGGACAGATAAAGGCAGTCTTATGTTGATCAGTCAGGAGAATGTTAATCTAATTGTAACCAGAAAAATTGTCCATGAGGGAAAAAATTTCACTCCCGGCATAGTCATCAATGATTTGATTGATAAAGGGAGTAGGATAATTATCCTTTGGACAAGCTCGATTAATATCACGATAATAAACGCATACGCGAATAGTTCCCTATTTCTTATCTAGAAGAACAATATTAGAGACTGATTATGTCAAAGGAATCGGATAAATAAAACCAGCTCTGAGAAGTTTTTCAACTTCACCTTTAATGGAGACAGATTTTCTAGGGTGCATCATGTTATCACTCCAGTAATTCTCTAGTTGTAAGATTTTTGGCTTTTAGTTGAGAAAACTAGAGGTAACCACAGAACAACTTTTAAACTATAGGATGTGGCCTTCCTAGCTTTCAAAGAGGGCTCTCTCTATAAAATTTTAAATTTGTTTGTTTTATAAAATATTAGGCTAGTTATGGTTGTGAAATTGATTTTGTTTTGATTGGTTTGGTGGGAAAAATCACTAAAATAGATAGACAGTGGGAAATCTATTTGTCCATTGGGTGAAGGATTCAAAAATCAAGCATACAGAGTTGGGATCATGGTCAAAAAGTCAAATGTTTTCAGGGCAAGATAGATAACCCTTGGAGATCTTTGAAAGTTGTTTTGTGAGGTGATATGATCAGGATAAAGAGAAATGAAGGGTTCTTTGATCCAGAAAAGGGAAGTAATAGGTAGATATCAAACGAGAGAGGGAGAAATTAAGGGTTCCCTACACTGGAAATCAGATGAAAACATAAAAATGACAAATAGTTAAGACAAGGTGCTTTTAACAAATCCTAAATTAATCCTCCTATTTATTCATTCAAATTTAGAACACATAATGAATTGCATGTAACAAAGAAAGATAAGAATGACAAATTTAGAAAATACTTCACTCCAAATAGCTCATCACATGAATCCTGAAATATGATGCTAGTTGATCTGATCTAGTCTGCTACTCGAAATTTGAACACAAAAAGCCTTCAAGTCCACAAAAATGACTATAGAAATCTTCAACAATTTATTTCAAAATAATACTTATAAAGATGAAGTATTTATACATAATTTTTTACAAAATATCTTAGAATGCTTCTAGGAATTATCTAAGGGAAATAAAATATCTTTACAACAATAATAGAGATAGTTGCTTAACAAATCAACAAGTTGTCCTATCTATCCAAAAGAAATAGAAATTGTTTTAGGATAAGAAGCAGTTGGCTGCCCTGTTGTCTTCCTTGTTGGCTTTAGATATTTCAATTTTGTTTTGAAATCTGATATGCTTTAACTGATTCTCTTTCACTAATTCTCTTTAAACTCTGTAAAAGATCTTTACTGTTGTAAAAATCAGTTTGACAGCAAATTTCAGCAAACTGTTTTCACTGTTACCTTTCTGCCTTTTTACCTTTTACAGTGAATCTATCAATGACTCCGAAACTTCATTACTTGGAATTTGTATTTTCTTCAGTTTTCTGAAATTTTCATCTGCTTCTGTGTACCTAGAGAAAGTTGGCTTCATGACAAACAAGTGTTTAATTTCATGCTGTAAATAGAATAAGTCCTCAAAACATCTTAGTAGGAATTTTCATGTTGGAATGCCTTGTTTAGCATCTGCTTTTTCAACTTGTTCATTGGCATATTCTCTGATCTTTTTGTTATAATATTCTTGAGGCATAAACTTGTCATTGATGACCAAAATATTAGGCAAAATTTTTTGCCTCAAGTTCTCAAATTTAACCATAAACCTGTTTATGGAAATGTTCATGTTCTCACACTTTTCCTCTAACTGCTTCATCAAGTTCTTTTAGTTATAACCTACTTTATATCAAGGATAGTTTCAGTTCTATCAGTAATTTCAAGTTCTTACAACTCTTGCCTATTCTTGTTGTTGAGGAACTTTATTAGTTCTAGAGATTGTTTTGGTTTGTTATCCAATTCCTCTTTAGTCTTTTGGATTTCTTCTAATGCTGCTTTTAATAAGTCTCTTTGTTCAAAAATACAATTGGATGGAGGGCCATAAATCATTGATGGCTTCTATGATATTGTTCCAAAAATGATTTTTCACATAGGAAATTTGTTCCTTCAAGGTCAATTATTTTTGCAACTTCTTCAATTCTTCATTCAATTTGATGGCCTTTTGCTCATGTGTTTTTGCATTTATTTGAGCCAATTTGTTTGAATTCTCAAGATTTTCTACTATATGTTTTAATCTGTTGATTTCACTTGTCTTAAGAGACATTTCTTCCATGGCCTTTACCAATTTGTTGGCCTCATCTGTAGAATGAACTGCTCTTGTAGATGATTCTGTCACTGAGCTTGTGGATGAAGTTACTAGCACTGCAGTAGCCAGTGATTCTTTGGGTGTCAACTTTTCAGCTAAATTTGAAGGCACAACTGTAGTGATTATAGGAATAACTGTACGAATTTATGGTACTTTTTTTGTTTCTTTCTCTTGGACAAGCTTGTCGATCTGAATTTCAATTTCCTTTATCTGTGTTGTAAGCTAAAAAATTAAATCCATCATGTCATCTTTTTATTTCTGTCCCTCGATTATTTCCTTGGTTTGAGGATGTTCACTTTGAGGAAGTTTAAGTTGTTTCCTCGAAGCTGCAATATCTTCATTTTTCTTCTTCACTAATAACTCTACTGCTTTGACATTCCACCTGCAAAACTAGTTCTTCCAACAATTTTATCCTTAGATCCTTAGTATACATGGATGCTTTATCCATTTTCATCTCATCTTTCATGTTGGCAATGGTGTTCTGGAGTTTCTGAGCAGTCATGGCTTTAGTTGTAGCAGTAGAGTACAACATTTCTGAAGTTTGTCTATGGAATTAAATCTGATCAAGAGCATGAATCTTTTCTATTTGGACTTCCAAATCAACTTTCTTATAATATGCCATTGTCTTTGGGGATTTGACTGTGGGCTACAATACTGACATGATTAGCTTGTCGTTTGAATAATAAAATGCATACATAAGTCTATTTTTCACACTTAGTGTCTGCCTGAGATATTGAGAATAAATATTTCTTTTGATCTCTTCATTCTTTAGTTTGATCTGTTTGTATTTTTCTTTGATATCTAGATCTTTCTCCTCAACTGAGTGTGAGGATGAATCTTCCATGCTCTATTGTCTTTCTATCAACTATGCATCTTCATTGTTAACTTTTTCTTCATTCTATGATAACAGTGGCAACATCTGTTTCTGGAAAATCAGTGTTGGTATCTATAAGATCTGTTTCTCCCACATCAATGGTTAATTTATCTTTTCCTACTAAATTTAACCTAGGCCTTTTGTTGTATGTTAACTTGAATTTAGTTTCAATTGTAGTTTGAGCAACATAGGAACCTTCTTCCATTACTCTATTGGTGGATTTTTCTGGCTGATCTGTAGTTTCTAAAGTGTGACTAGTATCACGTTTCTTCACTACATCTATTAAGGTATTCTTTGTCCACTCAGTATGATTTGCATATTTTTCCATCTCTGGATTTGTTTCATGAATGAAGGGTGTTAATTTACATCTAACCCTCAATTTACTTAGGATCCCTTGTGGATCATAATTCCAAGGAAAGGTTTTCTTCAAATCTGAATTCCAATAGCTGCTTAGTTTCCTCTTCCTCTGCATCCCTATGATTGCAAATGAATGGCCCTATCTGATTCTTTAATTTGAACTGATTTTTCTTCTTTGCTGCAATGAAATTTATAGAATTAGAGTTTAGTATTTGCTTGATATGCTCCAAGGCAAAGATCCTCATTGAAACATGTTTGGGTAACTTGTAAGGTAACAAATTTGACCCAAAAACTCTAATCTCAGTATGTTTTTTATATAAGTACCAATCACCAACTTTATTCTCCTCTGAACATTGTAATATATTCTTAATTTCTTCATTAATCCTTGGCTATTCTATTTTTTTTGACATTTTGATCACTGGATGTATGAATAATTCTGAAAATTCTGCATAAGTGAAATCTGCACACTCTTTCCTGAGCAAAATAGTCCAGAAAATGACAAAAAGAGGATTCCCCCTCTATGTAAAGCTTTTGAAGAGTAACTAGAAAATTATCTAATTGAAAATAGAAAAATATGTGGAAAAGGAAGGATGTGTATCTGAACACTCCTTCAATTGGAAAATTAGTCAATTGATGATGAATATTATCTGCAATGTAACCTGCATAATGAAAGATTACAGATGGGGGTTGTCCTGGGGTAAATTTAGATAAGAAATCTAGGATGGATTCATATGTGTATTCATCAATGAATTACCCTAAGATGAAGGAAAGCATGGAAATCACATGTCTTGAACATTTTGGGAATCTAGAAGTAGAATATGGGGGATTTATTTGAGGAATTTCTACATGCAAAGGCATAAATGTCTGGAAAATCATGAATCTCTTGGGAAAATCAAGGCCAATATATAGCTTGGTAAGGGCCTCTATGGATAAAGGGACTTCTTGAGGATCAGGTTGTAGTTGTAGCATTTGGTTAATGGATTCAACAGTAATGGTGAGAAGCACTTCTTTATTGGAATTTATTATGGCTCTTTGTTCATGCACATAATACTATTGACATAACCTAATGATTTCCTGGCATGGATGAGTTAATGGAACAACATATTTGGGTAAGTGAGATTCCCAAATATGGACTTCTTCATTATCTAAGGACTTATCATAGCTCCAGTTATGAATATCTAGCAGATTAAACTCAACAATTGGGTCTACTATATTGTAATCAGTATCTGCAAAAGGAATGTGATCAATTTCTATGACAGGCAGTTGCAAAGGATTTACAACAATAGCAGTCATAGAAGTCATGGCTGGAGTTTATTTTGGCAAGTTGGAACCTTTAGGATTGCTAGAGCTCTGCTTTTTAGGCATTTTGGCTACTTCTGCAAGTTTATAAAGTTTGCAGAGGTATTTTAATTTTTAGTAGAGGTTTCTTGGATAAAATAGATAGAGTATGGTCCTTGACTATCAAAACAGGATTTACAGGCTTTTACTGGTTTAGACACAAGAAACAGGGGTTTCTTAGGCTTTTTCACTGAGAAATTGGGCTAAAAATCACTTAAATATTGGGTACAGAAGCTTTAGGATACCTTAAGAGTATTTCTGGCTAAATTTGGAGTTTAAATAGTTTATAAAATTATAAAAAACTCACAATTTCTCTTAAAAACAACGTGCAGTAAGAAACAGGGCTTTTACAGAAAATTTGACACTGTTTGGCCTCTTTTTTGGGATTTTTGATAAATTTCAATGGTTGTTTTTCAGGCTATGAATGAAATTTGTCTTTTAAAAAGGTTTCTTCAATTTGCAACACATTTAATTTGGAAGAAAAACATTTTATTCGTAGGTACAGTGTTTTGAAGTGGTTTCTGAGGTCTTCGAACAAGTTGAACAATTCCTTGCCGATCTTTGGATCAACGCAGAGCTCCTCATCAATCTTCAATCGCTACTAGTTGAGTTTTAAAATCTTTGGCTCAAAAAATGATACAAACTTCTTGTTTTACAATCAGGGTGCTTTATACAGGGTTTATGCGAGGAAAAGAGGAAATGAAATGTATTATCAATGTTTATTGTGCATAATAGGGCAAACAGTGCCAGTAATTAATGAAGTTCAAGTTAGGTGGGAACGGTGGTTCTGGGCTTCAAAGGGTATAAACCAGAGTGTTTATCACACACAGTTTGAGCAGTAAGTAGTTTTGGAGCAAACCAATGCAACCCAATGAAAAGGGAGCACAAGGAGGAGAGAGGAAATGGGAATACCACCCATTTCGCGCAGAAATGAAACAGGGAAATACGTGCAGTTTTATTTGCGATGTGTGGTTTCAACCATCAAATCTTGGGGTTCGATTGCAAATGGCCCAAATCAAATGTGAAAGCTGCTTGGGATTGGTGAGTGGGACCCGGGTTGTTATATGCGGTGAGGTTGGTTTAAACTTTAGAAATAATCATTAAGTTTTAAAACTTGGGTTATGTTATATGATTAGGCAGGGGTTAAATGTTTTTTAATGTTTTTCGATTAAAACATTGACATATGTTTTAAACCTAGGCATGGGTATATTATATAGCAAACCAAACCTTTTAACAGGTGTTGTATTACCGTAGGGCGGGGGATACTTTGTTATTTTGATAATTTTAAACCAATGGGTTAATGGGCAAGGATAATATTGTGCACATGGGGTATTTAAACATTGGTTTAAAGTAATAATAAAGGGTTTTTGTGGGTTTATTTAATATAAAAGGGATTTAATAATATACGGGAGGGAATATTTTAGGGAAGTTAGTAAAAAAATTAGAAATTAATATGAAAATTCAGGGATAATGTATGAATAAAAAATACATGTTTAACTCTAATTTAAAGTGAAAATAAACATAGCTTTGTCTTTGTTTGTATTTCTTCACACTTTAACTTGGGATAAATGCATTTTGAGGGTTTATGAATGATTTTTTAAAGGGAATGGGATTAGTTTATTTAGGGTTTCACTTTTACTAAGTAAAAATGGGTTTTTACTTAGGAAAAAGGGATTATGATTACGAATGAAGGACAAATGCTGATGAATGTGGGTCTATTGTGGGAACTCAATATTTTTAACCAATCAGTCATCAAGCCTTGGGTCGGTCCCAACAGAAGTTAGAGAAATGCTCTGATCCTTTTTTACTGATAGTTTATAGTATTGAATAATTGTAGGGGAGGGGAAATTAGTGATTTTTTCCTGATGATTCCTTTATTACGTGCTTGCACAACTGCTTTCTACCTGCCCATCTTTATTTATAACATTTTTTCTTCATTTTCATGGGTGCATTTAGGCTTGCAACCCTAAATCAGTTTTTCTTTTAAAGAATAAATATATCTAATTCTAATACTATTTCATCTGAGGGCTCATATTAAACTATTGAGCTCCTCATTTATTCTTTATTTAATCTACCGATTTGTCAATTTTGTATTGTTTGAAATATCTTTATTCTCTATCTAAAACATGAAATTCAAAGCATGAAAAGTTAAGTTTAAATTGTTTAACCAATCATGTATTATGGTATTTATTGACAATCTGCACATAATCATTATTCTTGCAATAAAGTAAATAGTAGTGGCATTTTGACTTGCTCACTTTCAGGTCTTATTTTCATCTCTTTTTCTTTTGGGGTCTATATTTTTCTAAGTCCTTTGATTATTCTTTTAGGACCTTTTACCCTATTTTATTTTTTATTACTTTTCATTTTTCAAAATATGGGAAAACAACTTGCAAAAAGTAGGGTATGTACATATTTACAAGACTATCATAGTAAATTCAAAAATTATGAACTCTGTGGCTCCAATTGGGGATGGAATTTCCTGGTGAAATGTCAAGAACTTTGAGATCAGTAGCCTTTGGAATTTTACTGTGATGACCCTGTAAGTATTTTCTGATATCTGCAATTATTCATACTTATGATATTTACCTCGCAAAGCATAGGGCCTTCTCTCTGGGCTTCAAATTTTTTAGGGAAACATCCAATCAAATCTAAAATCTACAATGTATATGTACAATGATCAAGATTAATGAAACTAACTATTTTTTAACTAAGGAGATTAGTAGTGCTTCAACATTCTGCCATTTACTGCTCCTCCTGACATCTCTGACCCATCTATTTCTTTTAGGAAGAAAGCATTGTTACCTCTGTAACCATAAATGACATAAGGCCCTTTCCATAGAAAACAAAATTTTCCATGTTTGTCTTTATCTTCCCTTCTTAAATCCCATTTTAACACTTTATCTCCAATGTAGAAATCATATTCTTTACTCCTTTTATCAAAAAAATTCTTAATCTTTTCCTGAATGACTTGAGACTTGATATAAACTTCTTCCCTTGTTTGTTGCAAGTGAATAGTTTTATTGATCCTTCTTTGAATGCCATTTTTTTAAACTTTTAAATCTTGGATAATTTTCATCACTGGTACACCTAGGGATGATGGAAAAACAACATCCATTCCATAGACAAGTTGGTAAGGGGAGGTACCACTGGATTTTTTGGTAGTAAGTCTATCTTCCCATAAGGCACTGACTAACTTCTTATTCCAAGTATTTGTATTATCTTCAAGTAACTCTTTGATGATGTTTACAAGGCTCTTGTTTCAGGATTTAGCTATACCATTACCCTAAGGGTAATATTCAGTAGAGTGGCCTAGGGTAATATGGTATTTGTGGAAAAATTCAATCATTTTCTTGGATTTGAATGCTGCTACATTGTCAGTAATTATCTTTTAGGGACATCCAAATCTTGAAAGAATGTTACTTTATAGGAAGGAGATAATGACAGTATATGTGGCTTGACTTGAGGGTATGGCTTCAATCCACTTAGTAAAATAGTCAGTGGCTGTCAGAATCCACTTAGGTTGGGCTAATGATGGGGGGGTGAATTTTTCCAATGAAGTCAAGACCCCATTTTTGAAATTGCATTTCAGTAGAGATGGGTTTTAAGGGTAGTGGTAACAGCTTTTTCTTACCCTCAAAGATTTGGCACTTATGACAGGAGGTCACATATCTACTTACATCAGCAAACAAGGTAGGCCAGTAAAAACCAGCTCTCAGAATCTTGTCTGTAGTAGTCTTCCAGTGAATATGTCCTCCACAATCACCTGCATGAAATTCTTCTAATATTTTGTTAGCTTCTTATTTTGACAAACAATTTAATAAAATCCCACTATGATCTCTCAAAAAAAGTACATTGTCTAGATTATAAAATCTTATTTCTTTAAGCTTTAGAAATCTTGCTTTTGTTCTTGATAAACCAGGAGGAGCTTGTAAGTTTAGTAATACACATATAATATCTATATACCATGGTGATTCTAAAAAGGCTGCACTGATCTCTGGAGTCACTATCTCTTCCTGATCATCTACTTGGGCAATGAAATTTATGTCTAGGTCACAATTTGATTCAGCCATTAATCTGGCTAAAATTTGACCTTTTATCAACTTGGTGGGTTTTATCTCTATGTCATATTCTAATATAGTGGAAATCCACTTACCTCTTCTTTCATCAAGACCATCCTGAGTAACAATGTCTTTTACTACATCATTTGGGACATAGGCAATGATGTGAGAATAGAGAATGTAAACTTTGAAGTCTTTAATGGCATTTTACCAAAGATAAGGCTTGTTTCTCCATGATATTATACTTCAAAGATGCATCTCTAAGTGTTCTGCTAAATAAATCTATGGTTTGTTCATAACCCTGGTCATTTTTCTGCAGTAAAACTGCAACAATGGTGTGTTCTGAAGCAAATGAGAAAATGATGAATTTTTTTTTGAAATAAGGACTTATAAGGACTGGAGTTTTGGTTAAGGCCTGTTTGATGGATTCAAATGACTGTTTGGCCTCAATAATCCATTTAATAACTGAATATTTTTTGAGCATGTTATTTAATTCTCTAATTATCTTAGCTAAGATGGATATAAATCTTCTTAAAAAGTTAATCTTACCTAGAAAGGCTTGTAACTCTTTTATTTTTCTTGGTGGACTAATGTTAAGAATTTCTTCTATCCTAGCAGGATCTATTCTGATTCCTTCTTTTGATATTATGTGTCCTAGTAACTTGCCTTCTTCTAATCCAAATAAGATTTTCTTAGGATTTAATGAAATGCCAAACTTTATGCATTTTATAAAAACTTGTCTGAGATGATCCAAGTGTTCATAATCAGTTTTAGAAAATACATTTATGTCATCTAATTAAATTACTAAGAATTCTTTAATTTCTGTCTCAAAAGCTATATCCATATCTCTTTGAAAATTTTCCCCCGCGTTCATTAAACCAAAAGGAATTTTTACATACACAAAAGTGCCCCAAGGAGTAGTGAAAGTTGTTTTGGGTTGATCCTCTAGTTGGACTAAGATCTAGTTGTATCCTAAAAAACCATCTAATAGTGACATCCTAGAAGAACCAACTACCCTTTGTAAGATGTGATCCATTTTTGGTAAAGGCTAATTAACTTTTAAGGATATTTTGTTTAGATTCCTAAAGTCGACACATAATCTAGCCTCTCATGTTTTCTTTCTTGTTGGAACTAGGTTAGAAACCTAATCAGAGTACTTGATTGGTGCAATGATATGTGCATCATACATTCTTTTCAGCTCTTTTTCTATTAAGGGCATCAAAACAGGGTTGATTCTCCTTAACTTTTGTCTAAAGGGTTTTTTATCTTCTTTTATAGGGATTTGGTGTTGAATTATGCTGGTGTCATAGGATTTAAGGTCCTCATAAATCCAAGCAAAAACATTTTGGAATTCCTTTAAAAGAGCAATATATTTTTCCTTTACTTGTTGAGATAAAGCTTTTGAAAGTTTAATCATTTTGGGTTTTAGTTCTGTACCAATGTTGCATTCCTCAATATAAGATCTAACTGGCTCCATTTTGGGTTTTCTAGCAACGTCATTGGAGTAAAACAGATCTTCTAAGGGAGTTAAACCTTTAGGTAAGAAATTTTTTTTGAGATTTAATATTTTAGTTTCTTCATCAATTATCTCATCAATTTCTACTCTCTCTAATTTATTTATATCTGATTGACTAAATCTAGTGGGTTTATCAAACTTTAATTTATTTGCATCTACATTATTTACATCAATCTCACTATCTAAATCTTGATCTATGGTACAATCAGTGTTTATCTTACAATTCTGAAATTCAACCTCATTATTCAAAAAATGATAAATTTGTTGGTCCTCTGAGAAAATTTGTCAATATTTGAGGTTGTATGGAATTATTGGCCCGTGTTTTACTTCTGCAGTATACATATGATTGGGCTGAAAATGTATATTACAAGTACTAGCAAAGTTTTCTAAAGAATGTGCTTGTAAGTTTTGCCTTCTTGGTATTGCAGAGAAATCACATTCCAGTAAATCATTAATCAAATATAGTATAGTCTCTCTATATCGGCCAAGTCTAGGATTCTAAACAGAATAATCACCTTTATTTATTTAATGATCAATTCTGAATCTCCTATTATTTCTATTCTTTTACCTCCTAAATTTCTGATTATTTGGAGTCCTAGAATGAGGGCTTCATACTCAGCCATATTGTGTGTGCATTTGAAATTCAGTATAAAAGCATGGCCTTCTGCATGTTTTTTTATCTATATTAGTTATCCATACTCCTACTCCTACTCCTAATTTATTTACTGAACCATCAAAGTCTAAATGCCATAAAGATTCATGAGAAATATTATCATTGTATCGTGTTTTATTTTCTTCTCTTAGTTCAGTCTTGATTTCATTATCAGTTTCTGCGTTACATAGGATGAAAGATTCTAGATCAGTAGGTGTGGTATAAATTACGTAATTTATTGACCTTTCAGCACTACTTACCATATATTTCATTAATGTTTCCCTATATAATTTCTTAGGTTGACCAAAAACTGATATAGTAGCATAAGACATGTCCAATTGTAGAGATCCCTGTAACTTTGCTCCCCATGAGCGAGATAGTAACATTCCATATTTAGGTGGGATATCAGCTACTACAATTTCCATTAATATACTCTTACCAGGATATTGAACTAAAGTTACACACAGATCTTTGATTAAACCTAGGCATTTTACTTTATTTGAGTCAAATGAAAATAAATCTTTATAGGGCCTTGTAATTTCTAAGTTTAGAGTTTCCATTATAGATTTGGGAATTAAATTATGTGAAGCTCCTGAATCTAGCATTGCATTGTGTTGGATTTGATCATGAATAGTTAAACTAATGTAAAATGGAGGAACTGCTCCATCTAAATGCTTTCCATTCACATCTGGGCCAAAAATCAACTATGGCTGATCATCATTCAGATTTATGGAATCTTCTCCATGATTTATGTTTAATGTTTCAGTTATAGTTGATTTATACAAGTCATGTTTCACCAATTCTGTCAGTGGAATTGGTATTTTTAGCTTTGCAATTTCAAATTGTATGTTAAATGAAGTTTGGGATTTACTCATTTGAATCAATTCTTCTTTGGTAACTATAGTTTGTGTTGGTTTATTTTGTTTTTCTATAGCTATCTTTTCAGTTTCAGTTTGAGTATCTTGAGTTTTACTGATTTTTATTTTCTTAGGAGTGGTTTGTGAAGTAGTATATGTTTGTTCAGATTTGGAGTTGTCAAATGTTGTTTTGCAGTGGCAGCTTTTGGATCTGCTGATTTAGGATCAACATTGAGATTTTTAGTTTCTAAGGTTGTTGTTTTATCAGCATTAGATGCTTTAGGAGCAACAGGTTTTTGTGAATCTTTTGCAGCTTGGGAAACTTCATCAGTTATGTCCATAATATTAGGGATTGGTGAAATTTTTGGGCTGGAAACCTTTTGGGAAGAACCAGAGTTTTGCTTATTTTCCCTAGGGAGAATTTGTAGAACTTTTGTTTTGGGAGATTCTATTGTTTTCTTATTTGATGTTTGAGATGTTTTCTTAGTAGAAGAATCATTATTTTTCTAGCTTCTTAGGTTATATTGACTGTGTACTTCGTTGATGGCAAAGTCATAACCCTGTTTGTAATCAAAGGATTCCCTTGAATCTAATTGGAGTTGTTGAAGTTCAAATAACTCCTAATCTTCCTATGTGAGAAAGATAGTGCTATTATCATCTATTCCCATTAAATTTATGCTATCCTCATCATCATCATTATTTTGAGAACTATCATCATAGTTCTCCTGAAAGGGAGGTCTTATTGTTTGGTCTGGGGCTGAGTCTTTTGATTTTCCTGAATTTGTATTTTTTCTAAATTTGGGATTTCTTATTTTTTGTTGATTATCGCATTAAGGTCTCATTTCTATGTTATCTAACCTATCCATCATCCTTTCTAAGGTTTTAGCTAACATATCTATTTTTTTTCTGAACTAGAGGCTTCTTCTTTCATGGTCACTCTCCTGTCATTTCTTAATATTTCTTCTCTAGCTAGAATGTTTACTTCTACACTTACTACATCGGTTTGCATTCTTTCTAATGTTTCTGCATTTCTTTCTCTTAACTGATATGCCATGTGAGTGTCAAATCCATTTTGGAATTTGAGTAAGACAGAGTCAGGAGTTGGCTTTAGATTTGCAGGAATTGAATTATAAACACTGTTATATCTAGTGCAGTAGTCTTGTACAGATTCATTTGGAGCTCTTTTCATTGCATCAAATTCAGACAAAATTTGCATAAGGTTTTTCTTCTTTTCCCATTTATTTAAAGATAATCTATGGAAAACAACTAAATTAGCTATACTACCTACAGGAAGACCTTTAAACCATTTCTTTACTTCTCCTATTAAAGTTTGTGCAAACAACCTCATTTGTACATCTGATTCATCTATTTCATGGAATTCAAAGAAATCTGTCATTTTTCTTATGTGTTGTTGTGCAATATAATGTGTAGTAGCATCAAACTGTGGTACTTTACTTTGATAGTCTTAAGGCATGTCATGAAGTTGTACTGGAAGAACAAGGGGAGCATACCTAGCAGCCATAGCTTGAATTCTGGCTTGGCTAGGAGGTAAAGTAAATTTACTTGGAGCTGAACAAGAAGTAGTGGTTGATGAAACTGGATTATGAGGTTATGAACTAGAAAAAGTAGTTGAAGAACTAAAGGCTCGAGTTGAGGTAGTGGGAAGTGAAACTGGAATATATATGGAACTAGTAGGAAATAAAAATGATGTTGTTGAAAAAGCAGTGGTGAAGCTAGTGGATGAAGGAAATAAATTTCTAGGTTGTAATGGTAATCTACGACTAAATCGATCTGTGGACTGAATGGTAGTAGAAACTATAGATGATGTAGTGGTTTCTAAATGGGGAATAGAAGGTTTAGATGTTTAAGCTAACAATTGAGCTAATTCTATGGCTTCATCAATTTCTTTAAGAATAGTAGCATTAATTTCTTCAAGTCTAGTTTGATTATTAGCTTTATTTAATCCATAATTTTATGCAATACTTTTCTGTTTTGATTCCAAAAAATAAATAAAACAAGGTCTAAATCAACAGTACTTAAATTACTTTCAGATTTGGTCCTGAATAAAGAATGTTCAAATTCTAAATCAAACTCTATATCCTGAAAACTTACTAATACTTTGGGTAGTGAATTGACTCTTATTAATGAAACTTTAGCATCTAAATCTTCTCTCTACTTTTTCTTTTTTCCTATTCTATCTAAGTTGTCTACTATAACAGCATATTTAGGGTCCAGATTATACCTGGTATAATAAACTTTACTAGAAGCCATAATTGCAATTTTTTACTCACAACTAGTTAAACAATCTTAAAGGAAAAAAGATGATAAGAAATGATTTCCTTTAAGTTTTATTTAACAACTAAGGATTGGTTATATCCCCAGTGGAGTCTCCAGCATGTTATCACTCTAGTAATTCTCTAGTTGTAAGATTTTTGGATTTTAGTTGAGAAAACTAGAGGTAACCACAGACCAACTTTTAAATTCTAGGATCTAGCCTTCCTAGGGTTCAGAGAGGGCTCTCTCTATAAAATTTTAACTTCGTTTGTTTTATAAAATACTAGTCTAGTTATGATTGAGCAATTGGTTTTGTTTTGATTTGTTTGGTGGGAAAAATCACTAAAATAGATGGATAGTGGGAAATCTATTTGTCCATTGGGCTAAGGAGTCAAAAATCAAGCATACAGAGTTGGGATCATGGTCAAAAAGTCAAATGTTTTCAAGGAAAGATAGATAACCCTTGGAGATCCTGGAAAGTTTTTTTGTGAGGTGATATGATCGAGATAAAGAGCAATGAAGGGTTCTTTGATCCGGAAAAGGGAAGTAATAGGCAGAGGTCAAATGAGAGAGGGAGCAATTAAGAGTTCCCTACACTGGAAATCAAATGAAAACATAAAAATGACAAATAGTTAAGACAGGGTGCTTTTAACAAATCCTGAAGTAATCCTCCTATTCATTCATTCAAATTTAGAACACATAATGGATTGCATGTAACAAATAAAGATAACAATTACAAATTTAGAAAATACTTCACTCCAAATAGCTCATTACATGAATCCTGAAATATGATGCTAGTTGATCTGATCCAGTCTGCTACTCGAAATTTGAACATAAAAAGCCTTCAAGTCTACAAAAATGACTATAGAAATATTCAGCAATTTATTGCATAATAATACTTCTAAAGATGAAGTATTTATACATAATTGTTTAAAAAATATCCCAGAATGCTTCTAGGAATTATCTAAGGGAAATAAAATATATTTACAACAATAATAGAGACAGTTGCTTAACAAATCAGCAAGCTGTCCTATCTATCCAAAAGAAATAGAAATTGATTTAGGATAAGAAGCAGTTGGCTGCCTTGTTTTCTTCCTTGCTGGCTTTAGATATTTTGAGTTTGTTTTGAATTCTGTTCTTCTTTAACTGATACTCTTTCATTGATTCTCTTTAAACTTTGTAAAAGATATTTATTGCTGTAAAAATATGTTTGACTACAAATTTCAGCAAACTATTTTCACTGTTACATTCCTGCCTTTTTACCGTTTACAGTAAATCTATCAATGACTCCCAACCTTCATGATGTAAATAGAATAAGTCCTCAAAACTTCTAAGTAGGACTTTTCCTGTTGGAATGCCTTGTCCACCACTTGCTTTTTCAACTTGTTCCTTAGCATATTATTTGATCTTTTTTTATATAGTCTTCCTGGGGCATCAACTTGTCATTGATGACCAAAATATTAGGCAAAATTCTTTGCCTCAAGTTCCCAAATTTAACCATAAACCTAGTTATGGAAATGTTCATGTTCTCACACTTTTCCTCTAACTGCTTCATCAGGTTCTTTTTAGTTATAATCTTTTTTATCTCAAGGATAGTTTCAGTTCTATCAGTAATTTCAAGTTCTTCCAAATCTTTCCTTTTCTTGTTGTTGAGGAACTTTATCAGTTCTAGATCTTGTTCTGGTTCTTTATCCAATTCCTCTTTAGTATTTTGGATCTCTTCTAATGCCGCTTTTAATAAGTCTCTTTGTTCAAAAATCACTTGGATGGAGGGCCATACATCATTGATGGCTTCTATGATATTGTTCCACAAATGATTTTTCACATAGGAAATATGTTCCTTCAAGGTCAATTATTTCTGCAACTTCTTCAATTCTTCATTTAATCTAATGGCCCTTTGCTCATGTATTTTTTCATTTATTTGAGCAAATTTGTTTGAATGCTCAAGATTTTCTACCATCTGTTTTAATCTACTGATTTCAATTTTCTTAAGAGACATTTCTTCCATGGTATTTACTAGTTTTCTGGCCTCATATGTAGGATGAACTTCTATTGTAGATGATTCTGTAGCTGAGGTTGTGGATGAAGTTACTGGCACTGCAGTAGCTAGTGATTCTTTTGGTGCCAACTTTTCAGCTAAATTTGAAGGCATAGTTGTAGTGATTATAGGAATAACTATAGGAATTTCTCATATTTTTCATGTTTCTTCTCCTAGACAAGCTTGTCCATTTGAATTCCCATTTCCTTTATATGTGTTGTAAGCTGAAAAATCAAATTCATCATGTCATCTTTTTCTTTCTATACTTCTATTATTTCCTTGGTTTGAGGATGCTCACTTTGAGGAAGTTTAATTTGTTTCCTCAAAGCTGCAATATCTTCATTTTTCTTCTTCCCTAATAACTCTGCTGCTTTGACATTAGCAGGGTCATATTCCATCTGAAAAACTATTTCTTCCAAGGATTTTATCCTTACATCCTTAGGATACAAGGATTCTTTACCGATTTTCATCTGATCTTTCATGTTGGAAATGGTGTTCTTGAGTTTCTGAGCACTCATGGATTTATTTGTAACAATAGAGTACAACATTTCTGAAGTCTGTCTATGGAATTTAATCTGATCAAGAGCAAGAATCTTTTCTGTTTGGACTTCCAAATCAACTTTCTTATAATCTGTCACTGTCTTTGGGGATTTGACTATGGGATGCAATACTGACATGATTAGCTTTTTGTTTGAATAATAAAATGTAGACAGAAGTATGTTTTTCACACTTGGTGTCTGCTTGAGATATTGAGAATAAATATGGTTTTTGATCTCTTCATTCTTTAGTTTGATCTCTTTGTATTTTTCTTTGATATCTAGATCTTTCTCCTCAGCTGCCTGTGAGGATGAAGCTTCCATGCTCTGTTGTCTTTCTATAAACTATGCATCTTCATTGTTAACTTGTTCTTCATTCTGATTCTTAGTAAATGGCTCATTGATGATCACAGTGGCAACATCTGTTTCTGGAAAATCAGTGTTAGTATCTATAAGATCTGTTTCTTCCACATCAATGGTTACTTTATATTTTCCTACTGAATTTAACTTAGGCCGTTTTTTGTATATTAACTTGAATTTAGTTTCAGTTGTAGTTTCAGCAACATAGGAACCTTCTTCCCTTACTCTCTTGGTGGATTTTTCTGGCTGATCCACAGTTTCTAAAGTGTGACTAGTATCACTTTTCTTCAATGCATCTATTAAGGTATTCCCTGTCCACTCAGTCTGATTTGCATATTTTTCTATCTCTTGCTTTGTTTCGTGAATTAAGGGTGTTAATTTACATTTAACCCTCAATTTACTTAGGATCCCTTGTGGATCATAATTCCAAGGAAAGCTTTCCTCGAATCTAAATTCCAGCTTAGCTACTTCTTTCTCTGCATCCCTATGATTGCAAATGAATGACACAATCTGATTCTTTAATTTGAACTGAGTTTTCTTCTTTGCTACCATGAAATTTATAGAATCAGAGTTTAGGATTTTCCTGATATACTCCAAGGAAAAGATCCTCATTGAAACATGTTTGGGTAGCTTGTAAGGTAAAAAATTTGACCCAAAAGCTCTAATCTCGGTTGTTTTTCATACAAGTACCAATCACCAACTTTATTCTGCTCTGAAAAATGTAATATCTTCTTCATTTCTTCATTAATCCTTGGTTGTTATGTTTTCTTTAACATTTTGATCACTGGATGTATGAATAATTTTGAAAATTCTACATAAGTGAAATCTACACACTCTTTCCTGAGCAAAGTAGTCCAAGAATATGACAGAAAGAGGATTTCCCTCTATGTCAAGATTTTGAAGAGTAATTGGAAAATTACCTGATTGAAAATATAAAAACATGTGGAAGAGGAAGGTTGTGTATCTGAACACTCCTTCAATTGGAAAATTGGTCAATTGATGATGAATATTATCTGCAATGTAACCAGCATAATAAAAGATTATAGATGGGGGTTGTCCTAGGGTAAATGTAGATAAGAAACCCAATATGTATTCATATGTGTATTCATCAGGGAAATACCCTAAGATGAATGAAAGCATGGAAATCACATGCCTTGAACTTTCTGGGAATCTGGAAGTGGAATATGGGGGATTTATTTGAGGAATTTCTACATGCAAAGGCATAAATTTTTGAAAAATCATGAATCTCTTGGGAAAATCAAGGCAAATATATAGCTTGGTAAGGGCCTCTATGGATAAAGGGACTACTTGAGGATCAAGCTGTAGTTGTGGCATTTGGTTAATGGATTCAGCAGTAATGGTGAGAAGCACTTCTTTATTGGCATTTATTATGGCTCTCTGTTCAGGGACATAATACTGTTGACATAACCTAAAGGCATCTTGGGATGGGTGATTTAATGGAACAACATATTTGGGTAAGTGAGATACCCAAATATGGAATTCTTCTTCATTATCTAAGGACTTCTCATAGCTCCAGTTATGAATATCTAGCATATTAAACTCATCAATTGGGTCTGCTATCTTGTAATCAGTATGAGCTAAAGGAATTTGTTCAATGTCTATGACAAGGGGTTGCAAAGGATTTACAACAATAGCAGTCTTAGAAGTCATGGCTAGAGTTGATTTTGGAAATTTGGAACCTTCAGGATTGCTAGAGCTTCGTATTTTAGGCATTTTGGTTACTTCTGCAAGTTTAGACAGTTTGCAGAGGTATTTTTATTTTTAGCAAAGGTTTCTTGGATAAAATAGATAAACTATGGTCTTTCACTATCAAAATATGATTTGCAGGCTTCTAGTAGTTTAAACACAAGAAACAAGGGTTTCTTGGGCTTTTTCACTGAGAAATTGGGCTAAAAATCACTTAAATATTGGGTACATAATCTTTAGGATACCTTAAGAGGATTTCTAGCTAAATTTGGAGTTTAAACAATTTATAAAACTATAAAAAAACTCACAATTTCTCTTAAAAACAACGTGTAGTAAGAAACAGGGTTTTTGCAAAAAATTCGATAGGGTTTGGCCTATTTTTTGGGCTTTTTAATAAATTTCAGTGGTTATTTTTTAGGCTATGAATGAAATTTGTATTTTAAAAAGGTTTCTTCAATTTGAAATAGGTTTATTTTGGAAGAAAAACCTGCTATTCGCAGGTACAGGGTTTTGAAGTGGTTTCTTAGGTCTTCGAATAGGTTGAATAGTTCCTTGCCGATCTTTGGAGAAACGCAGAGCTCCTCAACAATCTTCAATGTCTACTGGTTGATTTTTGTGGTCTTTGGCTCAAAAAATGATATAAACTGCTTTTTTTACAGTCGGCGAGCTTTATAAAGGGTTTATGTGAGGAAAAGAGGAAATGAACGGTGGTTTCGGGCTTCAAAGGTTCTAAACTGGAGTGGTTATTATGTGTCGTTTGAGCGGTAAGTAGTTTTGGAGCAAACCAATGTGATTCAATGAAAAGGGAGCACATGGAGGAGAGAGGAAATGGGAATACCACCCATTTCGCGTAGAAATGAAATGGGGAAATATGCACAGGTTTATTTTTGATATGGGGTTTCAACCGTCGGATCTTGGGGTTTGATTACGAACAACCCAAATCAAATGTGAAAGATGCTCGGGATTGGTGAGTGGGACCAGGTTGTTATATGCGGTGAGGTCGGTTTAAACTTCAGAAATAATCGTTTTTATAAGTTTTGAAACCTTGGGTTATGTTATATGATTAGGCGGGGGGTTAAATGTTTTTTTATGTTTTTCGATTAAAACATTGACATATGTTTTAACCCTGGGCGTGGATATATTATGTAGCAAATCAAACCTTTTAACAAGTGTTGTATTACCATAGTGCAAGGGATACTTTGTTATTTTGATAATTTTAAACCAATGGGTTAATGAGCGGGTATAATATTGCGCACATGGGGTATTTAAACATTGATTTAAAGTAATAAAAAGGGGTTTTTCTGGGTTTATTTAATATAAAAGGGATTTAATAATATACGGGAGGGAATAGTCTAGGGAATCAATAAATAAATTAGAAATTAATATGAAAATGAAGGGATAATGTATGAATAAAAAATACATGTTTAACTCTAATTTAAAGTGAAAATTAACATAGCTTTGTCTTTGTTTGTATTTCTTCACACTTTAATTTAGGATAAATGCATTTTGAGGGTTTATGAATGAATTCTGAAAGGGAATGGAAATAGTTTATTTAAGGTTTCACTTTTACTAAATAAAAATGGGTTTTTACTTGGGAAAAAGGGATTATTATTATGAATGAAGGACAAATGCTGATGAATGTGGGTCTTTTGTGGGAATTCAATATTTTTAACCAATCAGTCATCGAGCCTTGGGTCCGGTCCCAACAGAAGTCAGAGAAATGCTCTAAGCCTTTTTGAGTGATAGTTTATAATACTGAATAATTGTAGGGGAGGGGAAATTAGTGATTTTTTCCTGATTATGCCTTGGCCCTTTATTACATGCTTGCACAACTGCTTCCTACCTACCCATATTTATTTCTAACATCTTTTCTTCATTTTCATGGGTGCATTTAGGCTTGCAACCCTAAATCAATTTTTCTTTTAAAGCATAAATCTATCTAAGTCTAATATTATTTCATCCGAGGGCTCAGATTAAACTGTTGAGCTCCTCATTTATTCTCTATTTAATCTATTGATTTGTCAAGTTTATACTATTTGACATATATTTATTCTATATCTAAAACATGAAATTCAAAGCACAAAAAGTTAAGTTTAAACTGTTTAACCAATCATGGATTATGGTATTTATTGACAATCTACACATAATCATTATTCTTGCAGTAAAGTAAATAGTAGTGACATTTTGACTTGCTCACTTTCAGGTCTTATTTTCATCGCTTTTTGTTTTGGGGTCTATCTTTTTCTAAGTTCTTTGATTATTATTTTAGGACTTTTTACCCTCTTTTATTTTTTATTATTTTTTATTTTTCAAAATATGGGAAAACAACTTACAAAAAAGAAGGTATGTACATATTTACAAGACTATCATAGTCAATTCAAAAATTATGAACCCTTTTATTATAGGATTCTAACACACCGGACGAAGATGTTGTCGAATAGGCTTCGAGCTAGGGTAAGTAGGTATTTCATGCACCACTATACTAGGGGTGATGTTGTGCATTTATTCGTAGGACCATGCAAAGAAATCACAGAATTCGCGAAAAATTCTAGTATAAACTTGTACTTCATCGGAAGAACAAGTGACCTCAATATGGATGTTCTCGACGATTCCTGGTTTAATGGAAATTTCAGTAGGCATCATCTGCATAATATTACTCAAGTTACCTTCCGTAAAGACATCATGTGTCAAAACATTCAATTGAGGCAAAGGATAAGGAATTTGTGATGAAAAATGCTCAAGAAAACTAGACATGGCCCTGAGGCCAGCCATGAACGAGGAACAAAGATGACCATTGTCCCACGTCAAATCCTCAAGAGACATGGTTTCCACGATGGCTTCATCAGAGGGAAACATGTCTTTCAAAGGATCAGGCGAATTGGAATCACCAAGATAGGGGGATTGATAGTAAATGTCAAGATACATGCTCAACGGAGCACAATCAAAGGACAGAGGTTCCGAAGTCGTGATGAGTTCACAATAATCAATCTCAATTAGGCTCAAAGGCATCAAATCTCCAAAGGAATCAACCTATTCAGGGGAAGGAATAATCCATGGGTCGTCAGACCGAGAGATCATATGGATCTTATTAGTATTTGGTGGAGGAAGAGGAAAAATACCCATGAGGGCAAGATCTTTAGAAATACCTAGCCCTACACTCTCGTAGGGAATACGAATTTGATCCACATAAAAAATGTTGTTCTCAGAAGAAGAGGTGAAGAAGGACAACTGATCAACAGTAACAATTTTTCCTTTGTGGGGAAATTTCAAAACAGGAAAGAGAGTGAATGAAACACATAACATGGTGTGAGTCCAAATGTGACTGAGGAGAATATTATAATTGAGTTTAGCATCAACGACTTCAACCTCGACATTGATTGTCTTCCCCTTCAAATTAATCAGTAAACTAGCAAGAACACATAAAGGTTTTGATTCTCTACCATCAAATGCTTCAAGGGCATTTTGTGATGAATTCAGGGCTGGAGAACCAATATATTTTGAACACGAAGATGACATGACACAGGTTGATGCACCTTCTTCCGCAATTGCTCAATGGATGTCGAAACCACTAATAACAGTTTGAATAATGAGTGCAATCTGATGCGAAAGTTGTGTAACGAAATTCTCTAAATCGAAAGCAAGAAAGCTAGTATCGGCAGGATCAATCCCACTAATCATAGGTAAGAAATCTCTTCGCTACGATAGACAACTCTAAAGTACTTCTAATGTGGAAATCGCAGATGGTGCCTGAGACAAATCCTCCAAAATATTGTAATGGTGAGCGGCACGGGCGTTGGGATTATAAGAAGACTTGCAAATTCCACCTTTGGAAGGTGGCCGCACAACGAACTCAGCATTAGGCCTTTCAATTTCAAGAGGGCTAGTAACAGGCGAAGGAGGAGGACCATTAGCGATCTACTTCCCCATAGCTTGTCAGGAACCAATATAATCTTTTGACCGGGTAGCAATAGAAATGGCTACAGAACCGTTCATCATGAACACCTGAGAGCCAAATGGGGAAGAGGACTGAGCTTTCTCTACCATCTGAGTCTGCTGAGATGGGAAAGGTTCTTTAAGAATGGTCAGAGTTCCCTGAGCGTCTTTGAGCAAGCGGCTCACTTTGGATCGTGTAGGACAGTCCTTAGTGAAGTGCTCATCGCACAAATCAAACAAGGGTTCTTCGGTTTGCATTAAGAACCATTGCCAACACGAGGTTTCTGAGAATCTTGTTTTGGGGAATGGGCTTTGGCCTTACCTTTACCCTTATTTTTACCTTTATAAGCATTACCTATAGGATTTGCCTAAACTACATTAACTTTTAAAGGTTTACCATAATTTGAAGTGGACTGAGAAGCAACATTATTGGAAGAAGCGGACTTCAGCTTCCCAGAGTTTGAAGACGAAGACTTCTAAGAATTCTAAGATACAGAACCAATAATACCATCAACGGATGGAGTCACTGGTGGTTTAGAAGTTCCAGGTCAGGTAGCATCAGGCAAGGTATCATATAATGCACCAGACTGAGAGTACACAAGATCAAGGTACTAGGCATAAGCAATGGCTTTCTCCTCGGTTACACATGCCCCCATAGATATGTCTTTGGCAATCTGGTTGACAAAGGAGGTGGTGAACCAATGAGTCGGAAGCTGATCAGGAATTCCAAATTTAATCATGCGACAATGACATCGCCACTCATGAATATGATCCGAGATATGAGTAGCTCGGTCTTGTTTCAATGAAGTGAGGAGGTTCGTCCCGATCTCATAGTGGACTGGTAGCTGAAAATGCATAAGGAATGTCATAGCTAAAGAATTGAATTCTTGGAAGACGCCACGAGATAGCTCAATGTACCACTTTGCAATGACACCAGTAAGAGTTCGTTGGAAAAGACGGAGTCGAATATAATCGTCAACCTGAGGGTTAGAGGAACACCAAAAATGGTAAGTAATAACATGCGCTTGGGGTTCTTCGCCAGATTTTCCCTCAAATTTAGGACAATCACCAGGAATATTTGTTGGAACCGGAGGCCAATACGGGTTATAAAGGATGGGATCGTTCATCAACTTTCACACATTAGGTAATTCCAACATAGAAAGAAATGGTAATTGAGTGTTGAAAGTCATCGGAGGTCTTTGATAAGGACCTGCGTGTACATTCCACCCAGTCTGAGCGGGATTTTGTCCCCATACATTATGTCTCGAAGGATTCGGATCATAGGGATTAGAAGCAGGATAATTCGGTTGAGACTGGGGTTGAGGACCAGGGTACTAAGTTGGATTAGGCCACTGAGGTCCCTGGTGATCAGCATATGAAGTCTGTTGTGTAATGTAAGCACGACTTCGAGGTTGATGATAGACAGGTTGATTTTTAGGGTAAGAAACCTGAGGCGCACTATATACCGGCTAATATGAACCTTGGGGGTAATAAGCGCCTTGTGGTTGAGAAGCCAGACCCGGCTGAGCAGGTTGAGAAGGTCGTTGAGTAGGTAAACCTAATTGACTATAAGAAGGTAGAACTGGCTACTGAAATGATGGAACCGGCTGGGGAGCAGCTTGAATCAGTTGTTGAGCTGGTTGAACCAAGTACTGAGGGCCACCGAGTTGGCCTTGTGGAAAAGGTTGACTCGATGGTTGTGATGGAACTGGTTGTCCCTGATAACCAGGTTGACCCAGAGGAGGAGCATAGGGTTGTCCTTGTGGCACAAAATTATAGCCATATGAAACGTGTGGCGGTGGTTGTGATGCCAAAGGTTGTCCCTGTAGTGGATATTTTTGCCCCCCAGGAGCATAATATTTTCCTAGTTGCTTTTGAGGCTGACCAGACGGACCGTAGGGTTGGCCATGTTGGACCAAAGGTTGACCTTGTGAAGGTTGGTCTTGTGGACCGTATGGTTGTCCCTGTGGACCAAAGGCAGGGCCCTGCTGAGCTAAAGGTTTTCCCAATGAGGGTTGTCCTTGCAAGTCAAAGGGTTACACAGGAAAGGTAGGTCCAAGATGAGTAACGGTCTGATTATGATCATAGAAAACTTGATAAGGATCAATAGGAGGCAAATAAACAAGATTACCATACACATCATAATGATGCGGGAATGAATAAACTTGATTACCAACAACATCATAGTGATGGAATCGATGATTATCAAGAGATTGGAGCGGTTGAGAACCCTGAGAAATCTGATGCTGAACAAACAACATACACTCTTCAAAATTAAAGTCGCTAGAAATCACAGTAGTAGTGGAAACTACACTAGAAGCAGGTGGGACCTTTGTGACACTAGATTGTGATCTACTATGACTGGGATTAACAGGCCATGTTGGATTGAGGAAAATAGACCTGCAAGTGTGAAAATATCCTGACGACTTATTGGTAACAACTGTTGTGGATGAAGCCACACAGACAGTGGGTTGGACTGGAACAGACGTAATAGTAACCAACGAACTAGGTGTCGAAGGTGATATTCCTAACAAAGGGAGGACCAAACTTTGAGGAGGAGTTAATGTACTGGATTTCACTATGGGGGCAACACCAACCATAATCTGACTCAAGGACCTATATCCAAGCAGAAGTGACGCCGATGGTGGAGAATACTGAGTAGAAACATCAGGGACATCTTCCGAAAAAAGCTAGTATTCTCTTATAGAAACAGGCATTCCTTCACTACCAATAGGACTAGATGAATCCATGTCTAACTATACCGTAAGGTCTTCGAAAAGACTATGGGGACTAGGAGGCACATCAACAACAAAAAATTGTGAGCCCTACGTAAGAGGAGGAAAATCTCCTTCTTCCCAAAAACTAGACCAAGCACCAGAAGGAGGCCAATTGAATTCAATTGGCTCTTCAGGAGGAGATCGAGTAGTAAGAGGTAGGACAGATGGGATAATAGGTTGTGAAATCTCAATAGACCTAGTAGATTGAGGGGTTTAAAAAAAAACATCTGGGAAAGAACTACCACTAGGAGGCAGTGAGGATGATGAAACTGGTGGTTCCACCACCGTGACTGTATATCAAAACAGAAAGGAAAAATGAAAACCAATCTAAGACTCCAAGATCAAAACCAAGGAAAAAAAATAAGCCAAGTAATAAAGTTTTTAACGGGCGTGTGATCGTAGGTGAATTAATTTTATGATACTGAAACCAGATTTCGTTGTTTCATATTTTAAGCGTTAAGAAACAAAAAAATATGACTCTAGTCACTTTCAATTTTAAATGAGCATGAGAGGACAAGTGCTCGATGATCTCTTCTCTTATTTAAAGAGTCATGAAAAGATCAAAATGACTACTCTGGAATGCTAAGCAAGAAGGTATACCAAGTTTCCGTGAACTACCATATACACCTTGGTGATCAAATGAAAAAGAAATGACCAAGGACTTGACGTACGTGTAGTTAATCTCCCCGAATGTTGTGTTCGGTGTATCACGGTTACAAGGCAGTAGACTCGGCTTCCTATGGATAAAAGGATTTCAACCTAGAGGGGTCTCCATTTATATACTCGATGGTATGGGGAGCACAAGTCCATACTAGTGCTGTCTAAAGCCAAATGGTGAACGACAGCTACTAGGTTTTAAGATGCCAGAACACGTCTCTAGCCTAGACCACTAGAAATGTTTCGTTAGGTTTCAATGCTTCCTTAGGTTAATTAAATGAATTTTAAAGTTGATCTTGTATTTTGTTTCAGTTTTAAGGCCCTAGCGAATTTGGATCTCAAATTTCCTAAATGCAAGCTATATGAAAATGAACATCATTTCTGATTGAATGAATGCTAGTTACGAGAAGGATAGAGATCTTTCAAACAAAAGAAAACAATTAAATTATGCGAAGAAATCCACTAATGCATCTAACAAAATCAAACGGAAATGAAACTCTTTCCTAGACAATCAGATGCTAGTTATACAAAAGAATATTTCACTTTCGATGCAAAGAAAGAATGCAAAGTATGTTTTTTTTTAATTTTTAAATGAAAAGAAGTACATGATGCACTAATTACATGAAAAATGAAAAAAAAACTAGCTTGAGTATTGTGTAAGAATCGAAATTGAATGAATCAATAAAACGGAAAACAAACATAAGAAATCACTCAAACTAATGCTGCAATCTTCCAAACCAAGAAAGAATTTTCAAAACGACCCGAAGCAAGAAATGTAATCTATGCTTGGAGAAATAAGGAGAAGAATCAAACGAGAAATGAAATGATCCTGCAACCAAGGCAATCATTCAAAAATATCAAGAAAAATAAGTGTAATCGACGCAAGAATGAGACTGGAAATAATAAAAACGACTTGATTTCCAAACAGATAAGAATAATAATATGGAAAAACGACTGAGAAAAGAAAGTCGACAATAGTCAAAACAGTCCCAAAGGCATAATCACACATAAAACATAACCCAAAAGCAAGCGAAATTTACCAAAATAATCATTAAGGAGGTCAAACTAAATCCTACAGGAGTCGGCGCAACTGTAGGGCTGTAATCCACGCCAAACAAGGGTTAG
This sequence comes from Pinus albicaulis, assembly GCA_034641835.2. Lineage (NCBI taxonomy): Eukaryota > Viridiplantae > Streptophyta > Pinopsida > Pinales > Pinaceae > Pinus > Pinus albicaulis. The sequence goes on from CM076575.1 coordinate 140,623,713, forward strand.
TGTGACTGCAACAAGAGCAACCTGCGCCAATCGGCGTGACTGTTCAGAATAAAATCACGCCAAGCCAGATAACTATGGGAAAAAAGGGGAAAGACCAAAACCTAATGACCAAAGGTCAACCTTGACACTCTAGAGCTGAACGAGACAATGTAAATGAAGAAGAAAACTGAAACAGACCGATAAGAAAGAAATCCAATAATTGAATCCTTCTTAACAAGATGAAATGGCTTCCACTAATCCTAGTGGGTATGATTGTTAAGAAGGTAATCCTCTACGCGGATAGAGCCGATCCCTCAGCCTAAATTGGAGGTTTGGGTCAGAAACAAAGATAAATGCTAGAGTGTTGATTCCTAAGTATTGAGATGAACAAGGGACATGGTAGATCGACCTACCTGGGATCCAACACTGTTGTTGTTGCTGTAGTAGTGGTGGCCTCTCTCTCACATCTTGGGCGAGTCCCACCAATCCTTTCGTAGTCATGCTCGGACCCGCACATAGGAACGGAAAACAAGACACCATACGATATGATAATTTCTCTAACTATTAACCAGTCAAAGAGGGCTAAACATATTGTGTTAAACAAACATCATAACACAACAATGGAGTATTCATGTATATAAATGAATAGAAGGAAGAGTTACAACCGATGCTTTGATGTCACAGTCTCCTCCAGCGGGGTTCAGGCGAAGCACATATCAAATGCTTTCCAGGGAATTCGGACGGGATGAAGGCATGGACTCAAGCTTCCTCAACTTAATTCCTTCTTGTTATCTCTTGATGGATTCTTGCTATAGTATGTTTAATTCTCCAAGTTCAGCTAGCTTGTTCTAAGAGAGATAGCTTCTTTTATAGAGGAAAAGGAGGAAGTTAGGATCCCTACAAAGGTGGGAGGGAGGCCTATCATTTAGGGAGTTCCCATAAGAGGGGGAAACCATAAACCTAAAGGAGGTAATCTGTGGTTATTCAGTCCAACCACTCCCAATGACTCATCCTCGAAGTTGTTGGAGTGGAATCTCTGCCACTATTTTTAAAAAACATTCCATAAACAGCTCAGCGTGGGTGGCTAACTGAGACAGCGCACTAACTGGCGTGGGGCCCAGTGATAATCTTCCTCATCGGCGTGAGGGCATAACTGATTACTCGCGCGAAGGAAAAATAAGGGTTTTTGAATCTCTGCTCAAGGAATTGTCAACAAAAGGAATATTACTCTCATGTAAAGGGATACAATGATGGTCTTTGCAATGCATGACACTGCTTATTGATCACGGAAATGACTCTCCAATGGGTGAGATGGGGATTATAGGGACAGTGACAAAATGTTGTGTAACACTTGTACTCAAATAAGTTTTCCATATCAAGTCCAGTTGTTTTTCCACACAACTTCTTAAAATTCATCTCCCTCGGAGTAGTCTTGGATTTTCACTCAGTCATACCAAGCCTTTCCAACTGCTTCATTACATAATTTTCCTGTGAGATAAATATATCCCCAAACCTTTTCCACGCCTCAAGGCCCAAAAACTAGTGCATAATAACAACGTCTTTCATCTCAAATTCAGAGGGTAAGTTCCTCTTACATTCGATCATCAATGATTCAGTTCCTGTTAAGAATAGGTCATCAACATATAGAACCAGAATCAATGGCATAACTTGGAAAACCTTAAAATATAGGTTGGGATCATCATTCCTTCTTATGAAACCCAGTTTCATTAGTTGGCAATGTGTGCATACCAAGCTCGAGGAGCTTGTTTCAAACCATACAATGCTTTCATCAACCTGCAAACATGTGTTCTACAACCCTCCACTTCAAATCCCCCTATTTTTTCAACATAAGCTTATTCCTATAACATGCCATGAAGGAAAGCAGTCTTTATATCCATCTGATGAAGGGTCCATTCTTGACTAGTAGCAACGGAAAATATCGAATGGATATTTCTGTATCGAGCCATAGGAGCACATATGTCAACATAATCTTCTAGCTCTTTCTGAGAAAAACCCTGAGCTACAAACCTTTCTTTGTATTTCTCAATGTTGCCACCGATTCCATGTTTGATCTTGAATATCCACTTAGAAGTCACAACAAACTTCCCATGCGGTCTCTGCACAATATCCCATACATCATTTTTCATAATAGATTCATATTCCTTGGCCATAGCATCCTTCCAAACTTTTTGCTTGATTGTTTCTTCAAATGAGGATGGTTCAACTTGAATCATACTCCTAATGGCAGCTACATATCCCTAATAGCTGCAAGGTTCCTTCCTTTCTCTAAAGGATCTACAAATGGGAATGCTTCTTTCATTATTTTGTAGAGTTTTGCGAAGCCAAAGTGGTATTTGTAATGAAGGAGGATCATTGGGAGGTGGATCTAACGGATCCATAGGCTCCATGGGAATATCAATATCATCTAACATGGACATAGAATGACCATATATAATAACACTGTCATAATCATCTTCGTTGAGAGGTGGAGGGAGGTATCTTGCTTTACAAGGTGTTCCATTTTCATCAAAAGTTACGTCCCTGCTAATTTCAACCTTTCTTTGACCAGGAATATATATTTTGTTTGCTTCAGAGATTTCACAATAACCCATAAACATACCTTTTCTCCCTGTAGCTTCCAGCTTCTTTATTTTTTCCTTCAACACATGAAAGAATACGGGGCATCCAAATATACAAATATGGATAGTTTTAGGTTTTTTACCTGAGAATATTTCTTCGGGAGTCTTGTTTTTCAATGCTTGATTAGGTACTCAATTTTGAATATACATAACAACATGTGTGGCTTTAGCCCACGTAAACTTTCATACCTTTTGATGATGAATCATGGCACAAGAAACGTCTAATATAGACCGGTTATTCCTTCCAGATAAGACATTATGCTGAGGTGTATAAGGCATAATAGTATTCTTATTACCCCTTATTTCTTGCAAAATCCTATGAATTATTTTGACATGTATTCTCCATTGTCAGACCTAAAAAAATTTATTTTTTTCTGTGATTTATTTTCAATCAAAGCTTTGAATTCCTAGAATTTTTCAAATGTTTCATCCTTGTGCTTGAGGCATTAAAACCATTTATTTATTGAGAAATAGAAAATGAAGGTGATGTAGTATAGATGACCACTAATAGAATGCATAGACATCAGGAACATATATCTGAATGAATGAGATGGAGGATGTCAAAAATTTGTTCTTACTAGAAGGGAATGGTCCCCTTCTTTTCTTTCCACTCGTGCAACCTAGACAAACTCCATCATGATGAGCTTGAACATCAGGAATACCTGATACCAGTTTCTCCAGTTTTAGAAGAGAATCATAGTGTAGATGAGGTAGCCTACAGTGCCACAACTTGCTTAGATGATTGGTGTTATGAACCAATGCTAGAAGTGTCCTTGTTGTGACTTTATAGAGTCCTTCAGATCTCATACATAATGCGAATGCATCTTTCATATGTGAATCAGTGGGCCAATTTAAGGCCTTTCCATTGATGAAGGCAACCCTCATCCCTTTATCTTCTAATGCTGATATAGAAATCAAATTCTTCATTGAACCTAGAACATACATAAAATCATGCAAAATAATTATTCCCCATAATTCAATTGAAACTTAACATATCTAAATCCTTTTACTGGATAAGTGGAGTTATCCCCAAGAATTATTTTTAGTTTATACTCCCTCTCTAATAGATTAGAGAGGACTTCTTTGTATCCAGAGAAGTGATGAGTAGACCCACTGTCAACCAACAAAGTATCCCATGAATCCGGTGGAGAAGAACTAGTAAGTGCATAAATGAAAATATATTTTGACTTATTCACAACATTACTTTCATATCCGAGAGCCCTTGAATTTTTTTGAGGAGGATGTTCTTCTTCACGGTCACTTGAATAATCTCTTCTCCTTTCATATCTTATGTCATGGTTGTTCCTTTCATTGTGTCTTATTATTTTTTCATGGCCTCTTTCTCTTCTCGAGAAAATTACAAGCATAATTATATTTCTTATGGCAGTTATAGGAGTCAATATGGGATAGTGATATGTCATTCCTTCATTTCGAGCTTTGAGGAAGAGTTATTCTTGAAGGACCTCGTTTTGACCTCTTCCTTTTGTTATGGGTGATATATTCAATAGGCTTTCCCTCTTCATGCCTCTAAATTATTCCTCTTGATATCATTCAAGATTATTCGTGAGTAAGATTTCCAATAATTTCATCAAATCACGGGAGAACGTTGTTGTTGTTGATTGTAGTAATGAATGTTTCACAAATCGGAGGGAGACCTCTAAGAGTCACGACTACTAGCTCTCTGTCAGGCACATTCTCTCCAACCCTCTGCAGTTGATCTCTAATATGAGAGATCCTCATAATGTATGACTGAATAGTTTCACCTTTGTTCATTTTCATTTCATTGAGTTGATCTTTCAAGGTGATAATCTCATCTATATTTTTGACTTCACACATGTCGGCTATCTTTTCATACATGTATTTGGACTTTCTTAAATTCCCAACATATGAAATTAAATTATATTGTAAACCATCAGCTATAATTTTCTTTTCTTTGGACTCACCTTTCTTATATCTCTTCTTGATAGAAGTGGAGGAAATTTCTAGAGGCTCAGGAATCCTTCCTTAAATGTATTCTAGCGCATCATTGTTCTCAACTATGATCTCGAACCTGACTTTCCATGTAACAAAGTTTTATGCATCACCCAATTTCTCATGATATTTGAAGGTAGAGGAATACATCTTGACTTTGGCAAGTAGATTTGTTTACTAATAATGATAACTTCACTGCTTGTCTTCTTTTGGGATTTTCCTTCACCTTAGCTCTGATACCATGCTAAATTTTCATATTGTTATATGTTGTATCAATTACTTTAGCCAAAATTTTCTTCATAAAAAATGCATCCAATTATTAACAGTGAAGAGAAGCATAAATTGTAACTAAAGACAGAACAATACATGTAGTGACAAAGAAGAGAATAACACAACCATAAGAGATAGCAGATTAGTCCAAGACCAGGGAAAAAACCCACTATGCAGGAAACCCTTTCAAATCTTCTTCTTCAATAGATCGTGATAAAAAAATCAGCAGAGAGTACAATGAGCCCAATTCATATGCAGAAGAAAAAAAAATATCAGATCTATAGATATGCAGATCTACAACCTCAAAAACCAAGTCATATCAAATGCCATGTACTAGATTTGAATCTGGGATACTGTCAAAGACTGATCGCAAGCATATGTGACTGAGTGACTGATGTCTAAAGGCACTACAAGAAACTGAAGATGAGCCAACTCATATCTTCTCATAAAAACCTTAGCCGCAACCTGCATATGCTCTGCCCACAGTTGAAGCTTCCTTGGCCACGACCTAGACACACTGTGCCCACGATTCTGGTCCTTATTAGCCCATTCTACTCCAAGAACCCTAGTCACGACCTTAACATACTCATCCCGCGGCTATGGCAGCTTAGCCGCTACCTTGCCAAGTTATGCCCGCGGCTCTGGCCCGAATTCTGCAATTATGTGCTCGAAGCTATGGCCCAACAACCCTAGTTCAGAGTGAGCCTCTCGACTGTCATCCTGAACCCTGTGCGAGCTTCTTCCGTCAAACATGTGTGAGCCAAAACATTAAAGATGATCGAAGACAAAGAGTGCAAGACAAAAATATCATGAGAGAATGTGTGAGAATGAGCTTGAGGTCGCTTCTATTTATAGCTTTTTTGAGGGACCACTTAGGGCTTTGACCAAATCCACATGTGTTGAGGTCGACCCATTCCATTTCGTTGATAAATAAAATAACTCATAATTTTACTTATGCTTAACTAATTGGAGCGATATATAAGTTGATTTTTGTCCTCTCAAAGAGAGGAATCTAATGAAATTATAATCTCGACCATATAAGTTGTCCAAAGTGGAATTTGACTCTAGTTGCAAAAATTAACATAAAAATGAAGGAATCAATTATTATTATTATTTATTAATTAATAATGCTATCAAATTTAATTTACAATAAAAATAAGAATATTAATTAATAATAGTAGTAATATTAATTATTATTATTATTAATTAGTTATAATAGTCATAATTAATCATAATAATCATAATTATACATATTCGACGTATATCAACCACATTTACTAATGTGGTTGTGCTATTTATTAAAGTATTTATTTAATAATATTTTTTTATTGATTTAATAATGTTTGGTTATGTATAATGTTACTTTGTTTAGTTATGTATAATGTATAATGTTTATTTTTAAATATTTGTATTTCATATTTTAAATAAAAATATTAAAGCATTATAAGATTTTTCCTTATTTGATATTTAAAAAATTATATCAATGACAATATTATATTTTTCCAGTATTTGCATATAGAATTTGTAAAAGTATAGCAAAATAATTTTAATCTAGGTTATAGGTCTCACCCAAATGAACTGTGATTTAAATGGAATATCAAAATTTGACATAAATAGTTGAAAAAAGATTAATTGATAAAAACTTGTGATTTGGATGTGGAGAAACTAGAGGCACCCATAGTTCTTGGCTAACTCTTGTTTTTGGAGGAGTAGCGATGGTCTGTGGGAGTACCCAAATGATCTTGAACACATTGTAATCCTAGTTGGCTATATACATTCGTCATTGTAAGTTGTAGGTCATCCATGATTAGAAAGACTTCCTCCTTGGCCATATTTCAATTAAGCATAACCTAGCTAAGTAAATATCAACAAATATCCAATAAATGTCCATAGTGTACATATACTAACTGTAACACACTTGGTTATCTCTTGTATCGTGTAGCTAGCCAACAATCTCACCTACCATAATCGATTATGTGAAGCATCCTATTTTCTTGATGCTTTTATGTTCCACATGGGTAATTTCATATTGGATGACTTAAGGATTGTATACCCAATCTTACTAAATTGATTTATTCAACCTTTTTCGGGTGTGAGAGTCCCCTTACTCACTCAAATATGTCATCCCCTCCTACATCAAGCATGCTAGTGCGACATTTTGAGTGTAAGCCAACAAGAATTCTGAAAACTAGTGTTGGAGAGAGAACCATTAAATGGAGTAGAGGAGTTCATAGACCCAATCCTGTGAAGATTTTGAGAACCAAATAAAATCACTAAGAATTACTTGAGACAAAAAGGCTTAGATGGGGTGAAAATAACAAGAGAGATGGATGACAACTATGCAATCCTTTTGAAACCCAATGCATTGGAGGCATAACCAGAAACTAGAGAGAAGTTACTTAAGAGGAGATGAAGAAAAAACGACAAGTCTCTAAAGACACGCAAAAGAAATGTGTAGGGAGTAAAGGAAATAGTCAAGGACACAAAGATTTAAAGAGGATGCCAAGAAGAACACTTGCAAAAGAGCGAGTTCAAAAAAATAATTCAGCACCATGAGAAATGATAATGGGCCACGTTACATTCTTGCGTACTTCAAATTAACTATTCCCCTTTTGGAAATTGTAATATTCCCTTTCTTGATCCAGTCAAAGTGGATAGAATCGATCCATGATATTTTCCCATGGTATCGACCCATGGTATCTGTTGTTGGTTTCCAAGAAAAATAATAAAATAAGATCTCTAGAAATTCCATAAATCCTATGAAAGGGGAAAGAAGCTAGGCATTTAGAAGCATTCTGGTATTATCTATCTTATTGTGTTTGGTTTGAGAACCTGGCATGGCTAGTTCTAGCATTGATCCTGGGAAGAAAACCCCGCGGTGATGTTTATGTGGTGGATCCATCTAGGATTCACAAGTGGGCTTCAGTGTCTTATATTTTTCATTGTCAAGCAGCTGTGCATGCCATTTGCAGGATTTTATGGTCTGGGCATGTATCTTACTTTCAGTGAATAATATAAATAAAATGGTTGCATTTCTTTTGTTCTGGTTCTTGATGAAAGATTGTATTAAATGAGAACACTAATATGTTCTAGATCTATCAAAATTTTTATTGTTTGGAATCTTACAGTGGTATCAGAGCTGTGCATCCTGCCAACCTGAGAGTTTTATGCAAGGAACTTCGATGAAATTTATTTTTCACCCTAGCCAGCATTTCTCACTTCGGTGATATTTATCACCCTAGTTGGATTTTTATTTTTTAGTAAATTATTTTTATTGGGAGACATAAGTGAAGGGAAAATCATTTATAAGTTTGTGGGTTAAATTTGTTAAAATATTTGAAGGCATCATTGACAAAATCTTCCTATGAAAAATTAATATATTCCTGTTTGGGTATGGGAGAAGATGGATTGTCTTGAAGAAATTTTGAAAAACAACCAGAAAATCCTTGATGTACTAGTGAGGTTAGATGGTCCTTTAAGTAGCCATATCTCCATAGACCAAAATGATAATCAAATCAAGAACAAAATCAGCAGCAAGAATGAAATAAGGAGGAGAGGACTATGCTTTATCTGCAAGGGACCTTGGGCCCTTAACCATTCCTGTTCAAGTGATAAGAAGAAGGCAACAAAGACAGAACAAGAGGAGATTACGTCAAATCATGGGGAATCTTTTGTAGATGGGTCTATTGATCTTCAGGATGGTGAGCAACATCATGACTTATTCAGGGAGGCTTGCAAGATGATAAGCATTTGGAAGTTCATGAGGGAATTCTACCTAATGATATCGATGAGGTAGACTCCTATACAATGAAGTTCGTAGATTCCCAGGTGAATATCCATAAAGAATATGAACAATCAAGTATACATAAAATTCCACCAATGCATCTATGTTCGACAGTTGAAAGGGATGAACATATTGTCTCCACAGATGAAGGAGACCTGGGAGATTTGGGTGAGGATTTAGCCATAGTGAACCAGCATGATGAGTATGATCACGAGGAGCAACATGACAAACATAATGTGCAAAATGGACCATTCCTAGAGATTTGGTCAAAGGATCAAGTTGAAGATGTGGTCGTGGGGCATCCAGTGCAGTCAAATACAGAGACATTCAGCAAGGAACTAGAATTTCCAGTGAAATACTTAGAGGAGAGGATCATGAATTTCAAGACAGATCTTATGTTGTTGAAGCAGAGAGTCTAGATAGTCCGAGATACTGTCTTACAGGAGAACAAAAAAATTGAGGAACTCATAGGGGTATGTGTCGAATCAACGACCAAGTTTTCTAGTGTTGAGGAACGACTCATATCCCTCGCAAGGCAGCAAGAGGAGTACAATTGGGGGATCCAGAGCAGCCCTCTACAAGAATACATAGATAAGGCTTGCAACACCAACAACCCATCTGTATACTTTGGGAAGAGTAGGGCAGAGTTCTCCAAATGCATTATGTTGGGTAACCAAGTAGAGCAGCATGAATCGAGCATCAAACAACATCAACATAATACATTTGCAGATATTCATTCATTCCCAAGTATGGATTGGAGAGAGGTTATGAGTTGGTATTCTATTGATGGGTTGATTTTTTGGAGGATACCCATAGCCAAGGGAAAATTACAGCTTGGACCATTTGGTGTAGGCAATGATGGAGAGTTGAAATGGTATCATAACCCACAGGTCCCGAGATTTAGGTGGTATTGGGATCCAGGAGAATCCATTGAGGAAAGAATTGTTTAGAGGATTGTTTGGGATCCAGGAATCGAAGGATCCATTCAGGACCATTCAACATGGAGGGCACATCAGATTGTATGGGATCCTGGTATCAATGTACAAATGCTTCTGTTGTGGATAGAAGTGGATCACTTGAGGACAAGCAATCTTTGGGCGAGAGGATTTGTAATATTCCCTTTCTTGATCCAGTCAAAGTGGATAGAATCGATCCATGGTATTTTCCCATGGTATTGACCCATGGTATTTGTTGTTGGTTTCCGAGAAAAATAATAAAATAAGATCTCTAGAAAGTCCATCAAACCTATAAAAGGGGAAAGAAGCTAGGCATTTAGAAGCATTATGGTATTATCTATCTTATTGTGTTTGGTTTGAGAACCTGCCATGGCCAGTTCTAGCATTGATCCCGAGACGAAAACCCCGCGGTGATGTTTATGTGGTGGATCCATCCAGGATTCACAAGTGGGCTTTAGTGTCTTATATTTTTCATTGTCAAGCAGCTATGCATGCTATTTGCAAGATTTTATGGTCTGGGCATGTATCTTACTTTCAGTGAATAATATAAATAAAATGGCTACATTTCTTTTGTTCTGATTCTTGATGAAAGATTGTATTAAATGAGAACACTAATATGTTTTAGATCTATCAAAATTTTTATTGTTTGGAATCTTACATAAATCTACCACAAATTAGAATGAATGAGTATCCCTACAAGTAATGTTGATAAATCATGGGATGATTCGTTTAGATTAGGCATTTCGAGAACGGCAAACACCCAAATCCTTGTATCGTTGAAATGATAAACCACCACTTAAACGTAAACACAAATTAAGTGTTAAAATTGCCATAAACTTGGATCATAAAACCATTAAGTTGCACAATTTGTTATGCACGAACTATTAATGTTTGATAATAGCCTTAAAAGATCATATGACCACATCTTAGACCCTATATACTTGGTACAACGATAACCATGTGGCCCACTCACACTCACACTCACACCCCATTTAGAAAATCACTACATTTGGAAAATCGCTAAATAAAATGTTATATGTATAAAATGTTATATGTATAATGATGTGTTATTACCATTTTATTGTTTTTTCTTACTAAATTTGCTTAATACACATGGATATTGAAAGATTCCATTATAAGATAATTATATGAAAAACCTAAAACAAAAATCATATTTTCAACTTGTGTAACAAAAGCATTAAAAAAACGAAAATATCATGAACCCAAAGCAAATATATTCTTTACATAATTTTGTCAACTTAAAGTTCCACAGATGGGGACTCATTGACAGACCCACAAATCGATAATTAAAAGGATTCATCTTTTCAACTTGTAAGGGGTTACATCTCTGATCAATTTGGCGACCTTTTTATGTTATTCCATTTTTCCTTCCAACCTACCCGACAATTTCGTTAAGTGAGGTTGACTGATAAGACAGAGGTTTCCGCAAATTCCACAAGGGAAAAGAAGAACCTGGCAGTGGAGAAGGTGCTTTTGGCTGATTCAAACCCTGCCTTTGTTTTGTCCCAAAACATAATGTTAAATATGATTATATTAGATTCTCTACATATTTTCTCTCATCACTCCATGATCTTGGATTGAAATACAAGACGATGTAAGCATGATGACGGCTTCATGATCTTCGATTGAGATAAAAGACGACGTCAGCGTGATGACGTATGCAGAGCGTAGAGCCTAAAACGTAATATTTATAATGCTGAATGCGCTGGGCAATGTATTTGCTGTAGAGATTGGAATGAAAGGAGGAGAGTTTTATAATCGCACTCATCTCTCAATGGGGCACGTTCGCACCGCCACTGGCCCTCGTGACTGCTACGGAAATCAATCAATCTGACTGAATGATAAGAGACCACCATGGAAGTTGCAGGGGAGAGTTCAGCCATGAATATGTTGGAATTGATTCGTCACCATTTGCTGGAAGTGGAGGACGATATTAATATTGATATTGATCGGCGTGGCTGCGGTGTTGATATTAATATTGACGATATTGATGATATGCAGGCCAATTCCGCCGCCGCCACCAGGGGCTCATGGCATGGTAATAGCAGCAGATCAATATCAGAAGACAAAGTGAACGAAACTACGGAAGAAAAGCACTCTTCTTGTTCTTCTTTGTCGGTAGTTACAGTCAGTGCAGAGGCTCATGTAGAGGTAAAGGCAGAGCCGAAGGGGGAAGAGAAAGGAAAGATAAAACGTAGGAGGGGAAGGCTGTACAGAGGAGTCACGCAGCGCCCATGGGGAAAGTTCGCTGCAGAAATCAGAGACCCCGCTAGTAAGAGCTCTCGAGTTTGGCTGGGCACTTTCATCACCGCCAAAGAGGCTGCTCTCGCATATGACCGCGCTGCGTTTAAGATCCGAGGACCCAGGGCTCGGCTTAATTTCCCCCTCTCTCTTGAATTTAATTCAGAGAGCGCATCGGCCGAAGGTCATATGGGGTACCACAGAGAGAGTGGGAGAAAAGAAGCGGCAGAGAATTGGACTAGAGGACTTGGGGGCATGTGATTGGTGGAGTTTGGCATCGCATTTTACATTAAAATATAAGAAGGCAGGTAAAGGGGTTGCATGTTTCCTGCCTTTTAATATAAGATGATTTTAAATAGGAGTTTTCGCGTTCTGATATTACAGCGTTATTTGGAATACAAATTGCTTTTGAAAACTTTCTTAAAAAGGATACAGGCTCAACGAGGATATATTTTGTGAAAATTTTGCAAGTTTATATATCTGTCTAATTTTGAAACTTTATTCATCTGGATTGAAGTCATGACACATATGCTTTTGAAAGTTTGTTCATCTGGATTGAAGTCATGACAGATATGCTTTATTTCACCTGCCATGTAAACTCAAATATCTTTCTTTCATCTTGCTTCAACTAAATTTGATTGTCGTGACATATTGTATTTGTTTATAGTTTCTGAAAGTTTATATAATAATTATTTTGGTGTGATATGTAATTAGATTTATCATGGATATGAATCTAGCAAGAACTTTGTACATGGATAGATTACATTGATAGGTTTGATCTTATATATATATATGTTCAAAATTTGTTTGAGAGTAAAATAGTGAGAACCCTTAAAATGTTTTTATTATAATATTTTTTTTCTATTTCTTTATTTAAGTATTTATAAATTTTTAAAACTTTTAACTACTCCATTTTTTATAGAGTCTATATAAAATAATGCTCTTTCATATGGATATTGAAATGTTTGAAAATTAATCTTAACCACAGTTTTTAATTTTTTGACAAGAGCCATATCTCACTAAATGTTTTGTAGGTCGCCGATTTACTTTGCAGGGAAAGAGATCACATAAATGAAGTTCTAAACATAAGTACATAACCCATTATTAAACTATTAAAGTCAAATAGAAATTTAATGCATGGTTATTAAAAGGGTATGGGCAAACATTTATTCACCAAGTATTATTTAATTCACGCAACATTTGTAAAGTTGAGAAAGTCATGTTTGTCCATTCTGTGTATTAAATTTTGTCATATTTGCCCATTCTGTGTATTAAATTTTGTGTGTTATGTATTAATGTCTTATATATTTATGTTTTGAATTAACAAGCAAGAATAGGTCGAATTTATTGCGGTGGATGTAAGTCTAGAAAAACAAGGGAATAAAATAGTGGAGCAAATTTTGATTGGTGAGTCAAAACAAGAAAAACAAGGGGAGAAAATGGTGGAGCCAATTTTGGTGGGCCAGTCAAAACATCAAAAACAAGGGGAGAAAATGGTGGAGCCAATTTTGGTGGGCTAGTCAAATCAGTAAGAACAATTGTTTTACTGGTGAAGTAGCCTCAATCTTCATATGAATGTGTTTGTTGTTGTTTTGAATGATAATATAAAGTATTGTTAGTTTCTATTTGGTTGTGAAAATTTCATGCATGAGTTTTACAACAACAACTTCGTTTTACTCTCCCCCAATCTGGTGTTTTACTCTCCCCCGATCGGGGTGTCATCTGGCAGCGAATGCTTTAAGCTCTAAAGAAGGTGGTAGGTTATGTGGCGATGAAGGATGGGAACGTGGCTCCCGTATGCACCGAGAGGCAGAACACGACCATTGAGGAACCGGAGAGGACACATCCCAAAACGGTTCATAATGGTGTTCATTACTTCGCATGCGAAATAGCTCGGGGAGCCAGCTGGGATGTCAGACGTAGGTTTGGGAAAGAGCCGCCGAGATTTCTTGAGGCAGGTTGAACCCTTGCGTTTGATTAATCTTGTAACATTCCTTCTCTGCAACTTAGTTGGTTCCTGGTGCGCGTAATTGGGCAGAACCAACAGACGTTTCTTGTGGCCTGCTCTCGCATATTGGTATGTACCCAATTCACCTTTCACTATTATGATGAAGAGGGTATCAGAGTTTCGCTGCATGCAGTGAAAAATATATAGCTTTCTGGACTATATTTTCTCTGTTTGTCATAAAGCTTGTAACTGTATTGTCAAAATTCAATTGTTTGAGTTCTGCGGAGTTTAACAACCAGCAAGGTGAATGTAATTCTTGGTTAGCTAATTTACTAAATTTACTATCTTGGTTCGCAATCATATTTGGGGTTAGGTACTCTAAAAAAGTTATTGCCCATCCCCAATTTTGGTCGAAAATGCAATACTATAAAACTAAGAGGTCTACCTCGGAGTGGGAAAATTCTTGTATGAAGTTGCATGATGTCAATGTTGGAAGGGGAAGGGGAGGGTTGAATAACCATTTTTCCTTCTCTATATTACTGTGGAATTCACCTGCTAGTCTTCCTCCGACACTGAATGGGGTAGGTAGTTTCTCCACTAATTATGTTAGGATTATCACAGTGGGTAGGTATAGTGCATGCATTCATAGGAACAGTATCAATGTTGGTAACTGTCGCGTAAGTAGTCATGGGTTTCAAGGCCAGCATTATGCCACTGATGCAATCACCAACCTGCCTATGTCTTATGATTTTTTCTTTAACTTGTTGGGTTCTTGTCATTGTGTTTCTACTCTAGGGATTGTAGTCACTCAATACAGTCTCATATCACTGTCGGACCGAAATCCAGCTATGATGAAGAAGAACAGGGGGAAAAAGGTAGACTCGAAAAAAGGAAAGGCCAAAATTTTGAGTCTACTAGCCAAGCGAGGCAGGAGATCCAGCAGAGGGGTCATGGAAACCTTGCTCCATGCTTATTCATAGGAGACACCCAACTTTGTAAAATCCCTCATTCATGGATGGGAGACTGATGCTAGAACCAAAATTGAAGAAGAGGAAGACAATACAGAGGAAGAAATAAACCAGATCACCACAGACTTGGGTCAAACCCGAGGGAGAATTTCTCTGTTCCACCACTCTATCAGAACATACTAGCTGATAAAATGCCTTCTGGTTAAGGCAATTATGTCAGTGCAAGAAGTAGGAGGAGATCGCAAGGCAGTCACCACTCTAACAGAGATTAACAAAAGCATACAGGAAATGATCCTGTGTGAGCACCACCACTATGTTCGTCTTGGAAGAATTGAAAAGGAAATCCAGTCAACTTAGTATGGGGAATTGAATTTTTTTTTTTTTTAATTGCAACTTAGTATAAAAAAGATATTGTTAGTTAACATTACATTTTCCACCATTCAAATGAAAATTATGTTTTTATAAAAATTAGAAATTGATATGAAGTAAAAGCCGCATTTCTATTTCAAAATAACTAATCAAACAAATATACAATCACAATATTCAAAGCAAAGCACTTTAATTAGTTATTTATATCCACTAAAAGAGATTTTAAAACTCTATTAGATATATCTAAAAAAGGCTTCCACATAAAACATTTATAACACACTATAAAATTATTTCTTTTATTGGAAAACTGATAGAATTATATTATATACTTTTACAAAATGAAAAATAATCTAAAAATAAGATTTTATTTTTTATAAATTAAAAAAATTATAATCATTAAAAAAAAAATTAATGCTTTAAAAGAAAGCTCTATAATAAATAGGAGGTTGAATAAAACACATGGTGATGCTAAGAGGATGGTAGAGAATGCTTTGACATACTTTTTATTCGAACATATTCCATATAATTAAATCAATGTTGTGTCTTCATTTATTAATTAACTATATATACTCATTAAGTATGTGTGAATTAAACATTAAACAATCAAAATTGCGTTTATGGGTGAGATAAAAATGCATTTAAATGTTATTAGTTTTTTCTTATAGTAATGAGCTTGTTAAATTTATAATAATGAATTAATTGGTTAATTCAATAAATTTTTTGTAATATTATTAAAAATATATTTTTCTTTCCATAATACACATTCATGTAATTAAAACTACAGTATGTATTTCTTACTTATGTGAGTTTTGAATTGTTGAATTCGAAATCTTTACCGTATGTATTTTGTATGCATTTTTGCACCTACATACGATTAATATTTTACAATAACTTACGAAAAAATTGTACTTATTTCTTCCCAATTAAATAAGGTTTCAAACAACAATTTGAAGATGTATTATTATAATTTGTGCGCAACAGCCATCAATCCCCCCTGCCATACCCGCTAGATGTCTTCAAGCATCTTTGATGAGGCTCATATATGTGATTAGATTCCTTTTGCAAGTGAGGGAGAATCTCCATGGGTCCTCCAGGGCAAATCCCTCCTGCGATTCCGAGGAGATAATCTTTTATCATCCTCCTCAAATTAATTAGTTAATTAATTTGAGTATATGTTTTAGCCCATAGTTTATCAGTTTGTACGTATATTTATATTACAGGTTTTCTTGGAAAGCAGTGATGATGACAGAGCCAGTGCAGATTAAAGGAGAGAGCTATTCGAGTGAAATTCTTCATTTTATGATTGACAGATATATGCACAGATACACTAAATTCTCTCTTGAAATTCGCTCATTCAGCAAAATACAATCTTATGCCCCCAAAACCGTGATAAAGATCCTCATCTCTGACAAGATAAAGATCCAAGGATAAAAAAGTCAAAAGCTGTGAAGAATATGAAGGAATAGTTTTATAGATCACTATAAAAATTCCTGGAAATCAAAATTTTGTATTCCAGTCAGGAAAATCATATAAATATGGAGATATTCAGCTACATGTTACTTGTTGATTATCTACTCGATTTTCTTCTGTACATCCTTTTGATCCGCCGTGATGATACCTTTGACGTCATAGAATTTCCCAAGGAAAATCAATGCACTTATAGCGACGACGATAAAAAAAAAAGGTATAGAATATAAGGAATGCTAACTAAAAACAGTACATTATACCTGGAAATATTGAGATCGATGTGGTCTTCACATTGTTTTGCATCTGAGAGTGCCGTATAGGTGATCTCTCTATTGCTTTTTTTAATTTGTTTCAATGTTTAATTTATAAGAATAATATGAACGTTGAAAATGAAAATTACTTTTGCTTAAAGTGTTTTGGGTATAATTATATTAGATTTTAGTTTTATAATTTTTGTTGCAATATTTAGTTTTTTATCTTTTTAATATGGCAAATTTATAGTAAACTCAAAATAATTCTCTGCAAGCTCTTTGAATTTAGGTATAATAAACTAAAGTTTAGTCTTATTAAATATTAACTACCATCATCATCATAATACTTAACTAATATATACAAACCCCAATAAAATATAAATGCTAAATTAAAAACAATACCTTTTTTTAATGAAGTAACTGACTTATATTTACTTACAAACCCCAATAAAATATAAATGCTAAATTAAAAAACAATACCTTTTTTTTAATGAAGTAACTGACTTATATTTACTTGTTCATCATGTTTCTTTTACCATGTTTTATTTATGCGTATATCGGTGTATGTTACAAATATCTCTTGGAAAAACTTCTAAATTTCAAAATTAAAACTTTGAAATGATCTTATGGTTGGTTCTCCTTCTTTCCAATAAATTGATTGTTACAAATCGTTAAGACTATCAATCACGGACCAATCTCTTATATAAGAGGGATATTAGGAATTTGATCCTACGTAAGTAACATTAATAATAGAAGTCCAAACCATTTTGTGTTGCCTTAATAGTTATTTTTGATATACATTTATGTAAAAAAAAAATTTAAATATTATTCTGTCGGTTACCAATATTTAAAATTATGATAAAATAAAGGATTTTGAAGGATCAAAGTTTAGTTAGGATTTTCAGGTTTGATGTATGATAAAAAATTTCGAAAACCCTCTTGGGAGTCAAGATTATCATTCTGTTCAAGTACATTGTATGTGTGTCAGATTCTTCAACTTTCTATTACACCTTTGTCAAGCTTTTGTCTTTGTGGTTATTTTTCTTTTTGGTTTTCTTCTTAGATTTGGTTCACAAACTTGAGCTTTATTTAGAGCTCTTAGTGAATATCTCCTCATACATGCAATGCCCTCTTTTTCAAGGTAAGAAGCAGGACAATGTTACTCATGTCTGAGTTTACAACATTGGTAATGATGTCATTGTTTTTATGGATCATTGTCTGCGAGGGGGGATTGGAGGTAATCCTTCCTCCTCTCAGACTTTTTCTTATAAATATTTCTTCCATGCTCTCCACCGCCCACCCCCTACCCCCTCGCCCTCCCCCACTCAGATTAAGCTCAGACAACTCTAGGGTCAATTTTGGTGGAAAAATATTGGAAGGTTCCCTCCCTAGAAATATCTCACTCAAATGTAAATGATTTTCAAAAGGCATATTCATAGGTAGCCCTAATATGCCCTTTTAATAAATTTTTTCCGCACACGTTCGATCTCTACCAATGGATCCATTTTGTATGGAATAATAATTGCGAGGTCATTTTCTACTCATGAGGCTTCTTCATTATGCTATTTGCAGAATATGAAGAAGGGCCCTAGTTTTTTTGGCAACATCGAATTATTTTTAACACCTTTGTTCCCATATTTTCCCTCTTCCATAATTGTCATTACCAAGATGCAATATGGGTTAGTATCCTTAATCCTCAAACTTTCCTGTGGCACTACACAATCTGTCACGGCATTGGAGTCTCTCTAAGCCATTATATTACTACCGATGTCTCTCATGGGAAGCTTGGTGTATATAGCTATGGAAGAATTTGTGTTGAAATCTATATCAATGAAGGGTTTGTGACTAAATCAATTAAAAAATCATTTAGTTTTTTTGGACTTAATATCTATACCATGAGACTACTATTTTTTGTTGTTGCTTTTATCATCAAACAATGGACTTACAGAAATCTTTCTTTGTGTTTAATTCTTAACAGAACCATAACATATGCAATTATATATCTAAAAGTTGGAAGCCCTATAATATTCCTCTTATGGAGGGGCAAGGGCTATGTGTTAGAGAAAGACGATGAAGAAGCTAATGATGAAATTCATCCAAAGGAGAAGGTCCAAGACTCAAAGCCTCAAACATTTCATGTGATTCCTAGTGTGGACGATGCTCCTTCTATGAGCACAAAGATATTAAATAATAATGCTTCTCTAGGTATATTAAAACAAGCTCATGATTCAAATTCTTCAGACTTGGAAAGGAAATATTTTACAAAGTGTAATGGTAATTTTCATATCACTTTGATCAAGCTGCCTTGGTAAGGTTGGGTCAAGGTTTCAAAAAACAAAGGAAAGAAAGGTCACCCTGATTTTCAACCCCAATTTGGGTGATTCTCCTCACAATTTTTTTCTTTTGTCCCTTTATGTTTACTTTTTAATTCTTTGTAAAATTCATCTATGCTTTGATATTGCCAGTATAGGGAAAATTTCTAGAAAAAAAAAAGTCATGATGGAGAATGATGTAAAATTTTCTATTTCATCAATAGAATTTTAGACATACCAAAAAAATTATTAATGTGTGGAAGTATTTAATACATCAATTTTGAGCCAAAATAATGAATGTTAAAATGAAATAAATTTTTGGATGAGTAACCTTGGACTCCTAGAGTCATGTTATAAGCAAATGTGAAATTTTCTGTCAATTAAATTCTTGGTGGTTATTCCCATATGTTTTTCTTAATTAAAGTAAATCACATCTAATTTATTAAATTAAAAGAAACATAAAACAATAATCATTTAAAGTTTAAAAATTAACTCAACATTTTTTAATACAACTTCTATTTGATTATTTAGTTCTTTCTACACTTTGGACTCATAGAGGCACCTTATACACACATGTGACATAAATTCAGTGTTTTCCTTGCACTAGCCACATAAAATGCCTTGTATACCTCTAAATCCTTCTACTACGAACTAGTACACACTCTTATTTTAATTGGTGAAAAGGGATTCAAACTCTTTAACTTTTCAATATGCTTATTTTGTTATCACAACAATGGGGCTATTTACAAATTTGAATCAACATGGCTAGCTATAAATCCCAACCATTTGGTCTAACCTTAATAACTATTTTTCATATTTAAATTGCTTAATGTATATTCATATAGATTTATTGTAAAAAAAATATTGATTTTGTTACTAATATTTATAATATGTCAATGGATTCAACCCATTAAAGTTGAGTCAAAATAAAGAAAGTTAAAATGTCATAAATGTTTGAATGAGTAACTCATATTTGTCTTATTTTGATGATGCCAAAGGTATTATTGGTCATTGTGAAGTAGAGTTTGTATCTACATACAAGTTTGTTTTGATATTTTAAAAGATTGTTAAATCTAATTGGATATAATAGATTAAATATATATCAAAGTTTGTGATTCTTGTTATTATTGGTCATTATGAAGTAGAGTATATGTTTACATAAAATAATTGTTTCTATGTCTTAAAAAATTGTTAAATCTAATTGAATATGAAAGATTCTAAACAATTGGTTAACCTCTACTCTATTTTAGTGTTACTCTACTTTAGTGTGTGATTGAAAGAACCTCATGTGTATTTGAGATATTCTCTCAATTATTTATCACTATGATCAAAATATTGTGTTTATCGTGAAACAACACTTGTATTTTTATATTACTAAATTAAATAAAACATTAAACACACTATGATGTGTAAACAAGTAATATTTACTCCATATAATAAATTATCCATGACGCAAATATGGAATAATAAAAAATGAAATTCAAAGAAGAAAATAAACATGGAGAAGCAATAGTACTTAAAAGGAAAAGACTTCGAAAAACAATATCTAGATCGACCAATTACATCACTTCTAAAATAAAAGACACTGATGTAAAGGCTTGGCAAATAAAAATGATCAAAGTAACCATTGTTGGAATGTTGAGAATTCTAGAACAATGAAAGGAGAGAGTAAACTCCCCTCTTCAACATAAAGAAATATAAAAATTCTTTGACAGGAGACAGAGTTTTCAAACTGTAAAACAAACTTCTATTCCTTTCAAAAACTGTTACAAATCTTCCTCAATACAGAGGGATAACATGAAGAGTGACTGCTACAGACGTAGTGCACAAAAACATTCACTGTTCTCTCAAAACAATACTCTCTATCTCTCAAAACAACACTGCTGTTTATTTCATTTCCGTGCTGCTGTGCGAAACAACAAAACCAAATAAAAACAATGCAATACTACAGACTCGCGGGCCTTTTCTTTAATATGTGCCGCGCAAAAAAAAAATCATTACAAAACATGTGTAAAACTTAAATACAAAGAAATAACCCGAATTACAAAGGAAAAAACCTTTCGGAACTTAAAAAATATCAAATGCCCGATGTACGAGTGGGGACCACATCGCAATCGGCAATCGACGATCGACGGATCGGCTTGTCAACAAACTTTGCGATTGAACACCATGCGATGTTGCGATTGCGATTGAATCGCATCGCAAACATCCGATGGAACATTGCGATTGCGATTACAACACGGACGTGACGACCATATATAAAACATGGCTCATAAAGCAATCGGGTCCAAACTTTAAACAATAACATGCGCCCATCCAAAACTTCTGATTGCGATTGCAAACCGGATGCGATGGCGCATAAAACTCCAATATAATAAACCATCAGGTCCGGCCTTCGATCGGAGCACATAGCAAAAGCGCTTCGATTGAACTTTGCGATTGGAACACTTTCGATTGCAATAAAACACTGCCGCGTGGTCTTGTGGACCCACGGGCCTCGGCTGCTGGTGGGGGAGATATATATATATATATATATATATATATATATATATATATATATATATATATATATATATATATATATAAGTTTTGGTTGTATATTATATACAACCGTTCCACCGTGGAACTCTTCCACATCAACAAGACACTTGTTCCTTGTATTATTTGTATGTTGCGATTTGCGATTGCGATTGGATCGCGTCGCAAATCTTCACATCAACTGCTTCAAAAACTTGCGATTGTGATTTGGGCATAAGTGGTGGGGACCACTTGTCCCGCCATTTCAAAAATAAAAGGACTTTCGCCTGACTTAAACAAATTTTCTTCATTCTGGTTGTTGAGGGCTTTAAACGCCTGAAATGATTGTTTTAATAAGAACTTTTCCTCTGTAGTTCAGAACTACGGGAAAATCTTCGTTCCACCGAAAAACGGCTCTGCCCATCACCATAATCAATTCTTCTCTACAATTCATGGCTGCAGCCCATAACAATTAATTTCATTCCTACGGTTCTTCCATCCTTCTTTAATTTACAATGTTGTGCACTCAAAAACTTCTCCTGATGCTGCCTTTGTACTCTTTTCTTCATGCCCAAGGCTGGCAGGTGACTTTAATATTTTCAACACTCCCCCTTAAAGTCAGCTGCTGGGTTATCCATCATACCCAAGCATTTTCTCAAAAATTCAAAGGTCTTTTGCCCCAATGGCTTTGTTAAAATATCTGCATATTGCTCCTCTGTTTTACAATGTTGTACAATTATTTCTCCATTGTTTACCAATTCTCTGATATAATGAAACTTTGTATCTATGTGTTTTGTTCTTTTATGAAACACATAATTGTTTGACAATGCAATAGCTGAGCTATTGTCACAATAAATCACTGTTCCTTTTACCTATTCTTGGCATAAACTTCTCAACATTATTCTCATCCAAATTGCTTGACACATTGCTGATGTAGCTGCCACATACTCTGCCTCTGCTGTAGATAATGCTACAATCGATTGTTTCTTAGAAGCCCATGAAATGGCTCCTAAAACCATATCAAAAACATAACCGGAAGTGCTCTTCCGATCATCTACACTTCCATCCCAATCACTGTCAGTGTATCCAACTAATTCTGAATTTCTTGAAGTAGTATATAAAATTCCAAATCTTTTAGTTCCTTTAACATACCTCATAATTCTCTTTGCTGCTTGCCAATGTGCTTCTTTTGGCTTCTCCATAAATCTAGAAATTAAACTAGCAGCATGCATAATATCTGGCCTAGTTGCAGTCAAATACATGAGGCTACCAACTATGCTTTTATACAAACTTGGATCAAACTCCTTGCTGCTGTCATCTTTACTCAACTTCAATCCCATTACTGTGGGAGTAATTGCAGCTTTGCACTCCTGCATATTAAATCTTTCCAAAACTTGATTCACATACTTTGCTTGAGAAATAAAAATCCCTTTCTCATTTTTCTCTACTTCTATTCCTAAGAAGTATCTCAACAAACCCATGTCAACCATTTCAAATTCATCTTTCATGACTGTTTTAAAATTTTCAATAAGGTAATCAGCATTACCTGTAAATATTAAATCATCAACATATAAAACAACAATCAACATTTTACCATCCTTTTCTTTAATGTAGAGGGTAGTTTCTCCCTCACACCTTTCAAATCCATTTTCTAGTATATAGGAGTCTATTCTACTGTACCACGCTCTTGGGACTTGCTTCAGCCCATAAAGAGCTTTCTTCAATTTGCAGACTTTATGCTCTTGGCCTTTCTTCTCATATCCAAGAGGTTGTTCCACATATACCTCTTCCATTAAAACTCCATTTAAAAATGCAGATTTTACATCCATCTAGTATACTTTCCATCTGTTTTGTGCTGCTATGGACAACACTGCTCTTACTGTCTCCATTCTTGCAACTGGTGCAAAATTTTCTTCATAATCAATCCCTTGCTTCTGCTTATATCCCTTGACAACAATTCTGGCCTTATATCTTTCTATTTTTCCTTCAGCATTACTCTTGGTCTTATAGACCCATTTAACTCCAATGACTTTTTTACCTTCTGGGAGATCAACCAACTCCCATGTTTTGTTCTTTTCTATGGCATTAATTTCACCATCCATAGCTTCTATCCATTTTCTATCTTTAATAGCATCTTCAAAATGAATAGGATCATCAACTTGACAATACAAAGAAAATAAGGAATTCATACCTTCATTTGCTGCTCCCTGCTCATAAATTTCTCTAATACTTCTGAACTTTGTTCCTCTTTCACTTGGTGTAGACGTGCTTGATGAAGCACTGAATTCTGCTCCACGTGGTGTGCTTGGAGATGCACTCCTGCTTCTTCTCAAGGGTGTTCTCGCTGCTGCTTGAGGTGTCCCTCGCTGTCCTTGTGTTGGTGGAGGTTGTGCAACGGATGGGTTGCCAATTTCAACCACATCTCCATCATCTTCATCATGAGATAAACAGTTTTTGATATTGACTGTTTTCTCAATGATTCCATCCCATGCTTCCTCTTCAATGAATTGTACATCTCTTCTTATCACAAACTTCTTTGTGGATGGGTTATACAATCTATATCCTTTGGAATCTTCACAATATCCAAGGAAAATACACTTCTCCCCCTTACTATCCAATTTCTTCCTCAACTTTTCAGGAATGTGTGCATATGCCACACATCCAAAAACTCTCATGTGGGTGACTCCCTATTTTCTGCCACTCCACGCTTCTTTTGGAACTCTGTTCATCACAGCTTTTGTAGGGCATCTATTTAAAATGTACACATCATAGTTTGCTGCTTCAGCCCAATACTCATTTGGCAAGTGTTTCGCCTTCATCATACTTCTCACCATTTCCATATCGTTCGATTCTTCCTTTCAACAACTCTGTTCTGTTGCGGTGTGTACCTTGTCATAAACTGCTTGTGTATGTCGTTCTCTCTGCAAAAACGCGGAAATTCCTTTGATATATATTCTCCTCCTCTATCAATTCTGAGAACTTTAATGTGCAATCCGCTCTGTTTTTCTACAAGAGCTTCAAAATGGCGAAATTTTTGAAAAAATTCACTCTTATATTTCAGAAAATAAACCCACACTTTTCTTGTGAAATCATCTATGAAGGTCAGCATGTAATTCCTGCCTGAACCTGATGCTGTCTGCATCGGCCCACATAAGTCTGAGTGAATGATCTCTAAGGGTGCTTTAGCCCTTATGCTTTTCCCTGATGGAAAATTTTCTCTGTGTTGCTTTCCCAAGATGCAGCCTTCACATAGGCTGTTAGGCTTCTCAATCAATGGTAAACCTCTTACCATTCCTTTTCTGTGCAGCAAATTTAATCCTCCAAAATTGAGATGTCCAAATCTCAGGTGCCATAACCAATTTTCATCTTTCTCTTCTTTATGAAAGGCTTCTTGTGTTACAGCTACTATGCTCTTTCCTTTTCCCTTCAAGTCAGTGTTGAGCTTGAGCGGAAACATTCTATTGCTGGTCATTTTAATTTCAGCAATGATTTTCTTACTTGGAGGTATATCTTTTATTATGCACACATCATCCTTGAAAATTACATTGTAACCTTTGTTTATGAGCTGCCCAACGCTCAAAAGGTTACATTTCAGACCTGGAACATAATGCACATCAGGGAAAAAAAATTTCTCACCATTTCTTGCTCGAATACTAACTCTGCCTTTTCCTTTGAGAGAGATTTTAGTATCAGTCCCTGTGGTTACTTCAGATTTAATCTCTTCATCTAGATTTGAAAACATTGCTCTGTTTCCAGTCATGTGATTACTACATCCTGAATCTAAGAACCAAACATTATATTCTCTATCCTGTGCTACATTACACGCTAACATCACATTACTTGGGCTCTTTTCTTCTTTTGCTACATTAGCATTCTGCTTATTTTTCATGTCATTTTGCTTCTTTCTACATTCATTGGCATAGTTCCCATATTTCTTGCAATAATGACATTGGACATTGGATTTGTCATACCTTTTTCCATGAGCATGTTGGTGTTGATGTCCACCTTTCTGGCTGTTGCTGTGACCGTGGCTCTGACTTTGACTGTTGCTCCTTCCATGTGAATGTGAAGGGTTGTTCCTTCCACCTCTATTTTGGCTTCTGCCTTTTCCTCTTCCTTTGCCTTGACCTCTTCCTCTTCCTGAGAGCATCTGGGTCTTGAAGGCATGCTCAAGAGATGAGTGTTCATCTCTGCTCAATCTCTGTTCATGAGTTATCAGTGAGACATGAAGTTCATCCACTGTGAACCTTGAAAGATTTTTGGTCTCTTCTATGGTGGTAACAATAACATCAAACCCTGAGGGTAAGCTCCTCAAAAGTTTCTCCACAATCCTTCTTTCTTCAAGATTTTCTCCATGGGACCTTATCTGATTTACAATCCCAATCACATGTGTAAAAAATGTGTCTACATTATCTGACTCTTTCATGCAAAGAGTTTCAAAATCTCTCCTCAGCAACTGAAGATTTGTTGTCTTAACTTTCTCCATGCCTTGATAGGCTACTTTCAGAGTTTCCCATGCCTCCTTGGATCTCTAGGCTGCTACTATCCTTGGAAACACACTCTCATTTACTGCTTGATATAATAAGAAAAGAGCTTTAGCATCTTTCTTCCTATTTCTCTTCAATAAGTCCTTCTCTGCTTGAGTTAAGGCATTAAAAGCCTGCTCATCAGCTGGTTCAACAAAACCATCTTCTACAAACTCCCATAAGTCTTGTGAGACAAACAGGGCTCTCATGGTAATGGCCCAATAATCGTAGTTCTTTCCATTAAATTGTGGAAGCTGAACATCTCCAATGTTCATTCCTGTGCTTGGTCCAGCCATTTCTCTTAAACTGAACTCTGAACTTAAACAAACTGTCTTTCCTTTTTTTTTGAAAGAACAAAATCTTTTAACCAAAAACAACAGCTCTATTTTCTTTGAGAAATACCTGAACTTTGACTTTTGTTGGGCTTTCACACTGCTGGAGAAAACACTGCAACAAGTCTACTTCTTCTTCAGCTTCTTTGAAACCTTCAAAGAGCCTGAACCTTCTCTGATACCATGTTGGAATTTTGAGAATTCCAGAACAATGAAAGGAGAGAGTAAACTCCCCTCTTCAACACAGATAAATATAAAAATTCTTTGACAGGAGACAGAGTTTTCAAACTGTAAAAAAAAATTCTATTCCTTTCAAAAACTGTTACAAATCTTCCTCAATACAGAGGGATAACATGAAGAGTGATTGCTACAGACGCAGTGCACAAACACATTCATTGTTCTCTCAAAACAATACTCTTTGTCTCTCAAAACAACACTTCTGTGTATTTCATTTCGCGCTGCTGTGCGAAACAACAAAACCAAATAAAAACAATGCAATACTACAGACTCGTGAGCCTTTTGTTTTATATGTGCCGCGCGCAAAAAAAAAAAAAACATTACAAAACATGTATAAAAATTAAATACAAAGAAATAACCTGAATTACAAAGGACAAAACCTTTCGGAACTTAAAAAATATCAAATGGCCGACGTACGAGTGGGGACCACATCGCAGTCGGCAATCGGCAATCGGCGGATCGGCTTGTCAACAAACTTTGTGATTGAACATCGTGCAATGTTGCGTTTGCGATTGAATCGCATCACAAACATCCGACGGAACATTGCGATTGCGACTACAACATGGATGCGACGACCATATATAAAACATGGCTCATAAAGCAATCAGGTCTGAACTTTAAACAATAACATGCGCCCATCCAAAAATTCCGATTGTGATTGTAGACCGGATGCGATGGTGCATAAAACTCCAATATAATAAACCATCGGGTCCAGCCTTCGATCGGAGCACATAACAAAAGCGCTTTGATTGAACTTTTCTATTGGAACACTTGCAATTGCAATAAAACACTGCCGTGTGGTCTTGTGGACCCACGAGCCTCGGCTGTTAGTGGGGGCGATATATATATATATATATATATATATATATATATATATATATATATATAGAGATATAGATATAAGTTTTGGTTGTATATTATATACAACCGTTCCACCGTGGAAGTCTTCCACATCAACAAGACACTTGGTCCTTGTATTATTTGTATGTTGCAATTTGCGATTGCGATTGGATCGCATTGCAAATCTTCACATCAACAAGACACTGCTTCAAAAACTTGCGATTGCGATTTGGGCATAAGTGATGGGGACCACTTGTCCCGCCATTTCAAAAATAAAGGACTTCCACCTGACTTAAACCAATTTTCTTCATTCTAGTTGTTGAGGGCTTTAAACCCCCGAAATGATTGTTTTAATAAGAACTGCTCCTCCGTAGTTCAGAACTACAGGAAAATCTTCGTTCCACTGCAAAACGGCTCTGCCCATCACCATAATCAATTCTTCTATGTAATTCATGGTTGCGGCCCATAACAATTAATTTCATTCCTACGGTTCTTCCATCCTTCTTTAATTTATAGTTCTGTGCACTCAAAAACTTCTCCTGCTGCATTATGAAAGTAACGCTAAACCTTTCGTCACCGTTTCATCTCTCCTGTTATTGCGCCTTGTGATGGAGGGCGGATTCATTATCCGAAGTGAAATCGAGGGCTAGGAAAGTTAACGAGATCCTTCACTCCACGGATTTTCATTGCACCACGATCATATGCAAGAGCAGCCCCCATGGCGGCGTTAACAGTGCGAAGCCAAACCCTGGACCCTTCTCGGCGGGGTTTCCTTCAATATTTATGAGAGCTACATCGTCTTCCACTTCCAGTAAATGGTGGCGGATCAACTCGAACATCTTTATGTTGAGACTCCCCCTGCAACATCCATAGTAGGGTTGGAATTTGGATTTCTATTTAGTAGTCATATAATTTTTTTTTGAAGTTTTCGGTTCTTATGTTTAAAATGTTATTTTAAAAAAAATTTCCTTCAAAAGAAATGTTTTTTTAATAAATTAATCTTTCACCAATAAAATTTTAAGTAAAAATTTACTCTTCAATAAAAAAATTATGTTAAATAATTTCACATATATATCATAAGGATAAACAAAATTAATATAATACACAAATGACTTATTAAATATTGAATTTTGGTTTGAAATTGCATGGAACACTCATAATAAAATCTTTGGAACCTGAAATCAAATTTTATGGCTGTGAGAAGTTACTGCATTTGTATATATGACATATGATTAAGAATATCTGATGAGACATATAAAATGAATAACATAGTAACTATTGAATGTTATCAATAAAAACTCAAAAGTAGATTAATTAATATGGTTTATGTTATGGTTTACATAATCTAATATATACTATTGGATCTAAAGATAAAACATACATTTTACCATATATATTCTAGCATTGTTTTGGATTATGGGATATAAACTAATATTAGTAAGATTGAATGCATAGTATCTGAACCTTCTAAAAATAAAAATAAAAATAAACTTTTAATAAATGGACATTATGGATCTTCTAACATCATGTTATAGGATTATGTTATGTTTTCCTCCTTCATTATTACATTTTTAGACAATATTGGAGCTTGAACATGTGTGAAGATCTAAAGGAAAATTGAAATAATAATTTGGTTGTTGTTATTTTTTTAACCCTAGTCCAATGTGCCTCATATTCCAATGCATTGATGCATTAATAGCTATAGGGCACACTAATAACATGTTTTCCTCTTTAAAATATCATGTTTTCCTCTATAAAATATCTTAACTTACCTTGTTACATATGTGTGTGTTATGCACAAATGTGTAGCTATGTTTGGTACACTTCAAAATCTATTTTGAAAATAAAATAATTTAATGCGACCTTGATGCAATGCTACCTATATAAATATACATCAATTCAATGGTCTATTTAGAGCACACTAGAGCATTGGTTGGTATGTTTAGTGCATATTGCGCAACAATCCTTTTAAAACTTATTACACTACACATTTTATCACTGGAATCAATGTAGCTACTTTATTTAGTGCATTAACATTTTTTATATCAAATGTTAGCCTAATGTATTGTGGATGGTATTGTACAAATGAGTGCCTCTTATTTTTAAATTCTCATTTTAGAAAAATTCAGGTTTCATATTAACGCTAACATGATGTACATGTGCTTTGTATTTAATAACAAGCACAAGGAAAATTATATGTTTTCCTTACCATGTTGCATATTTTTCAATGTATGTATTTTACAAAAATTGAGAGCAGAAGGATGTATAACTATCAAGAGAGTGAGGAGTGTTATGAAAATGTAGTTGTCAAGACTTCAAAGGTTTATGTGCTCGGGAGGATGTATAACTATCAAGAGAGCGAGGAGTGTTATGAAAATGTAGTTTTCAAGACTTCAAAGGTTTATGTGCTCAAAAAATACTCTGCTAAAAACTTTTCATTGTCTATTCACTTCCACTAAAAAGATAACAAGAACAAATGTGTTTGTTAAATTTTTTATTAATTGGTATTTTCTTTGTAGTGATTGGACCCTTTTTTGTTGGAGGGCATTCCCTCATGAGAGCCATTAATATTATTACCTTCTCATTGGTCTTATGGATATGGTGCCTCAGCCCAAGTTGTGATTTTTATGGTGGAAAGTAGTTATATATATGCGTTTGTCTCTTAATATTTGGTGTAGTTTAACTGTTCTATATTTTGGTCTTTTTGTCAAAATTTGATGATTATTTTTTTTGGCAAAATTATAATTTTCCATTATTTATATTTTGTTTTTGAATTCATAAAAGATTTGAATGTCCTAAAACACCTTTGGAGCACTTAAATTGTATAGAATGTATAACTAGAATTTACAATCCAACAAATCCATTAACCATAAAATTTACTCAAAAAATCAAAACATAAGACAATTAAAATACACTTTTATATTTTAATATCATCCTAGATTTCACAAAACTTTTTATCCACATAAAAGTATAAAATTATATATTTTGTAAAAAAAAAGGAAAGAAAATTACTAACTAATATATTCAGATTCCATCTAATGGTAAATATGAAAAAATAATGTACATGTATTTTCCAAGTTTGTTTGAAGCTTAGTGTTTTGATATATGAATGTTAATATACCTTTTTATTATGGGTTAATGAAAATTTTTAGAATTGTATATGAATGGTTAGTTTTTAATCGTTAATGTTTAATTAATTTAAAATACAAATAAATTTATTTTATAACTAATAATAATTTAAATATGAGGAACTGGCAAATTTAAGATCGGTACAATTTTATTAATAAATATGATTGATATATGTTAATTATTATTTTTTATCTTTAAAAATTAATGGGTTGATTCACATGGTGATATTTGTTATTTGATAATTTGTGTGATGATTTCATTATTGTATTAGGCAAATGTAAAAAGGTAAATATTGATAGCCAAAATAGGAGATAACCAGGATATATCAATATCTTTCATTTATGACTATTAGATAAGGATTTAGATTAAAATAAAAATAAATATAAGAATCTTCCATAAAAATTACCTATCGACATAAATAAAAAAATAATAATTTATAAAATGATCTCAACAATTTTCATAACAAAAAATTACAACTTTTTTATATAGTAAAATTAAGTGTTATACATAAGCATGACCAAATTTATTTTATTGTTATTTTAGCAATATAGCTAAAAACAATTATTATTTCAGCTATGTAACTAAAAGCAAATTGATTAAATTATGCAAGTTGCATGTAAAAAGAAAAGAGCAAAATTATTTTTAAAAAATTCCAATCTACTCACTGATCATTCATATAATTTTTTTACATAATTATTAAATTTCTTATCTTCTGTGGATAACATTGTTATCTTGCTTCTTTTTATCTTCATATTAAAATCAAGTCACATGCATACCCAAAAAACATTTAAATTATAGTTAACTAACCAAACCATCAGGCCCAACCACATAATTTTTATACTTATTTGATCTCCATATTAAAGTCAATGCACATGCATATTAAAAAAATAAAACATTTAAAATAGTTAACTAACCAAACCATCGGCCCAACCACATAAGATATATATATTGTATTTTCTTCTGTACCAAGAGGATAAATTTGAGGATAAAAATTTATGATGCATCATTATCTTAAACATATATTTATCTGGAGACTAAGCACTAATAACGTTTTCGGAAAAATCTTAACCGTCAAAAATACGTGTTCCACTTTTCCAAACCCATAAAAAAAAATGGGCATTGAAAATGTGTAGACGTTAAATATGGTCTCAAAATGGTCAATGACGGGCAAAATACCCGTCAAATTCCATCCCTAAATCCATAGTAATTGTCTTTCACCAGTGACAGCGACATTAACATTCAGATTCACTGATTTCTAGTTCATCGCAGGTGGGCTTGATGTGCTGGATTGAGAAACACGTGAATTAAGAAATAATGCATTTATTTCCGTATTTGTTTGTGGTAAGTGGAATGCATCTGCCGATGCGCAAAATTCGGGAACATTAAGCGCGTGATGCATTCAGCCAATTCATAATTTCGTGAACGTTGCATCACTTCCTCACTCTCTATGTTCAACATATTTCAAAACGTCGATCATCATGGATATTACTCTGGACTCTTTCTTGTCACGTTCTTCCTCCCCTTCGTGCTCGTCGTCGTGTGGATGATTGTCACGTGCCGACGACGTTTACCGTAATTTAAAGTAACGTAAGAGACACGTATAGGTATAATTTCTTAATATTTGGAGAATTTTGATTAAAATATTTCGTTGACCTTAAAACAGAATGTGCGAAAAAAGAAAATTAAAAAATTAGACCCATCAAAATTTTTTATTTATCTATTTATTTTAGTTAATTAATTTTTTTTATTGAATTATAAACCGTACCATTCAAAGTTTTTCCTATTCATTGTAGTGATTTATTAAGGAAAACAATATAGGTGGAGCTATCGATTTATTAATGAGTAGAGATCCGCTAATATATTTAGTTAAATCTCATGGGTCGCATCCACTGCCCCACTCGTCAATGAACTTATAGCTTTACATATATTGTTCGCCATTTATTAGAAGGGAAATTAGACCAATCCCAATGAAACTAGCTAAGTGAAGGTAGTGAACTAGTTTCTTAATGTCAATTAATGTCAAGTCTATAAGCTTGATCCACCGCAACCTACATGACTTAGATGAGATGAGTAGAGGCGAGAAAGCCAGTGCAGATTTTGCAACGTATTGGGTATTATGTAATATCCCTGAATGGGAATACACAGCAATGCTTGCTGAAATAATGCACTTTTGGGAAATTTGTGCACGAAAATGACTTTGCAGCTCCTGGATCCCTTAGCTCAGTGGATCTCGGGTCTGGATCCAAAAGGAGAGCAAAAACAAATCAAACTAGGTGTGGTAAACAGATCTCCCACCACCTAGTCTAGCTGAAAAACACCCAAAGAGAGGGGCTGCAACTATGTACAACAATCTGCTTCAAAAATAACCCAGTTTTGGAAAGCATGAGAAGGAGGCCAATAAGAAAGATCATATTTTGAATATAGAGCAGAAAATCAGATCCATAATGATGCTCTTACGTTATACAACATAAAATAGAAGACAAAAGAGAAGAAAACCTCTAGAAAAGAGGGTTGCAACACATGTATTTACTGCAAAATGGCTTAACGACGTTATTTTATGGAGCTGAAGTAGCGTAATGTTACAATTCATATCTAGATCATATATGTGTAAAAAATATTAGATCCATTTCAGATTTGTACACTATAAAGGCTCTATTACAAGATCCCCTCAGGGTTTTGACCAAATCATGCAATACAAAGAGTAGATCTGAGTTTAAAGTAGCAGATCTGCAATATTATTTAGAAATTTTTGAAGATGTTTTACATTAGAAACATATCAGATCTATACAGTACATGGATTAGCAAGCTAATCCATGGATCACCAAAGTGAAAGGAAAAGCCTAGCACCAGAGATCTCTACTCAAAAAGGGGATCAAAACACCATGCAAATCTTCCTCTGAAAATAATGCAGTCCTGGAAGGGAAACTATGCTGTACCCTGAAGCACTGAGTTTTCCTGATGCCAAGATGTGAAATATCAGCTCCAAAGGTTTAGAACTCTCTTTCCCTAGGGATAGAAGACTTTCCCAGTGAAAAGAGGGCCTGAAATGGCCTAGATCTAAGCAGATCTAACCTCCACTTGTTGTATCTTGCAAGGAAAACCTAATCCTGAATAGGATCAGTGCTGTAGTTGAAAGGTGAGCTTGGCTAAATGCCTAATAGTAGATGAAATCAGCAAGACTCCTCCAAGAAATCCTTAATGGAAGAGGTGGGATCCTTACATAGGAACTCCTAAGTGCTAAGCAGCACTATTCTTAGCTAAACAACAAAGAATGGTATTTGTCTAAATAGAGAAGATACTTAGAAAATATGCATAATAAACAACCTTCTCTTGCTACTCTCCTCTTCCTTTTATAAGATGAAGTCTTTGTCAAACCCTAAACCCCTTCAATGAATTAGCTCCTTTCACATGAGGAGCCTCTATCTAAAATTACGTTGTCCATCCATGAGGTGCATTGCATCTAGACAGTGTTGTAGATTTGGTCAAGGTTGACCTAGTCTCATAGCTCAAACCCCTTTCACACCTACAAGTGATTTGTTACATGGCCCAGATTTATCCCTGTTCATATGGGCATTGATTTAATCATTCTTTTCAGGATTTTTACATGTCCTCCTTTTTTCATTTATTCATGCAATAGAAAATAAGACAAAAATGTATATTCCTCTTAGCTTAGGCTAAGTAGGAATTTTACAGTCCTCCCCTCCAAAATGTTGCTTGTCCTCAAGCAACTGATAGGGTGAGTGCTGCAGTATTTCTCCTCCTCCATTGGTGACACTATCAAGGATCAAGTTCTCCTCATAAGCCAAGTGTTCACCAAGCCAACACAACATGAATTGTTCCTCCAAGGTCATCATAAGATGTAAATAGGCCATCCCACAAGGAGTGAAAAATTCAACAGAAATTAACATGGTTGGAGAAATGCTCTCTCTAAAACATGTAGCATGAGGTAAATAGAGAAGCTCCATTCCATGTGTTCATACAAACTGCCCATCCTCTCTCCATACAATCCCATGAAAAGTAAAACTATATCATCCAAGAATGGAAGCATAATGGCATATATACAAATAGAAATTTGAGCATGAGGAGGGGGGTCAAAATCCCACATAAGGTGCCAACGTAGTGTATCTCCTACTTGCATCAGATTAATTTATGGTAAGTGGTTTCCCCACCACTTACTTGTTGCACAAGCTATCTCACCATGGCTGAAGTGTGAGATATGTTTGGTGCCTTTGGAAAGCACCCATCATGAAAAGGGATCTCCCTTTGGATAGCAAGGGAGTTTCCAAGTCCATAATTTGCAGTGGCCCAACATTTTCCATGAGATTCATATGGTACAACACTCCTCTTGGGAGCCATGGCCTGCAAAAACATGGTGAAATAATACATCAAATCAGAAAATAAAGCTTGCATTACATGTTTATATTTTTCACCATCAATGTTTCTTTGAAACATGGAATTGTGCACAAATTTTTATCTCCCTTTGAGAGAAGGAAGAAATGACTGAAATGAATCTTGCATAGAGTCCTTTGGCTGCCCCAACTCCATGTAGCTCTTGAATTCTAGGAAATGCTTATGTAGCTCCCTTCTAAGGCCTTCCCATTCAAACATCTCATGATAGTGTTGTAGATCTTCATAGAATAGGTATGGCTGAAACAGAACTCTTTGAAGGCCCTTTGTAGCATATCCTCCTTGAGCTTGGAGGCTCTAGGAAAGAAGATCCTATCATAGTGATAGATGACTCCCTCATGGATTAGATAATTCTCTCCATTCACTTGGCCATCCAGCATCATACAAGTGTAGAGATCCTTGGAGTAATCCACCAACATTTGGGATCTCCAATATAGATCTACACTCCCCAACAAGGATAGCATTGATGATGCATCAATAAGGTTGCCTACCTTGTTTCTGATCTCTCCTTTGACATCTCTTATGCCATAGGTACAAGTAGGAAGGACATACCTCCCCTTTTCCTCCTCCAATAGCACAAAATAAGAAATGTAGGATGGTGAGGATGATGAGAGAGGATAATTCCCCTACTCCTGGTGCTTTCTCAAGCCTACCAGCACTATAGTTGTGTCTCTTAATGCTCCCTTCCCTCTTGGATATGATTTTGGAGCATCAAGTAGTGAGATATTTCCCACTAAAACTGAATTTGGTGGCCTCGCTAGTGGTTTGCCACTAGATGAGAATGTCCCTTGCAACAATCTCATGAACATGAGAGAAGAGACAATGAGATCCTTGCTTCCATTGTGCAAATTCATCTCTGATTTCTATGTGGAAGTGTTAGGTGTGGGGTAAGAGTGCATAATTATGATCATGTGAGGTGTACCACTCTTCTTGTCCACCCATTCCGTTTGCAAATCCTCCCAATTAGTGGTGACTTTCCCTAATGTAATCAACCATTGAACACCCAAAATAACGTTGGTGTCTGGTATGTCAAATACAAAGAAGTGATCCACCAAAGTGTAGGATCCCATGGTGACTGTAAGTGATGGAACATAATGCATTTATTGCGTTGTTCTATCTCCTGGGACTAGAACAAAAAATCCCTCAAAGGTATCAGTGGGTATGGCCCTCCTTTGCACAAGATGAGCATCAATAAAGTTGTGGGTAGCCCCACTATAAATAAAAACAAATACCCTTTGATTCATGATTGAACCATGAACTCTTAGGGTCAAGTACTTAGGTACTCCCCTCAAAGATGCAAGAGTTCCTCCAATAGGAGAAAAATCTCAACTCCCATTTCCTGATGGTGATGGATCTCCCTCAACATTGTTAGCGTTGTGACCCCTCCTTGGTTCTTCATCTTCTTCTTCCTCCTCAACATCTGAGAAGAGTTCTATGTAGTGTTCTTTCCCAGCAGCACATCTATGTCCTGGTGCCCATGATTATTTGCAAGTGAAACATAGCTTCTTCTTCCTTAGCTCCCTCCGAATATAAATATCAAGAGGCTTCTTGACTGAGCTTTCTTTGGAAGGAGCAGCTTTCTCTTCCTTTCCCTTAGAAATGTAAGAGGGCTTATTCTGGAAAGTTGCCTTTTCTTTTGGCAAGGCATCTTGAAGGTCTCTAGCCATCTCAATGGAATCATGCAATGTGATAGGCTTGGTATATTTCACCAACCCATGAAAAGGTTCATCCAAGCCATCGATGAACATGTACACCCTCCTTGTTGCAGATAGATTAGGAACAATAATAGATAATCTCAAAAACTCAGAGATATAAGATTCTGCATTACCTGACTGCTTCAACTTTGCAAGGCTCATGAAAGGTACTTCTGGATCCTTTCTGTGAAAGGTATCCACCATTCTTCTATTGAATTTATAATAGGCAGTCCTATTGGCATGGCCCAATGTAGACAACCCATGGAACCACTAGTTGTGTGCTTCACCTTCAAAGTGTAGTGCTGCAATCTTGATG
Organism: Pinus albicaulis; assembly: GCA_034641835.2. Classification (NCBI taxonomy): domain Eukaryota; kingdom Viridiplantae; phylum Streptophyta; class Pinopsida; order Pinales; family Pinaceae; genus Pinus; species Pinus albicaulis. The sequence goes on from CM076575.1 coordinate 140,660,887, forward strand.
GCTTCGGTCTCATGCACTTTTTTCAATTGGAAATAGATATCTAGCTTTTCTACCAATGCCTTGGTAGAACTAGTGGATGACCCATCAAAATTGGGTAAAAATAATATTCCCATAGAGTGATGTCGATCATGATTCTGAGTGAATCCACCATCTCTACACTGATACCTTGGTCTTCTTTTGTCCTTAAGATGACAAAAATATTGAAAACTCAAGTGTTCCTTGAACCTATGATTCTGGGACTCATACTCTTCAAAATATTCTTCAGGAGATGCTTTATTATGAAGCCCTTTGTCGTATCACAGCTTGTCATTGATGTCAACCCAAGCAACACCAGGGGCTAACCCAATATTTAATGGGAATTTTGATCTACCAAATTAATATATTCTCGGTCAATAATGCTTTTGATGGTTTCTACTTGTCGAGATGTTTCCGTTGATATATGGCACGCCATGTAATTCTTCACGGTTTGAGAGATATTCATGTTTGAAGTTTGTACCCCCAGTTAGTGGGCTAAAACTCCATGGGGTTGGGGCATGGGTCATTGAAAAGTCATAATTAATATTTTTTAAGCTCCTAAAATCCCTCCCACGTTCACTTGTTGAAGCCCCTCTCAACTTAAGCATTTATATAAATTGTGATTCTCATCTCCTCCTTATGCAAGGGATTCAGCCATCTGAAACAAGTCATCGTGGAATTTTCGCTCTAACCTTTTTTCTATGAAGGTTCAGAAGCTGAAATTTTTATGAGGTGAAGCGAAAATCCTGAAGAAGCTGCAGTAAAAATGTTAGATCAAGGTGCGCAACATTTTTGGAGATATGATCTGTGGAAGTCAAGGTTTTTGTAGGCTCCTGAAATTCATCTCAAAGAAGTGACCTTGGTAAATTCATCATAACTCTCTCTCTAAGTATCAGATTGAAATTCCGTAAAAGTGGAGGATAATGTGCAGTCTTTAATCTTCACTCTATCAATTTTAGAGACAAATGAAGAAACAGTGACACGTGGCATGTTGTACAAGTGCGCTCTTCTGAAACAGTCCTTAATTAGGGCATTGTGAGAGATTGGGTATAACTCTCTCTTGAATAATCCAAATTCAGTCAGACCTATGGCATTAGAAAGAAGACTCTAAGGACTACTACAGGACCAAAAATAAGATATTGAGGATTTGAAATAATAGAGATACACCAGATTCAATATTGAGCTCCTAGAAGGCAAGAAAAAGCTAGATCATGTGTTGTCATGGGTTGCAAAGGACCAGACTTTCTACGGCAACAAAGCAAAGCAAGGTGTAGCAAAGGGTAGCTTGACAAGAGCAGCAATCAAAGTCCATAACAGCAGCAAGAATTTCATCATATGAAGTCTTCAAATGGGCAGCACTGCATACAGTCATTGTAAAGGTATCATTGTACTAAGTCATTGTAAATACATTATTGTACAAATTGTACTAGTGTCTATCTAACATATTAGGAGTGAAATGTTAGAGGTCTAGGATCATCATTAGTGGTTGTGTCAAAGTTGGGGTTATGGTCTAGTATATCTTCTTCTTCTACATCATTCTATATCATTGTAAAGTGGACCATTTCCCTGGTACGGGAGTCCATTCTTCTTTTATTCTTCTATAGGGTGGTAGGGTGGTGCTAGGATGAGTTGTAGCTCATCGGGTGTTGGGGCATCCGTTCAGTTGACTACTGAAGAATCTCAGGCGTTGGAGCGTCCATCCAGTGGGAGCTGGAGAAGAATGCTTTTCTAGATTCTAGGAAGTTGGAGCTTTATTTTCAATTGGAGTTGAATATTAAAGAATTATTAGAAAAGCATTAGGTGTTTTTTGTCTGAGAGTGGGTTTCCACCTTAAAAACTGTGTGCATTTGTGTTCCTCTTGTTTGCTACTATCATTGTACAAACACTAATAATAATTGAAGATTAACTAATGCTCTAATTGAAAGGAATCTGATTCACCCCCCCCCCCTCTCAGTATTTCCAACAATTGGAATCATAGCTTGGTTCCTTCAATAGCAGTTTAACAGCTGGAAGGAGGTCATGGAGCATACCAAGAATGGTGTACCTCTATTCAATGAAAATAATTATGCACTCTGGAAAGGAAGAATGGAGGTCTATCTCTTGGCGCAAGGTTACGAAGTATGGGAAACTGTTCAAAATGGATTTACATCAACCGCGGATGAACAAGGTAAGAAGAATTTGGTAAATGATGCAAAAGAAAATAATATTATTATCAGTGGAATTATTTAATCTACTTATCATAAGGTGTTGGGTTGTAAAACCACCAAAATGTATGGGACAAGCTTGAGAATATATATGCAGGTGACTCAAATGTCAAAGAAGCAAAGCTTCAAATCTATAGAGAAAAATTTGAGCAACTCAAAATGAAAGAAGATTGCAACATTGCTACATAATTTCAATATGTTGATGAAATAACCAATACTCTGGAAGGATTGGGAGAGCCAGTTGAAAAGAAGACTATTATACGGAAGATTCTTATAACGTTACCAGGGAGATTCAACCCAAAGGTATCGGTCTTAGAATACAATGCAAATCTGGACAAACTCAGCAACGAGGAATTACATGGAGTTCTCATAGCATATGAAATGAGACTTGATGAAGAAGAGGGTACTTCACATCTAGAAACTGCATTCGTTGCATCTAAGAAAACCAATAAGGATAAACAACCTTCAATTGAAAAGACATGCACCTGCAAGTGTGAAGAAAAGGGAGATGATGAAGAAGGTCTTTTAGATGAAGAATATGCTTACTTCACGAGAAAACTACGAATTGGTAAGGGACAAGTCAAAGGTAAACTTCCATTGATATGTTTCAGCTGTAATGAGGTTGGGAATTTTGCAGCAAAATGTCCAAACAAAAGTAATGGCAACTCAAAAAGAAAGAAAGGATTTAAGAAATTCAACAAGAAAGAATCCAAAAGGAACTTTCTATCTAAAGAAGATAGCTCATCATCTGATGAAGACAATGAAAGTGAAGAAGAAACCAATGAGAGAGTATTGTTTATGGCCAAGCACAATAAACCCAAGCACAATAAGCAAGAGGTATCAAACAATGAAGAAGAAGGATGGACCATAGACGAATTTTATGAGGAAGCAATCAAGCTTATAAAAGATCTCAAGGCGGAGAAGATCCGTTCCAAAACTCTTGAAGAACAAGTTCAAGGTATCAAAATTGAAGTTGAAGAACACAAATGCATTGAAGAGTCACTTCAAAATAATTTGGAAGAAAGAAACCAAGAATGGGAAGAATTAGAAGCTGAAGTAGTCTCGCTGCGTGAGGAAGTGAAGAAAGGAAAAACTATCCAAAACTATGCCAACAGCTCAAGGGCATTGGAAGAACTCATCAACAATCAACGATCTTACAACGATAAAATTGGCATCGGTTACAAAGAAGAAGAAGCAGGACCTTCTACAACAAAATAAAATGAACCTATGAGATCTGACATGCATGTAGACTTCATTGGACAAGATTCGCAAGAACAACCTTGGAAGACAATTCCTCGACGAAAAATTCCATCCAGGTACCAACATATTTTTTATGGCTACTGTTATTCATGTGGAAAATTTGGTCATAAAACTGTAGAATGTCGCACGTACCCTAGGAAGGAATACAATTCCAGGAGATCTGTCAAATATGAACCTCCTAGGGCTCAGAGAAAGATCAATAGATTTGAACATTTAAGAAATAATATTGAATGTTACAAATGTCGAAACTTTGGACACATAGCCAAAGACTGTAGACTTGAAAATCCTCCAGAAGAATCTTCGAAGCCACAGAATGAACGAACATGGAAGAAGAAAAAGAATGATAATTGTGCTCTTGCTCTCAAGGCTCAAAAGAAGAAAGATGTGTGGTATGTTGATAGCGGTTGCTCAACGCATATGACTGGAGATAGAAATAAATTTGTATCTCTGAAAGAGAAGAAGGATGGAACCGTGTCCTTTGGAAATGATGGATCTTCAAATGTTATAGGATCAGGTACTGTCACTCTCGAAAGCAAAGATTCTCTAGCCAATAATGTTCTATTGGTTGAAAACATGAATCAAAATCTGCTCAGTGTTGGACAAATGTGTGACCAAGGACACACAATACTATTCAACTCCACGAAATGTGAAATCAGGAAAGGCGTGTATGGTGAAATTGTGGCTACAGCAATTTGAGCTCCGAATGACATATATGTTCTAGATGAAGCAACTAATTCATGTCTAATAGCTAAAGAGGATGATACAATAATTGGTAGCAATGATGATCGACTAAGTAAGAAGTTTTCTACAAAGATGCAAAGTGATTTTGAGATGTCTTTAATTGGTGAGCTGACATACTTCTTAGGGCTTCAAATATCTCAGCAAGAGAAAGGAATATTTATATGTCAAGCCAAGTACATCAAGGAAATGCTCAAGAAATTTAAAATGGAAGATTGCAAACCCATCCTTACTGCAATGGTAATAGGTTTCAAATTGAGCATAGAAAACTCATCTAAGGATGTGGATCAAAGGTTGTACAGATCTATGATTAGTAGTCTTCTATATGTAACAACCTCCCAACTAGATGTTATGCAAGCAGTTGGACAAGTAGCAAGATTCCAAGCAGCACCAAAATAATCACATATTAAATATTCGCCAGCATTGGAATATCTTAGCTTGGGATTCTCCCAAGTTCTCATTAGATTTTCTGTTTTTCAGAATATAAAGGGGAAGTGGAAGTGTGTACAGGCCTACAGGATGGTTGTGTTTCAGGGGGAGTTACCCTTTGCCATTGATGTCAAAGGGGGAGAGAATGTTGTAGGAAGAGGTGTCATGATCTCAGGGGGAGTACTTGTCTTGCCATCAATGCCAAAGGGGGAGATTTTTTATCAGCAGTTGTCATTGATGTCAACCCAAGCAGCACCAGGGGCTAACCCAATATTGCATGGGGATTTTGACCTATAAAATTAATATATTCTGTGTCAATAATTCTTTTGATGGTTTCTAATTGTCGAGATGTTTCCGTTGATATATGGCACGCCATGTAAATCTCCACGGTTTGAGAGATATTCATTTTTGAAGTTTGTACCCCCAGTTAGTGGGCTAAAACCCCATGGGGTTGGGGCATGGGTCATTGAAAAGTCATAATTAATCTTTTTTAAGCTCCTAAAATCCCTCCCACGTTCACTTGTTGAAGCCCCTCTCAACTTAAGCATTCATAGAAATTGTGATCTTCATTTCCTCCTTATGCAAGGGATTCGGCCATATGAAACAGGTCATCGTGGAATTTTCACTCTAATGTTTTTTCTACGAATGTCCAGAAGCTGAAATTTTTATGAGGAGAAGCCAAAATCCTGAAGAAGCTGCAGTAAAAATTGCAGATCAAGGTGTACAATATTTTTGGAGATATGATCTGTGGAAGTCAGGGTTTTTGCAGGCTCCTAAAATTCATCTCAAAGAAGTGACCTTGGTAAATTCGTCGTAACTCTCTCTCTAAGTATTGGATTGGAATTCCATAAAAAGTAATGGATAGTGCACAGTCTGTAATTTTTTCTCTATCAATTTCAGAGACAAATGAAGAAACAGTGACACGTGGCATGCTGTACAACTGTGCTCTTCTGAAACAGTCCTTAATTATGGCATTGTGAGAGATTGGGTATAACTCTCTCTTGAAGAATCCAAATTGGGACAAAACTGTGTCATTGGAAAGAAGACTCGGAGGAATACTATAGGACCAAAAATTAGATATTGAGGATCTAAAATAACAAAGATACACTAGATTCAATATCGAGCTCCCAGAAGGCAAGAAAAAGCTAGATCATGTGTTGTCAAGGGTTGCAAAGGACCAGAATTTCTATGGAAACAAAGCAAAGAAAGGTGCAGCAGAGGGTAGCATGAAAAGAGCAACAACCAAGGTGCATAACAGCAACAAGAATTTCATCATATGAAGTGTTTAAGTGGGCAGCACTGCATACAATCATTGTACTAAGTCATTGTAAATACATTATTGTAAAAAATTGTATTAGTGTCTATCTGCCAAGGGTTGAAGAGGCAGTGTTAAGAGGTCTAGGATCATCATTAGGTGGTTGTGTCAAAGTTGGGGTTATGGTCTAGTATATATTCTTCTTCTACATCATTCTATATCATTGTAAATTGGACCATTTTCCCTGGTACGGGAGTCCATTCTTCTTTTATTCTTCTACATGGTGGTAGGGTGGTGCTAGGGTGAGTTGTAGCTCATTGGGTGTTGGGGCATCCGTTCAGTTGACTACTGAAGAATCTCGGGCATTGGAGCATCCATCCAGTGGGAGCTGGAGAAGAATGATTTTTTATATTCTAAGAAGTTGGAGCTTTATTTTCAATTGGAGTTGAATATTAAATAATTATTAGAAAAGCATTAGGCGGTTTTTGTCCCGGAGTGGGTTTCCACATTAAAAATTGTGTGCATTTTTGTTCCTCTTTTTTTCTGCTATCATTGTGCAAACACTAATAATTATTGAAGATTAACTAATGCTATAATTGAAAGGAATACTGATTCAGCCCCCCTCTCAGTATTTCCAACACCCTTCATTCTCCACAGCCAAAAAGGTAGGCATAGTAGAACGTTGTGGAGCTTGTGGCTGGTTCACTGGTTGATCATTCCAGTGGTGAGACATGCCAGAGATTTCCTCGGGATGAGGCCTTCTACTTGAGTTTTTCTATTCTCATCTCTTTGATCTCTCTAGCAAGATCTTGCATGGCTACCAAAAGATTTCTTGCAAACTCTTCTCCTTCTTTATCACTTCCAGTTTCAGGGGCTTTACCCTTGTCTTGATCATCAGTGGTGTAATCAAAATTCTTGTGACTTCTATTCTGATACCTCTTATCCCTCTCAGTAAAAGGCTCATCTTCTTCTGAAAGCATGCTGGCTTTGGCTCTTCAATGAAATCACATGTTGTGCCAAGAAAGGAGCTTTGATACCACTGTAATATCCCAAAATGGGAATACAGAGCAATGCCTGCTGAAATAACGCACTTCTAGGAAATATGTGCACTGAAATGAGTTTGCAGCTCCTGGATCCCTTATATCAGTGGATCTAGGGTCTAGATCCAAAAGGAGAGAAAAAACAAATCAAACTAGGTGTGGTAAACAAATCTCCCACCACCTAGTCTAGCTGAAAAACACCCAAAGAGAGGGGCTGCAGCAATGTACAACAAACTGCTTCAGAAATAACGTAGTTCTAGAAATCATGATAAGGAGGCCAATAAGAAAGATCATATTTTGAATATACAACAGCAAATCAGATCCATAATGATGCTCTTACATTATACAGGAGAAAATAGAAGACAAAAGAGAAGAAAACCTCCAAAAAAGAGGGCTGCAACACATGTATTTACTGCAAAATGGATTAATAGTGTTATTTTATGGAGCTACAGTAACTGAATGTTACACTTCATATCTAGAGCAGATATGTGTACAAAATATCAGATCCATTTCAAATCTGTACACTAGAAACGCTCTATTATAAGATCCCCTTGGGGTTTTGACCAAATCATGCAATGCAAAGAGTAGATCTGAGTTTAAAGTAGAAGATCCGCAATATTATTCAGAAATTTCTGAAGATTTTTTACAATAGAAGTAGATCAGATCTATATAGTACATGGATCATCAAGCTAATCCATGCATCACCAAAGTGAAAGGCAAAGCCCATCACCAGAGATCTCTACTCAAATAGGGGATCAAAACACCCTGCAAATCTTCCTCTGAAAATAACCCAGTCCTGGAAGGGAAACTGCGCTATAGCCTGAAGCACTAAGTTGGCCTGATGCCAAGATGTGAAATATCAGCTCCAAAGGTTCAGAACTCTCTTGCCCTTGGGATAGAATACTTTCCCAGTGAAAAGAGGGCCTGAAATGGCCTAGATATGAGCAGATCTGACCTCCACTTGCTGCAGCTTGCAAGGACAACCTAATATTGAACAGGATCAGCACTGTAGTTGAAAGGTGAGCTTGGCCAAATGCCTAATAGTGGATGAAATCAGCAAGACTCCTCCAGGAAATCCTCATTGGAAGAGGTGGGATCCTTACATAGGAATTCCCAAGTGCTAAGTAGCACTATTCTCAGCTAAACAACAGAGAATGGTATTTTTCTAAATAGACAAGATACTCAAAAAATATGCATAATCAAAAACCTTCTCTTGCTACTCTCCTCTTCCTTTTATAAGATGAAGTCCTTGTCATACCCTAAACCACTTCAATGAATTAGCTCCTTTCACATGAGGGGCCTCCAGCTAAAACTGCGTTGTCCATCCATGAGGTACATTGCATCTAGACAGTGTTGTAGATTTGGTCAAGGTTGACCCAGTCTCATAGCTCAAACCCCTTTCAAACCTGCAAGTGATTTGTTACATTGCCCAGATTTATCCCTGTTCATATGGGCATTGATTTATTCATTATTTTTTCAGGATTTTTACATGTCCTCCTTTATTCATTTATTCATGCAACAAAAAATGAGACAAAAATGTATATTCCTCTTAACTTAGGCTAAGTAGGAATATTACATGTTATGGCACAAGGAGACCGAGAGCACTTAAGGTACTGGAGTCGACAAGAGAGCCCTCACATAAGGTGCCTAGATCGACATAAACACTCCCAGAACTAGGCACACATCACTTGGAATGAGCGCACTCAAAATGCCCAAAGTGGAAAGGAATGCACCTCACTGATGTAGAATGCACCCAGACAATGGTGCCCAAGTTGCAATGGCCATTTCCGATGTGGTCTCTGTTTAAATGGCACCAGGAAATGACACCCCAAAGGGGACTTCTGATTTAATTTCCCTTAATTAAATTGGAAGAGAAATTGTAATTTCATCTCATGACAACTTATATTAGCTAACTAAGCCAGAATGACTTAATTAGCTTAGGAAATTCGAGTTGAGGGTCAGAGAGTAGGCATGTAGAGTTCTCGCATGATTTAAGGGGGTCTAGTTATAGTTATATGTGTAAATTCCTAATGGGAAATTAACAATGATAACAAAAAACATGCATTTACAACAACATAGAAATATTCAGAAATTAACACAAGAACTAGAAAATATGCACCAACTCCATAAACTAGCCAAATGTTTTTATATGAAGATACTATGGAACAAATAGTTGGAGAAAATACTCTTGGGCTTGCACAAGGCAAGCTACAAGCACCAAGTGATGAGTACAAGCAAAGCCCATAACTCCAATAGCAAGCTCCTCCAGAAAATTGCGTTGTTGCTCCAAGACTACATTGTTGCTTGACTTTGGTCTCTAATTTAACACTGAAAAATGCTCAGAAAATTCTAGGAATTTCGCAAGTTGATCCTTGCCCAAAACCCAAAAAAACTCAGAAAGGGTTTCCTCTAAATCCAACTTTCAAAATATGACCCTTTGCAACTTGGCCCTACTCCAAATTTGATTTTTGTTACTGGAACTCCTATTTTCAGTAACTTCCCTTCAAAACCCCAACAAACCTCCTCAAATGAAACTCCAATCAATCCCCCAACAACTCAGCTCCAAAATCCCTCCAAGGCAGCTCCCACAAAAGAGCCTTCTCCACTGACTGTGCATTCCAAGGAAGTGCTTACACATTCTCTATGTATACTAGCTGAGAATTGCATAAAAGATGCTCCTCAAAGGTTGCTACTACTGCTACACTCCAAAAATGTGTCCTCAATCACTCATGTATCTGCTTCGGTGAAACTTCTAACAACTCCACTCCACAATAGAAAGATAGCTCCAACCACTACACAGTAGAAGCTCTGGATTGCGTCCCAATATCTCAAGAAAAACAAATAACTAGTAGGTACTCTCTCCTCTAGTCTCTAGGCAAGGAAAATGCCTTCCTTGTGTGGCACACAAAGTCCAGTGTAGAAAGGTTGAGGTTTGCTGCTTGGGAATCTCTGGTGATGAACAATACGAAGTTTGCTCAGCTAAGCAGTTAAGGAAATTCGATTTCTTCAATATGAAATAGATGCTTAATGCTCCTTCATTCCTTCCATGTATAGTTGTTGGCCATGATTTCCTTGCGGGCCACATATGGAATTTTATTTTTCCTTAGGGAATTCGAATTCCCTTTTCCCCAAGTGTGTATTTCATGTGGGTGAGTGGCCCCCAAATTCCACTAACATGGAAATAATTCAATTTCTCCTATGTTCCCTTCACCAAAACTTCCTTGGGCTATTATTAATCAAAATTGCAAAATTAATTTAATTGGGGACATTACATTCGTCCCCACCAAAAATTTCTTGTCCTCAAGTAATGCTTGAACAAGCATCATCTCGATTAACTGACCCCAACAGTCTTTGCACACAATACTAGGGTCCCAAATGTACCACCCAACCATCCAAGATATATGCCCTATCTTTCTAGGATCCAGGCCATTCTGATTAGTGTGAGGCATCAGTTGCTCCACTCACTATCCAATTTGGTATAGGCACTCGAAGCCCTCCACTTATCATCAGTAAATAGAGCATCACAGTGATATAAAAAATTGTTTGCCTCCATGTGCAGCCGCTCTACTAAGTCATCCATCTCATGTACTCCAAGGGTCGACACCTGAAGATATAATCCAAATCCTGTGGAAATAAATCCTTCCCTGCACGAGCTTCCCCTGAACTCCCCCTATTGATCATCCCTACATGTCGGTGGAGTGCCCCACACCAAAAAAGAAACACTAAAATCTAATGGAAGGTCGGAATGATATCCCCCTGTCAAACCCAAATCACTCCTAAGGGTAGCTAAATTGTCAAGTACTATGATGCTAGGGTCCCTTGCCTATCGTGGGAAGGAACTATCTTGCCGAACCTAAAACACCCTGGTCATGACTACTTGTCTAACATGCTCATACCACAGCCTCATCTCCTGCAACTCTCAGCTATAATATATCTGATGATCGATGCTATTCCCAACCTATCAAGGGGATTAAAAAATGGACGTGCCTATCACTCTATGGTTGGATTCCATATTTTGAGTACCTTTTGCAAGGTTTCCATCCCTTCTTCAAATGAAATGTTGTATGGGGTAAAGTCATCCATATAAATCTCAACGCTGTCATCAACTAGATCAGAAAAAAATTCCTAATATTTCCCTATGAAATTTTGCAGGCACATTACAAATACCAAATGGAAGGACTCGGTATGAAAAATTTCCCCAAGGGCATGTGAGGGTAGTTTTATCTTGATCCTTAGGAGTTATTTGGATTTGGTTATAGCCACTAAACCCATCCAAAAAGGAGAAAAACTTCTTTCCGACTAAAGTATCCAGGACTTGGTCAATGAATCGAAAGGGGAAATTATCCTTTTGGGTTTCTTTATTTAATTCCCTATAGTCCACACAAATCCGCCACTTACCATTATTTTTAGGAAAAATAACTAGCGGGGATACCCATTCACTGTCCGAGATGGGGTAAATAAATCCTACATCCAGTAACTTCTGAAGCTCATCTTTGAAAATGTTATTTAGTGCAGGTTTCATTCTTCTTTGGGGTTGTCTCACAGGTTGACAATCGTCTTTAATGTATATATGATGAGTGCATAAATCAAAGGGATTCCATTCATATCTGTATATTCCTAGGCAAAGGCTTCCTTATGGTCTCAAAGGACTTTCATGAGTTGTTCAGTCTGAAATGCTGAAAGGTTAGGGTTAATGTTCAATGTCTTCCTTGGTTCGATTTCAATGGGGATATTATCATGAGATGAGACTACACATATATTTTCAACTCAGTTTCTACTTCAATGGTTTCCTACATATTGCAACTCATGACAGATTCTAGGAATTGACAAGTTGAGTCAGAAACGGAATGGGGGTTTCTAGTAAAAGTATTGATGGCATCATCCTCTGTTTCATTTTTTAAATAAACAGCTTGTCCAATGCTAAGGATTGGTCTGAGTTCTTCATTTTCTGATTCTGGCCCTTCTAAAGGCAGGGGATTTTATTTAAATGTTGATTTTTTTATCAACATTCATGTTGATGGGGATAAAGAATGAGATTCTTTGTGACCTTCCCATTATATATTACCATGTTTCCTGACCGATACCCGATATAGGCATCTGCAATTGTAAGCCAAGGTATTCCTAAAATCAAAGGGTGACCACCAGATAGGGACTGCATTTATAATGCCAAGAGATCAACAAGATAATGCAATGAGTCCACTAAAATGGTGATGTCTTCCAACTTCCCTATTCGTCTTACTCTGGATCTGTCTGCCAATTCTAAGATAGTACGAGTTGGTTTCAGATTTCGTAGATCTAATGTAAGAATATTTTTTGAGGTAATAACATTTATTGTGGCCCCTAAATCTACCAACACATTCGGAATGTCAACCCCATTAATCTGTACTATCACGATTGAGTTCTCTGTATCCCCATATTTAACAAGTATAGACTTACCCAACATGATGTCAGACAACTTCCCCTTAACATGAATGGTGAGTGGATCCTTTGATTTATTTCTATGCTTTTTGGAGAAATATTCTTTGGTTGTATTAGTGTGAATTGGTACATCCCTCATAGCTTGAAGTAAGGGGATTTTGGCAAACAAGTTTTGCAATTCCCCTATGAAGTCAAACTCTGATTGAGGGTTATGTTTACTCAAGGCTAGTCTTTTAGGATAAGGCGGATTAGCTTGACATCCCTGAGTAACAGTTGGTTGAGAAAGGGGTTGCTTTATAGAGTGTTGGTTTAATTCATCCCCAAGTATCTGAGGTTCTAGTTCTGAAAATTTGTCATCAACTTGTTTAACGATAATTGGTGAAGTTTGAGCATTTACTACTTGACCACAACACATATTTATCTCGTTACATTTTATGGTATAAATGCTATACGAAGGAAGGTTGAGAGTGTCAGCCTCTTGAAGCCATTATTGTTAGAATTTGGATTAGGTTGGATTGGAAGCTAAGGAAAAAGGGGATGATTACTAGAGGGAATGTTAGAAGGCGGTTGTAGTTGTTTTTGTGGCATAAGTTGGGGGAATTTTCCAGGAGGATAAGTTCCATGCCAATTCTAAGACCATCAAGGGTTTGAGCTAGACTGAGGAAACTAGGGCTTCCAAGGCAGGTATTGAAAATAATAAGGCCATGCAGGTTAAAAAGGTATTGACTGAGGGCCAATATTTAAATTACTGAAATATCGAGAAAGGTCCTGAGGCATACCTTGATTCATATTTGGTGGTTGCGGCTACTAGTTCTTCTTGGAACCCATGAAGTACAATTGATCTACTTCTTTGCTCCTTGGAAGACTTCCTTTAGTCCAGGAAGAGAATAACATGAGCTAGTAGAATGACTTTGTTAACATATTGCACAAGCCTCTATAGTGTTCAATGGAGATTCCTTCGGCGGATGTTTCTTCCTACATTGAGGGAATAATATGGCCATGGTCTTTGTAGAAATTTTAATACAATATTTTTTTGTATTACCGGACTCTCCTAATCTAACAATTATATGCACTGTTAAATACAGAATCATTCTACTCAATTATTTGCGGAAATTAAATCTCCAATTGCAAAACACATATGAAGCAAAATCAATCGCACATAACAAGATGATGTTTTACAGGGAAATATTAAATCTAAAAACCCCAACTATCATATATTATGTATATCAATGGAAAATGTAACAATATCATACAAATCTCAGCTCATAGAGCTCTCAGGACAATATAAAATTGTAACACACTGTCATGCAAAATTTTGCATATCTATGCACCAATTTCTTGGATCCTGACAGCCTACCTCCACTGCGCAATCCCTGTTGAAGAAGAACCTCTGAATGAATGATTACCTCCTGCCTTGACTATGAAATCCTCATAAGCATCTCCAATGTGTGTGTGGGTGCATTGAATTCTCCACTATAGTCACAACTCATAGTCAAACACACCCTTTCAGCTATCTCTCCACTGGGTCTCCACTGGATCTAACATGCAAGTAGTTAACTGCTGTATTTCTTCAGTTGCGAGTAAGACACCACTTGTGAATTAATTAAATAATTAATTCACTCATATTTCACTAGTGTATGTTTAGTTACAACTAGCACAACTGAGTTTAACTGACTAAACTGAGTTAAACTAAATAACAACTCACATAACTACTCTTCCAACTCTATTACATCTTGCCACTATCAGCTATAGCGAAGTCCTCCATGCATGAGTCACCAACCACCCTAGGAATTTCATAATTCCTTGTGCCACATATATTCACTGAAATAAAGTGTTCCAAGAGAATAAGTTACTATTTATTATCTGATTATTATTAAGGGCTAATAATAATTGATAGGCATTCTATCTTTAGATTAGCAATCTATAAATAGACTTCACCCATCCTCTAAAATTATAAACTCATCTAAAGATAGAATTTTCCCAACCATCTAGAATAAACATCTTGCTAATTTTACAATATGCTCACCATTATAAAAATAGACATACACCTAAAAATAGCATGTGTGGGCCCCACCTAGTTTAGGTGCTTATTTTTCACTAGGATCAAGGATGATGTTTACAGATGCCACTTTCATTGTTTCTTGTTGCAATCTTCAACAATCTTCTCCAATTCAATTTGCTTCTGGTTTTCTTGTAAAGTTTCCATGTGAGCAGATAATGCCCTCAAGATATCGGTCCCTAAATTTTCCAGAAGATTTCCAATTTATGCCTTCTTAACTCCCCCGCTAGATGTCTTCAGGGTCCGAATTCCTTGCTTATTCCTTGTAGCTCCTTGTGAACACTGAATTCATAATTCGCAGATGGTGTCGAAATATTCTTTCGATATACCCCTTTTACTACTATATTCAAAATTTCTAGAGACTCTTCCCTTAATGCCTGGAGAAAGATGATTTTCATGATGTCCTTGTTCAGGTTACTATGGCCTGATCTCTAAAAAGTATATTTAAAATGTTCCACACAATATTCCATATTCTCATCCTCCTTCTACATAAATTTAAATATTTCTTCCTTGATCTCTCAAGATTTTCAGTAATCCTGATACTTCTCCAGGAAAATATTATTCATGTCATCCCATGAGGTGATAGTTTTTCCCCCTAAACCCATAAAACATCGCAGATTCGTCCCATTCAAATTAGCATGGAATATTTTCAACTTATGAGCATCAAATATATAGTTGTACCCCCGAAAAAAAATGTCGAATTCGAAAAGGAATGTCTCCATATCTTTAGAGGAAAGCCTATGAAAATTAGGCAATGATGTCAAAGGAATGGGCTTCATTGGGGTGTCACCTCTAATATCTCCAATCGGGAATTAGATCGAGGAATTTGCAGGTGCAATGAATATTTTGCAATATTCACCTGGGACCTCAACAGGTTCTGGTGGTTCTACAATAGATGGTTGATTTTGTTCTTCAGCAGAAGGTTGAGTTTGTTTAAAAGCACTTCCCTGATCGCGTGGTGAAGCGAATTCCTTGGAATCTTCTTCTCCTGCACTTGGAATACTCAATTCCTTTGATCCCCTACTTGCTACTTATTGGGTGTGGAGACTGAATATCTTGCTTATTTTGTATCACAGCATTGGACCCCTGTACCTTGATGGGGCGGAAACACTGCTCGTAATTAAACACTGACTGGGGGGTCCAGGGGGGCGGCTACAACTTTATGGAGCCCCCCCCTAACGGGGGGTTTTCGGGGTAGCGCCCCCCAAGCTAAAAACAAATGTAAAATTGCCTTGTAAAAGTATAGTAATTTCTAGTCAATATGGGCCGTTCATTAGGCAGATGATCTGATGCTAGAAGTTATGTTTAGTTTAGGGATTTTTTCCCTAGAAGGAAACCCCTCGCTTGTATGAGGGTATTGTAATTTTTTTATTTTTTTTTGTAAGTCAGCAGTAATATATTAAGCAAAGAAACTGAGGTTACATAGGTATAAAAAATGGCCTGAGACTTTCAGAGAACCATAGAGGAATCCAGGCCTTCTCATCTGCATGCTACTAGACAGTCTAGCTTAAAACCTAGCTTTTGCAGAAGGCATGAGCCACAGAAAATAGCCCCCAGGCCAACCACGTAGGGTTGCCTGTGGTGGACATAGATATGAAAAAAGGAGCCTACTAATGGCAGAATAGTGGCCTTGTACATATTGTTTAGAACTATTAACAGAAAGGAATTAAACCAAAGAGAGAAACAGACATCACGAGATTGGATTCGAAGCACCAGATTGACCCGCAGTGCTTGGACTAGCCTTCTCGACACCCTTCGGCTGGATCCGCGGCTTGAAGCACTGAATTATGGTGGTGTGTGAGTCATCAGTTTGAATTTCAATAGAAACGTTGAGGACATGGTGAACATACAGATCGAATCAGCGAACGAAGCTGTCCAGGGCTTTGGCCTGCATGCGAAGCTCTTCTGTTAAAGAATTGAGGGCAATTTCGAGCTTGTCCAGTCGCGCTGTGTTTCTTGCAGAGGCCATGGATGTTGCAGCAAAAGTCTCCTTGACAACTGCTCCCTGCGTTTCGATGGCCTTTGCAAGCATTGTTTTCTTCTGCCAGAAAACTGCCTGGGTCTGCAGAAATTGAGTAGTCTGTGTGGAAGGAGTACCCAGGTCGACCAACCAGTCGACCTCTTCGCTGATTGCACTGTCGTCCACCTTGGCTCGAGACCTGTCCAGCTCCTCCTGCAGTAGGTCAATCATTTGTTTTCCTCTCTTAGGGACAGAGGTCTCATAGCAGTCCTTGGCTCGCTTGAGGGCTTGTGAAGCCTTAACACTGTGGAGGTTATGATCTACCATTGATTGCAGACAGAAGAGAATAGTGAGCTTGCCGAAAATCGGGTGAACGAGCTTCAACTTAGAGCATAGACACCTCAAAGCTTGGTCAAAAATGAGAATAAGAGAGCGAGTGTGCCAATAAATAGAAATGAGGGTCATAGGGGATGATGAGCCAGTTGAAAGCCAATTAATGCCATCATGATCGGCACCTTGCTGGCTAAACCAATCACCAATTCTAGAGCATCGAACAGAGATCTCCTTCTCCTGGGTGATCGTTTCGCATGCTCGAAGCCTCCACATTAACCGCCATAAGGAGTGGTTGTACCTACAGCTATCCTCTCGAATGATGGACTGCCATTCCCAAGAAATTCCTTGTGACATTTCCGGGATGTGCCACCTGATGTAATTAACCAAATTGGGTAACTCCATAAGCTATTCATGATTGATATGCTGCCGAACGTCCTCCACAGTCGTACTAGCAGTAATGTATTTGCTGGATATGATGTCACATTGATCCCGAAGCTCACCTTGCATTAAATCTTGCCACCACGTGTCATGGATTTCTGCTGGGTGATCTACCGCATAGTTAGCTAGATGATCGACTAGCGCATTGGCTTTCTTTCTCATAGCCTGAAGGATGATACCGCTTAGGGATGTTAGCTGTTGCGCAATAAGATCAGTTACAACAGCTAGGCGCCAATGCTTCATGGCCTTGCTGGGCTTCGTTCCATTTTTTAGCTTCCGGATGGCCGTAATGGCGAGCTGGGGATCACCCTCTACTATGGCTAAGCCTTTACCGAGCCAAAGTAGGACCCGAAACCCTTGCTCCAAAGCAGCAAATTCTGCTTTGTTATTAGTGGTCTCTCCCAATTCCCTGCAAAAGATATGAAGGATTTCCCCCTTCTCATCACGCAAGACCCCTCCCAACTCGACAGACCCTGGGTTGCCTCTTGATGCCCCATCAAATTTTAGCTTGCAGTAGCCCTGGGAAGGTGCTTGCCAGATTGCGGGAGATGGAGTGGGCCGAAGGTTGGTTCCATGTGCACAGAGCTCCACCGCTCCAGAAATTCCAAATATTGCTAGGATTCAGACGTCATTTGGAGATAACGAGTCTGCTTTCTCGGTCTGACAACACGTAAGAGTTTTTTCTTTCAAACCCTGCATAATGATAGTTTTTATTTCATCGAGTTGCCTAAAGCCCTGTTTTTGAAAAATACGATTATTCCTTTCTTTCCAAACCGTCCAGACCAGGAAACCAAGGCTTAGCCTCCATAAATTGTTGACCATGTTGCTGTTGGAATAATTCAGTCGCCAATTGGTAATAGTATCGTGAATGGAACTTTTTCTCTAGTCAATTTGCTTGAATATACTTTTTATCCAGTCCCATATGTTTTCGGCGCAGACGCATTCATTGAACAAGTGGTTCATCGTTTCCTCCTGCTTCTCACATAAGGGGCATCAAGATGGTCCAGTGAACCCTTTTTTCACTAGATTTTCCCAAGTTAGAATCTTCCGGTTCATAAGGAGCCATAGAAACATTTTAATCTTAGGCCATAGGTTGCAGTTCCATACATTGTCGAACTAGGCTACCTTGTCATCACTATCCCTATTTTCTATGTAAGATCAAGCCTCTTTGAGATTAAAATTCCCCCCATTGAGCTTTCCCTAGCGAAGGATATCTTTCCCCTGTGTGGCCCTTATTAGTCTTTTCCTTAGACTGGTATTGAGGGCGTGAAGGAGGTTTGACAGTTGCTCATCTAGTGGGTGAGGGCTTGGACTCCATTTCCTCCAATGCTGTTGATCCAAATCATTCGCCTAGTACTGATGCACTTTCATCTTGCCATTGTCCTAAAACCATGGTTGCAGTGGTTGCAGATCGGGAATTTCAAGTTTCGGGAGTTGTTGATAGGCATCCTCCCAAAAAAAGGAATTATTACCATTCCTAAGCTCCCAGAAGCTGTGAGCCTATATTACATTCCGGTTGGCTCGGGCTAGATTCCAGATTGGTGAGCCTGTAGGGGCTTCTGTTATCCTAAAAAGCTCCTCATGCCTCCAGTGCTCTGCATATTTGGCTTTCCATGTTCGCAACCAGGGAGTGTGGGGTTTCGAGAGCCATCTCCACCAGAGTTTTGCTCTGCATGCCTTGTTGACCGACCCTGGATCCTGCAGCCCTAGACCTCCGAGGCTCTTAGGTCTGCATAGTTGATCCCATGCCACCAGTGCCCACTTTGGTTTTTCCGAATTTCCAGACCATAGAAAGTTCCGTTGAATGCATCTGATTTTTTGAAGGACTCCCTTAGGAGCAGGAAGGATCAAGAGCATGTAATGTGGGATAGCCTGGAGGATTTCTTTTGTCATAACCAATCAGCCAGCCAAATTGAGGACTCGATTGGTCCAGTGATTGCATCTATCCTCTAGTCTGGATAGTAATTTTTCCCAGTGAAAACTTTGCCATGGTATGTCTGTGAGGAGTATGCCCAGATATTTGGAAGGTAGACTACTTCTTTTGAAACCTAGGATTTTTTTCAAATGCTTCTGAATTGATAAATGCGTGTTAAAGAAGAAAATATAAGACTTTTCAAAGATAAGGTCCATACCCGAGGCTAGACTGAACAAGCTTAAAATAGATTTGAATCCTTTGGCTTCCTTCACAGTGGGGGTTCTATGTAGCATAGTGTCATCAAAAAACTGTTGATGAGTGGTAGCCGGGATATTGCCTAGGGGCTGAAGACCTTTTATAACATTCTTTTCTTTGGCCATTCTGATGATTCCACTTAGACCTTCCATGAGTATAACGAAGAGGAATGGCGAGATGGGATCCCCCTTCCAGATGCCCCTTGAGGGAAAGAAGGGCTCTGATGGGGCTCCATTAACAATAATGGAATAGCTAGGAGATCTTATCATAGCTAGGATCCATGCAATCCACTTAGGACTGAAACCAAAAGCATCAAGCACCACTTCTAGATAACTCCAACTGACCTTGTCATAATCTCTTGATAGGTCTAGTTGTATGAACATGCCAGCTTTTCTTTGGGATTGCAGAGTGTGGACCATTTCATGAGCTAGAAGGACATTGTCCATTATTTGTCTTTCTTCCACATAGCTTGATTGTTCTTTAGAGATTATCAGAGGAAGTATGGGCTTCAATCTGTTGGCCATGACCTTTGATATAATCTTTTACAATACATTACAGAGCGCTATGGGCTTGAATTTGGAAGGGGTGCAAGCCCCTTCTTCCTTGGGAATGAGCGCTATAAAGGTGGAATTTAAGGATTTGAGAATGGAGGAGGAGAGTCTGGAGTCCTCAACCACCTCCCAAATATCCTTCTTAACCACATCCCAGCAAGCTTTGAAAAAATCAACGGTGAATCCATGGCCTGGGGCTTTCCTGTTGGCCATCTCTTTAATTGATTCTTCCACCTCCAGAAGGGAGACTGGTCAGTCCAAAGCCCTGTTTTACTCATCTGTTATAAGCTTGGGGATAGAGGAGGCTACTTCACTGATGGCCTCCTGTCTGTTAGAGTCTAGTTCTGTTGCAATGAGTTTAAAGTGATTTCTGAGAATGGAGGGGATATCTTGGTGTGAATGGAAGACATTCCCATGCTCATCCTTAATCCTGGTGATTTTACTATTACATCTGTAATCCATGGCAGATCTATGGAAGAATTTTGTATTTCTCTGTCCTTCTTTTAACCACTGAATGCGATATTTCTGTTTCCATAGGATTTCTTCCTGGTTACACCTTTCATTCCACTTTTGCATCAATTCCTTCTCTGTGTTAATTGAGTCCTGCGAGATGGTTCCTTGAATATAGTTATTGTGAATGGCTTCCATTTCTTGCCCCAGGTTTTGTTTGTCCTCAAAGATGTTACCAAAAACTTCGCGATTCCAAGTTTTCAGCTTGATTTTTATAAATTTCAACCGAGCTTGTAGTCTGAACATCTTCGTTCCTCCTACATCAAGGGTTTCCTTCCACCACTTCTTGATATTGCCAGAGAAATCCTGGTGAGTGAGCCAAAATATTTCAAAGCAGAAAGGCCTGTTTTTGGGAGTTCCCAGGATGGAAGCATTTAGCGTGATAGGCCAGTGATCTGAGCCCCCAGATGGGAGGATATCAGAATCAATAGTGACCCCCTCCATAAGAATGCTGTCAGAGACTAGAAAGCGGTCGAGCCTGGAAGCGATATGTTTATCTCCCCCTCTTTTGTTGGTCCAGGTAAAGATGCCATTTGAAGGAGAAATATCCACCAGTTTGGCAGATCTGATAAAGAAACTGAAGGCCCTGGCATCACTATTGAGTGAACGTAGACCACCTTTCTTTTCATCAAGAGAGGTTATCATATTAAAATCCCCCCCATAGATGGCTTTGGAGTTGGGGTGTCTATGATGTAACTTGGTGAGATCTTCCAGCAGCAATATCTTTTCCTCTATTCGTTGAGGACTATAAATATTAGTGAACAGAAAGGTGCCTTTTTCCCCTATGATCTGCATCTCAAGGGACAGAAAGGACTTGGTTGCTTCGGCATTGATAAGATGAAGGTTTCCAGGAGTATAGAAGATGATACCTCCACCAGTGCCATTTCCTTCCACTGTTAAGTGTTCCAAGTGTTTACCTAGTTCTTCCAACTTTTGTCGTGAGCATTTGGTTTCGTGAAGGAAAACCAAGTCCAGTTTTTCTTGAGTAATTTTCTTTTTCAAGAGCCTTTGTTTCCTTAGGCTACCCAGCCCTCTTGCATTCCATGAGAGGACTTTCATAGTTAAACAGTGCTTAGGATGAGAAAGAGAAAGCCTCAAGGGCTTCCATCTTACCTGAGTTAATCAGCATCTAACCCAGTTCGTGAAGTGCGTCGTTGTTGGATCGTCTACCCCTTTTCTTCCTATGCTTGAGACTAGCTTGTGTGTGGTGGAGATTTTGTGCCTTAACACCCAGGCCTTTGGTTGCCCCTCGACTTCGTTTCATACCTTTTAAAACTGCATCTTGTCTTGTCAGGAATAGATAGTTGACCCTGTTTATTTCCTCCTTTGGTATTTGGTCTATTCCTCTCTGTTTCCATTGCTCAACTATAGAGTTGAGATCTAGCCCTTCTTTCTCAAGGATGTCCCCTAATTCCTGACCCTCCATGCCAATTTCACTGAGGGCCATTTCCTCGTCTCCCTCCTCATTTTTTTCACCGGTGGCCTCTGAGATCTATTCAGGAGTTGTGATCGACTTCCTTGGCTGGGTGAGTTGCTCTGCTATTCCAGTGGTTCCCTGCTCCGCGGCTGGGATCTAAACTGGCTTTTCCGATTGAGGATCTTCTCCAAGAACCTCGAAGGTGTTTAGAGTTTCGGTGAACTGATCATTCCCTTTGGGTGGGGTTTTGCGATTGGCCCGGTGTTTACCAGTAGGTCAGATAAAACCATCTGAGACTGGAGTGGGTTTCTCCTTGGCTTTCTCGGCAATTTTGTTTTGAGGGCACTCTTGGATTAAATGGCCATGTTCATGGCATTTTCGGCATCTAAAGGGTATTTTCTCATAGTTTATGGTTTGAAAATAGTCCTCATCCCTATATTCAAACCAAAAACCCTCATGCAAAGCCCTAGAAACATCCATTTCAACGCAGATGCGAGCATAGGAAGTGTACCTTTTTTGAAGAGTGGCTTCAGAAGCGCAAAAAAAGGTTCCCAGAGTGTTGCCAATCTGCTCCAGTGCCACTGGTATCCAATAGTCAATTGACAGGGAGAATAAACAGATCCAAACTGGGACCTGTGTGAACATCTCTTGCTCTGGGGTGAAGTTAGGTTTCCAGGGCCTCATATAGAGGCCATCTGAGGCATAAAAATAAGGTCCTCCCTCAAAGATCCAGTCCTTGTCTTCCAGATTAGCGAAAACCACCGTGAAGAAACCCTTGGCTCCCAGGTGTAACTGCACATCCCCCCTTGGCTTCCAGACTTGCTTGATCCATTGACAGAGGGCCTTTTCACTGGGCCAAAAACCCATGAATTTGTAGATCACTACATGAACGGTCATATGATCCCTGTAGGCTTGCAGATCTGGGTCATTGATAATCACCCTAAGACTTTCCTTGGTATTCGGCTTGCTTTGGCCTTGGATTTTCTGTTGGATCTCATCGTCTGCTAACCCTTTCGAAGTCGACCTGCTAAGATCAGGGTTGCCAATTGCTTCCTTTTCCTGTGCTGCACCTTCTTATGGAGGATCCATTTCCTGCGTGGGATGCAAGTTAACAGACTCATGTGTCCTTGTGATATCTTTTGGCTGGTTTGGGGGTAGGTTTGCCATGATATTACCGCTTTCCTTTGTCCTATTATCTGTAGCCACAGAGCTTGCAATTCTGACACCCTCCATTGGTCGTTTGCCCTTGTCAATCGTAACTTGTTTAAAAGTGGGGGCCCCCGGCCTTCCCATTCACTGGGCCAGAGCTAGCCCTCTTTGCTGCAGATCTTGGAGCAGGGCTTTTCTCCCTGCCAGTGTCCTTACCAAAGTACAGTCTGCACTGCGAAAACCCTCGGTTCTTCCAAATCAAAACCACATCTGGCCTTTCACCTGCAAAATCTTCTCCATACAACTTAATATATATAATAAAGATCCATAGTATGAGGGTATTGTTTTGTGGCTGTGTATTGTATGTGTATTCTCAGAGTGAGAAACAGATAGGGAGACTATGAGAGAGAACAAGGATATTATAGCGGATCTATTGTAGGTTGTGTCTCTTCATTTTGCTAGATAATAGAAAGGAAGGAATAGTTGTTCGGGGTGGACATAGCCCAAACTGGGTGAACCACGTATATCTGTGTCTCTCTGGTTTTATGTGTTTTGTGTGCTTGTGTTTTCCGCATATTTTATGTGTTGCATTTCTCTGTAATATATAATTTTCTAACATTACTTCCTCTCCTTCTGTCGTCAAAAGGACTGCTTCTTCGGGTACCCTGCTCACTACTTCTTCTATTTCTATCGTAGAAATGGGTTCTTCTACTATCGTGGGTAGTGTTATCATTCTGTAGTTTTTAAGATTGGTAGAATAAACACAGAGGACAACATCAAAACCAATTTGGAAGCTGGGATCTAGTCATGCCATCTTCAGAGAGGGATCTCTCTTTAAGATTTAATTTTGTTTTGGATAGTTATTAGGCTAGTTATGACTGTACTCAGTGGTTGTTTGATTTTGATTTATTTGGTTGATTAAATATTCATTTTCCCATTGGGAAATGGAGTCAAAACATAAAACTGGATTTTGCATCAATTTTTAAAAGAGTTATAACATGGAAATCTAGGTTGTATTCACTGGATTATTTAATATTTTTAAATGAATAATGGATATGGCATAAAAGTGAATTTCACTTGAGACTGAAAAGATTTTTTGTATTTTCCAATCTGACTTCAAGTAGAAAAAAAATTAAAACGTAAAAGTAGCCAGAATAAGGTGTTTTAAATAACATGTCCTATTCATCACACTTTCTATTTTACAATTAAGAATTCTGATAAACAGAGAAAGGAAAAACAGTGGAAAACACAGAAATAGTAGAAACACTTCACCATTAATTACACCACATGAATCCTGAAAGAAGTCTTTATATTATTGGTGCTCTATCAAAAACTTGGAATTTACAATTGCACAGTAGGAAAAATATTTTCATAAATGAACCTCTAATACTTCAAACAATGAAGTATTTATATTAAAATATAACAAAATTGATTACAATAAATGTTGTCTCAATAGATAGTGCATTATTAGTCAAAATCTAACAATAAACTCTAACTGTGACAAAAAATAGGCTTGATGTGGGTGATCTGGCATTATGGCATTGCTTTCAAGGAATTAGTTGCTAAGTAGGCCTATTTGTAGGTTGCGCTGTTGTAATGATGGTTGATGTGTTGTCCTATGAGCTGGCTACAAATGATTGTTCTTCATTACTTTTTACTCCTGAAAGTCAGTTAACTTATCCCATCGATCTTCATTTGGGATAGTTAACTTGATAACCTTCCTGTATATTTCATCCACTTCAGTATACTTATCAAAAGTTGGTTTTACCACAAAAATGTGGTTTATCTCATGCTGGATGAAAAGGTCATGAGCCAATGCCTCGAAGAACGTTTTCCCTGTCATATTGCCTTTGATATTTGAAAACTTAGCTGTGTCCCTAGAAATTTCATTCAACTTCTTTCCATAATCCTCTCTATTCATTAATTTGTCATTGATTACAAACATGGAAGGAAGACCTTTCTGAGTTAAAGGTTCTATCCTACTGAAAAATCTGTTTACAACTATCGCTAAGCTGTGACATTTTTCTTCCATCTATATAATCATGTTTCTTTTTGTAAGAAATTTATTTACCTCCAAAATTGATTTTGTCTTGTCTTCCACTCCTAATTCATCCAGCTCATTCCTGTTCTTGGAGTTAAGTAATTTGATGATGTTGTTAGCAACAGTTGGCATGTCTCCAATCTCTTCCTTGATAGTTTTGATGGCATCATTGGCTTTCTGGATCAATTCTTTCTGCTCAAATATGATCTGTATGTAGGGCCAGATTTCATTGATGGACTCAATGATATCTATCCAAATTATCTCTTTGACTTGGCCGAAGGTATTTCCAATAGATTACTCCCTCTTATACTTTTTTAATATTTCTATTAACTTATGTGCTCTATGGGCTTCAGCTACATGTGAGCTCTCACTCCTGGACTTCTGATCCCATGAGAATTTCACTTGATCTTGGAGCTTCTTTATCTCTTATGTCCGGATTGAAAAATTTTGCACTACTTTGGTGAGTTTTTCAGCTCCATATTCTGTACTTGTTGTAGAAGGTGTGGTTGTAGGAATGGCTGTAAGGGGTACAAACTCCAAAGAAACCAATGAAAGTTTGGCATCCTACTCTTTTTCCTTTATCATATTTTCCATCTCTTATTCCATCTGCCTCAGCTGAGCATTCTACTCCATGATGAGCTTCACCATGTCTGATTTCTGGGATTATGTTTCTTCGATTTATTTGGTCAAGGGGTCCTCTGTAGCTGGAATTTTTAGCTGCTTCCTTAGTGCTTCTATGTCAACATTTTTATTTTTAATATCGTCTTCTATAGCTTTGATGTTGGAGGGATCATATGCAACTCTGATTACTAATTCTTTCAAAGACTTAATCCTTGAATCCTTGGCCAAAGAAGATATTTTTTCCATCTTGAGCTGTGACTAGATATTTGCTAAAGAAACCTGCAACTTGGACAAACTCATAGCAGTGTTAGTGAGTGTAGATGAAATCATTTCACCTATCTTCTTTTGCATCTCCATTTTATCAATGGGATGTATGTCTTTAATATCAAATTCAAATGCAGTATTTTTATAATCTGTTGTTGTCTTGGACTGTGGAATTTGTGCTTGGATAAAAGCCATATGCATTTTACCTTTCTTAGAGTCAAAGGCTAATAACAGTCTACTTCGAGAGCTCAAAGTCTACTTCTAGAACTAGTTGTATGTACTAGCCTTCAAAACTTAATTCTTCACTTTAATATCCCTAAATGTATCAAATATGCTTTTCTCTTTCTCCCCTGTGACAACTGTACTGGTTTGAATAGTTTGTTGCTGATCCTGTGAAGCTGTAGAGGTGGTAGGAGAGAGTGTGGTTTGACAACCTACTTGTGAGAAATTAGGTGTCTCTTTGGCGATGATAATGACTTCCTTATCTGAGTCCTTGCTTAGGTTTACCTTGGGATTAAGATTAGTCCTCTTCCTGTATATGATTCTAAATTCTTTGCTGGATGTGTCAGTCACTGAAAGTGACTCTTCTTCTCTTATCCATTTTCCTACTTTCTCTTGTGAAATATGAGTGTGTGATGTTGAAGTTGAAGCCAATTTTTCCTCAATGTCTTGTAGAGTGTTCTCAGTCCATTCTAGTTGGTTCATGTACCTCTCAATTTCTGGTATGTGAGTATGAATGTGAGGTGTATATTTGTTGTCTACCCTTAGCTTGGAGATGTTACCTAATGAATCATATGACCATGTAAAACTGAGGCTCAATTGAATTTATTTCAGCAATTTGTCTGCTTCCTCACTTGCTACTCTATTGTTACAAATGAAGGGTCTTATCTGTGTTTTTATCCTGAATTGAGATTTTTTCTTTGCAGACACAAAATGGACCTCATTGGCATTGAGCATTTTCTTGATGTATTCTATAGCAAAAATCCTCATTGGGAGGAATTTTGGGATCTTATATGGGGAAATATCACATCCATAGATCCTTAGTTATGTGTAATTCTGGTAAAGATACCAATCTCTTGTTTTGGTTTGGTATAATAACTGCAAGATTTTCCTGATTTCTTCACCGATTCTTGGCTTTGAATTGCTGCTTATAAGTCTGAGTGTTGGATGTACAAATAGTTCTATGAAATTTTTATATTGAGTATTATTTTTTCTCCTTCATTACCATTGTAGTCAAGAAGATGAAATATTGTTGATTTCCATCATAATCCAACTTCTGCAATGCAAAATTGAACCTACCTCCCTGGAAATATAAAAAAATATATACTAAAATAGAGCCATATTTAAATACCTCTTCAGTTTGGAATTTTACAAATTGTTCATAGATGGAATCTAATATGAATTGGATAAAGATGAATAAGATGGAAGGCTTAGAATCTATGGAGAAAATGGAAAGGAATCCTATAATGGCCTCATCTACCCACTGATCTGGGTAATAACCTAGGAGGTAGGAGATCACTATAATGATTTTCTTGGATCTATTAGGGAAAATGGAGGATGAATAGGGAGGATGTTTCTTGGGTAGTTGGGAAACTTCAACCAGAAAAATATCAATGGTTCTAGCCCTTTTTGCAAAATCTAGCTTCTGATATAATTCGGTGAGTGCTTCTTGAGAGAAAGGGGTAGCATTTTCTGTGATAGGGGCCTGCATCATTTGGTCAATAGATGGGGAAATTATGGTGATTCTAATCTCTCTTGTAGGGGTGATAATAACTCTCTGGCTGGGTACATAACAAGATTGAAATTTCCTGATGAATTCAGGGGCACTGTGTGTATAGTGGGGAAAATTGGACTCCCATAGTCCTTTATCATCAGACTTGTCAATGATTTTTTCTTAAAGCCAACAGTACATTTCAAATAACTCAAACTCACACAGGGTTTCATGGATTTTATAATTCTTGTCCGCCAATGGTAGGTGATCAAGGTCAATTGGGGAATGGAGCGGTGCATTTACAGGTTTTTCCTGTCCCTTCTTCTTAGGAGTCATGGCTGGATCAAGTTTTATAGTGAATGAGTGTTTCTCATAGAAAAATGGGGGTTGGGACTGTGTAAAAGCTCTGAGATTAGGAAGAATCTGTGACAACTGCAGAGAATACTTTTACAGTGATCAGAGTAGCTGCTCCTACATTCTGTCATCCTGCATCAAACATGTACAGAGCAGAGAAAATGGTAAGGTAAAGGATTAAAAGTTGATCAGGCATGGCTTTATACACATTTTGATCGTTTTCTCGTTGAGAGTGGAGCGGATCCGTTGGATTAACTGTTAGTGATGAATTAAATTCATCAACGACTTTATTACTGCGGGAAATAATTTAATTGGCAACGGTATTATCTAGGTGGTGTGATATGATGGGCGCTCAACGGGTAGATTAGAAGTTTTTTATATGGTAGGGAAACTTATTTTTAGAGGGGGTCGAAATTACTAAGCATTTTAAGCAAGGGGGGTGTGAAATGATGGGAAGGCACCACGTTAGCATGGGCCCAAAACAGAAAATCGGACCTCCTCAACGGTAAAGTTCGGAAGGAGAGTGCGGGCCGAAAAATGATAAGGGTTTTCAGATGGAAGAGTGGGAGATCAGAAGAGCGGAGATGTGATGGTAGGTTAATGTGTAGCGATGGGATTTGATGAGATTTTTTGTCGGGTAGTGGGGGTTTGATAAAGGTGAAAAATTAGGATGATGGATTATATGTCCAAACCTTATATTGATGCGCCCGATCACTTTAAACTTAGGATAAAAAATTTACCCTTTTGTCTTCTCATGTGCATGAAATATGACTTTGGAATTTTCAAACATAGGATAAATATTTTCATGTTTTTCAAAGCCATAACACAACTTCTACCTACCCTTTCATTTTCAATTCTTTTTCTAAGCTAAGTTTTATTTATCTTCTTTCCTTAGGGTGCATTTAAGCTAGCAAACCCACATAACGTTATTTTTATAAAAATCTAACCTACTCTATCACGTATTTCTGCTATTGATTTAGATTAGACTGTTGAATCAATCTCATTTTCTACCTAACTACTGATTTTTCAAGATTAAAATGTTTGACAAATATTTATTCACTAACATAATTAACATGAAATTCACAATGGTTCCATCATGATTAAGATGTATGATTGGAACAAAAAATCTATTCATTGTGGCATTTTAAGACAAGATGCACACAATATTATTGTATTTTGACATAAAGGAAACTAATTTAACAGTAGTGGCATTTAAATTAGCAAAAAATTCAATATTATTTCTATTTTTCTTTTGTGGGGTTTTATTCTCTTTTATTCTTTTTTCTTTTCATTTTTGTCTTTTTTCTTCATATTCATTTTATTTTGACATACCCTCTTTTGATTTTAATTTATATATACTTTTTTTTGGAAATCATTTGAAAATTGAAAATCATTTACAATGTAAAACAACAAATATGAAATACTCAATCACATTGAGATCCTATAAAATATAGGACCCTAACAGTGGCTCCAGCTGGGGCTGGCACTTCTCCATGTGAAGTCTCAAGAACATATGATCAGTAGCCTTGTTATCCAATATCTGTAATGTTTGCATCTAATTTATTTTGTTGTTAAGGTACTTATGGTAGCTTTTCAATCAGGGCTTAGGGCCTTCTCTGTGGGCTTCAACTCCAACCAGCAAGTTACCCAATGAAATCAATATAGATTGTGATATTTACAATGATGTAAGAAAAATATTTATGCTAAGAAAAGTAGCGCTTCAACATCCTTCCATAGACATGACCACCAAATAACTATGCTCCATCTAGGTTCTTCCTCCTTGAGGAAGAATTCATTATTTCCCCTGAAATCATAAATAATGCATGACCCTTTCCAAAGGTTATCAATTTTACCATGTTTACCTTTGTCTTCTCTCCTGGAATCCCACCTTAGAACTTTGTCTCCAATGTTGAAGTCATCTGTTTTAGTTCTTCTGTCAAAAATATTTTTGAAATTTTCCTTAATTACTTGAGTTTTTGTTGTAGACCTCCTCCCTTGACTATTTCAACTCAAAAATATGGCATTTATGCCATGAAGTTACTTTCTTATGAATGTCCCAGAAAAGAGTAGGACAGTAAAAACCAACCCTGAAGATTTTATTGGTAGTCGTTTTCCAATAGAGATGGCCACCATAGTCACTTTCATGGAATTCCTGTATGATTTTCTCTGAATCATCCTTCAACAAGCACTTAAGTAAAATTCCACCAACATATTTCCAATATAAAACATTTTATATGATGAAAAAATTAACTGTGTTTAATTTTAGGAATCTCGCCTTTAAATTGAATATAATATACAATAAGTCTGCATACCAGGGTGAGTTCATAAATGCTTCATCGATATGTGGAGTTTCCTGTTCCTCTTGATCATCCAGTGCAGCAACAAAATTGATGTCTAATGCATGGAAATTAAACTCTGCTATCAGTTTGGCCGGACCTTGTCCTTTGATCAACTTGGTTGGCTTGATTTATAATTCATACTCAAAGTTGACAGCAATCCGTTTTCATTATTTTCCATCTGATCCATTCTGTGTCAAAATATATTTGACAACTGAATTAGGTACATATGCAGTAATATGTGAATGAAAAATATATACTCTAAAATATTTTATTTCTTTAACCAATGTAAAGGCCTATTTTCCCATGATATTATATTTCAAAGATGCATCTCTTAAAGCCTTACTAAAAAATGCAATAGGTTGTTCAAACCCTTTCTCATTTTTCTGCAATAAAACAACTGCAACAATGTGTTTAGAAGCAAAAGAAAAGATAATAAAATCTTTGGTAAAATCTAGACTAATCAACACTGGTTCTTTTGTTAATGCCTGTTTAACTAAATCAAAGGATTTCTAGCCTCACTACTCCATCTAATTTATGAATCCTTTTTAAGCATATTTGTTATATTTCTAAGACGTTCTGCAAGGTTAGGAATGAATCTCCTTAGGAAATTAATTTTGCCAATAAAAGACTAAAGCTATTTGATGTTTCTAGGGTGACTTATTTTTAATATCTCTTCAATCCTACTGGGATCAATCCTAATTCCATCCTTTGAAATAATATGACCAAGAAGCTTACCTTCCTCAAGGCCAAAGAATTGTTTCTTAGGATTTAATGAGATACCAAACCTTCTACACTTTTTAAAAACTCTTCTTAGATGCCTCAAATGTTCCTCATCAGTCTTTGAATATACATTAATGTCATCAAGATAAATCAAAATAAAATGGCCAATCTCATCAGCAAAGGAAATTTCAATTTCTATTGGAAATGTGGCCCCAACATTCATCAACCCAAAGGGCATCTTCACATACATGAAGGTCCCACATGGAGTAGTGAAAGTTGTTTTTATCCTGATCACCAGGATGTACTAGGACCTGGTTATAACCTGAGAAACCATCTAACAAGGATATCCTACTAGAACCTACTACCTTCTGTAATATATGGCCTATTTTGGGAAAAGGGTAGTTGTCTTTTAGGGAGACCTTGTTAAGATTTCTAAAAGCAATACATAACCGGATTTCTCCAGTTTTCTTCCTAGTAGGTACTATGTTAGACACCAATTTAGAGTATATGAGAGGGAAAATGATTTTAGCATCGTACATATTTTTGACCTCTTTCTCAACCAAAGGCATCAAAACAAGATTTATTCTACGGAGCTTTTGTTTGTATGGTTTCTGATCTTCTTTGATTAGGATTTTGTGTTGTATGATACTAGTGTCATATGCTTTAAGATCCTCATAGCTTCAAGAAAATATATCAACAAACTCTTTGAATAAAGCTATTTATTATTTTTTATTGAAAATAGGCATTGATTTTTAGAGTTTTATTATTTTAGGATTCTATTCACTACCTATATTACATTCTTCTACATCTGCCCCCGTGGGCTCTATTTTGGGATTTTTTGCTACATCATTCAAATAAGAAATTTCTTCTAATGGAACTAGACCTATAGGAAAAATATTATCTTTAAGTTGAAGTACTTCAAATTCTTCTTTTTCTAGATAAATTTAATGCAATTCTAATCTATGTACAACTTCATCTACAGAGATATTTACATCTAATTCATCAAACTGATCTTCTACATTATTATGCACAACTATATGATTTTCTACTTGACCATCCAAGTCTATGTTATTTTCCTCATCCTCATCTTTAGACAGCAAAACATTTTCTATATGTTTATCATTTCCAAATACCTACCAATACCTCATGTTATCTAATACAATTGGACGATGTTTAACCTCTACTGTATACTATTTGATGGGATGAGGCATTTTGAATGTGCTAGCTGAAAAAGCCAGACCATTGGAAAGGAAATTCTAATTTCTAGGTATAACAACATGACCATATTTTATAAAAGTGTGTCAGAAATCAAGCACAACATTTCTATATACTCTCAATCTAGGATGTTTTGTAGCATATTCTCCGTTAGTCTATTTAATTGTCAATTCAGAATCCTTATGAACAGAAATTATTTTAGCACCTAATTTCTTCAATAATTGCAAGCCTAAAAGAAGTGCTTCATATTATTCTATGTTATTGGTACATTGAAAACTCAGTTTATATGAATGACCTTCTGCATGATTATTTCCTGAATTTGAGACCCACACACCTGCTCTTGATCTTGCTCTACTACAAGAACCATCAAAACTCATGTTCCCAAAGGTTCAGTTTCAGTGTTTTTTTGTACAATTTGTGTTTGATTTTCATGTGTTTCACAAATTTATTTTTCAACACTAGTAACCTGAGCATCAATATCTCCATCATTATAGATAATGAAGGACTGTAAATCAGAGTGAACAGAGTGAAGGGGTTAATTGTGTGGCTTCGGCTGACTACTCACCATGTATTTCATTAATGTTTCCCTATAGAGTCTTCTCTATAGACCAAACACTGGGATGGCTGCATAAGTCATATCCATTTGTAGGGTTCCTTGCAATTTTTCTCCCCAAGAGCCTAACAACAACATGCCATATTTTGGGGTAATATCAGCCACTACTATGTCCATTGCTAGACTCTTTACTGGGATTTAGGCTAAAGTGACACATAGATCCTTAATGAGACCTAAAAATCTTAGTTTGCTTGAATCAAATGAATACAAATATTTGTAAGGCCTATTAATGTCAAGACCAAGTTTCTCCATAACATATTTTGGCATCAAATTATGTGAGGCACCTGAATCTAACATAGCATTGTGCATAATTTTATCATGGACATTAAGACTCACATAAAATGGAGGAATTTCTCCTTCTTGTGGTTTACCATCTACCTCTGGACCAAATAATAATTCAGGTTGATCAACATTCAAATTGATAGTATCATTGTTTTCTCCTATGTTCAGAGCTTTCATAACTTGATTTTTGTATATATTTGTATTCATTAACTCAATCAAAGGGATAGGAATTTTCAGCTTTACTAATTCATTTTCAATATTGAATGATGTTTGAAATTTATTTTATTTTATTTTGAAAATCATATTTATTAGCATTTTATTTTGAAACATTTTATTTTTGGTGACTGGTGGTGGGAATGTCTATTTGAGTAGTTTTGGAGGAACTCTCAATAATATTTTTAGCAGGAATGCCAATTGTCTTTTGGCTAGAAGTATCAGCAGTTTTCTTAGAAACATTTTCTAGAGTTTTCTTTGGAGTGGTATCAGAAGTTTTCTTGACAGGGTTTTCATTAGTATTTTTGTCCGGAGGATCTAATTTTTTCTTACTCCTAATATTATACTATCTATGGACTTCCATGATAGCATTTTCAAATCCCTGCTTATAGTCATCTGATTCATCGAAATCAAGTTTAGTTTGGGATAATTGAAAGAGATCTTGTTCTTCCTGAGTAAGAAACAAAGTTTCATCATCATTGATACCCATTAGATTTATATGATTGTCTTCTAATTCTTCCACTACCTTTCCATCCTCATCAGCATAGTTCTCCTGAAAAGGAGGTATAATTTTCTGACCGGGACCCCTCTATTCTCTTTGTTTGATTTGGGGAGGATTTCTCCTATGATTTTGATTTAAATTTTCAGGACAAAGTTGATTTTCCCTAGGTGCAACCCTCTCATTCAAATTAATCCTCTCCATCATTATTTCTACTGTTCTAACTAAGGAATCAATTTTATCATCAACAGAAGAAGTATAGAGTTCCTCTTTTATAGTTACTCGCCTTTCATTCCTAAGTCTAGCTCTCTTGGCTAACAGATTTTCTTCTACACTCATTGGATCCCTTTGCATTTTTTCTAGTGTTGATGAATTCCTTTCTCTAATTTGGTACACCATGTCTGCCTCAAAACCATCCAGAAAATTGATTAGGGCTAAGCCTTGTGGTGGTTTGATATTAACAGGGATTGTGTTATATACATTGTTGAATCTAGTGCAATAGTCTTGAACTTTTTCCCATGGTCATCTTCTAATGCTTTCATATTTAGATTAAATCTGAAGAGGTTTTTTCTTAATTTCCCACCTAGTAAGGAATGTTTGATGGAATCGAAGTAAATAATTAATACTAGCAGCAGGTAATGCTTTAAACCATTTTCTCACCTCTCCTGTGAGTAGGGAAAATTCTAGGGGCTAATATTTGTAGGTGGGCTAATTTTCCACGTTTTTTCCAAAAAAATATTCGCTAATTTCCATTTGTTTCCAAAACAAATTCACCCAAATTTTATAGTATAAAATTATTTTACCTTAAAAATCGCCAAAAAATTATACATAGCAATATAAGTCATTACAAACCTAAATATTTTTATATAAATATTGCCAAACATTTTATAATTTCCATATTAGAATGTAGTAAGATTTGCCAAGGTTTATAAACTTTAAAATAAATTCCCATCCTTAAAATTTTCCCTACCTATGAGACTTTATGCAAACAACCTAAGTTTTACACTCTCCTCATCTACCTCCTAAAGGTCAGAATTGTCATTCGTCTTGTCTACATATTATTGGGCAGTGATAGGTTTAGTTCCATCAAATTGAAGGATTCTTGTTTGGTAATCCTATGGCATGTTTTCCAAAGGATCTTGAAAGACAAGGGGAGCATATCTAGCTGCCATTATAGGGATATGAGGGTGAATAATGTCATGCAGTTGTTGGATGAAAGGTGGAGGTTGAATGGCAGGGAAATGCTGATTTGAAACTTGGGGTTTTAGTGGAGATGAAGGTTGGATTGTAGTTGAGGATTGGGGAGAAGAATGATTTTAAGTTTCTTGGTGAGAAAGTGCTGGAGTAGTTGTCAAAAATATGGAAGGAGTCGAGCTTTCTTATCTAAGATGCACAGATTGTGATGAGGTGGATGATTCTGCATAAAAATTCAGAGCATAAAGTTCTACATATTTCTCGACATAAGCTTCATGAACAAAAAGGTCTAAACCTGAGACTAAACCATGAAATTTTCCAAATTCCTGAAGGCTTTGAAGGTCTATATCAGCATGAGTAGATTGGGCTTTAGATGAATTTCTTCTTAATGTAGCTTGATCTACTACTATTTGATTTTCCCAATTGGCTAATTTAGTTCTAAATAGGCTTTGTTCAAAGGGTAATTAAAACTCAATGTCTTGCAGAGTTACAAAGTCTTGTGGGATTAAATCTTCTCTATGAGGGGGATTACTACTTCCTTTGCTTTCTGCTATGCTCTTTCTTTTCAATATTTTCTGAGGTTCATCTACAGTTTCTGTAGGCTTGGGATTAGAATGAGCTCTAGTATAGTCTCTTTTAGGAGCCAGAGTTATGATATAAATGCACACGCACACTTATTATTTACAGTATTGAAAATAAAAACAAACTTAAAATATTCCTATCATACAATGTTTTAACTAGGGTTATGAATTTGAAAGAAATTACATTTTTTTCAATTTGTCCCCAGTATGGTTGCCACCATGTTATCATTATGTAATTTTTAATATTGGTAGAATAAACGCAGAGGACAACATAAAAATCATTTTGGAAGCTAGGATCTAGCCCTGTCAACTTCAAAAAGGGATCTCTCTTTAAGATTTAACTTTGATTTGGATATTGATTAGGCTAGTTATGACTATACTTGGTGTTTGTTTGAATTTGATTGATTTGGTTGATTAAATATTCATTTTACCATTGGGAAATGGAGTCAAAACATAAAAATATATTTTTCATCAAAATTTAAAAGATTTATAACAGGGCAAGCTATGTTGTATTCACTAGATTCTTTAGGATTTTTAAACGAATAATGGATATGGCAAAAAAGTGAATTTTAGTTGAGACTGAAAAGCATTTAAATATTTTTCAATCTGAATTCAAGTATAAAAACATTTAAATTGTAAAAGAGGCCAGAATAAGGTGTTTTAAATAACATGTCCTATTTATCACACTTTCTACTTTACAATTAAGAATTCTGATAAAAAGAGAAAGGAAAAACAATGGAAAACATAGAAACAATAGAAACACTTCATCAGTTATTACACCACATGAATCCTGAAAGAAGTCTTTATATTATTGATGCTCCAACAAAAAATTGGAATTTACAATTGCGCAGTAGGATAAATATGTTCAAAAATCAACCTCTAATACTTCAAACAATGAAGTATTTATACTAAAATATTACAAAATTGATTACAATAAGTGTTGTCTCAACATACAGTGTATTATTAGCCTAAATCTAACAATAAATCCTAACAGGTAGTATTGGTTGCAGAATAGAATTCCCTTCAGATTTCATCTGAGTTCTCACCATGGCAACAACCGGTGAAGATGCTTTCGATTCAAATTTTGCAATGAGTTCTTAGATGTAGGTAATCCTTCCTAAATCCTTCCTTCCTCTCTTTGGGGGTCCTCCTCTGCCCCTTTTATTTAGATATATGTTCATGCAATTGGTGAAGGAAAAAAATTCAAACACTTTTTGAAGCTCAGGACTTGGAGCAGGGTAAAACTCCCCCCCCCAAAGAGGAGAGAGTGGTTTTTAAAATAGAAAAATAAAGGAAGAAGAAAAAAAATCAAGAAATATTAAGCTCGGGACCTGGAGCAGAGCAAGAAAAATTCCCTCCCCAATATGAGATAGTGGCCCCTAGGAAATCAACAAAAAAAAGAAATTAAAGCTCAGGACGTGGAGCAAGGTAAGAAAACATCCCTCCGCAGGATGAGAGATTCATCTTGAGATCAATACGAGCTGTGTTCTTGCACCTTTGATAGCCTCCCCAGCAACACCGCCAAAAATTTGGTGTCCAAGTGTGAATGATATTATTCAAACCTTTCCCACATTAATTATCAATTCAGGATGCATTTGGTTATTGGAAGGCTAACATGCAAGATATTTGTAGATGAAAATTACACAATTCTATATCAATCAGGAATACAATAGACTATGCAAAACAAAAAACCATTGTAACAAAAATGAAATGATAACAACAATAAATTGTAAATAGCGACTAGATTCACAACATTAAGATGCCCAACAATCACATTACATTGATACAACAATAAAGGAAAGATACGACACATTAAAGGAAACTAAAACACACATTAATTTAACAGCACCTGGTCAGGAGAGCGGGCTGACCTCCCTGATCAGGGTTGTGATATGATCACAAAATCAAGAAAATACTAGAAAGACAAATTGCATTAAACTTGAAAAAAGTAATATTACAGATTCTTAATTCTCTCATAATCTAACCTCCATTCCACACCTCTGTAACCTCTCCTATAAAAATTATTTTATTAAAAAATCATGAAATTACAATAGTTATTTGACTACATTTACATAGTGGTTGTGATAAAA
Source organism: Pinus albicaulis (assembly GCA_034641835.2). Taxonomy (NCBI): domain Eukaryota; kingdom Viridiplantae; phylum Streptophyta; class Pinopsida; order Pinales; family Pinaceae; genus Pinus; species Pinus albicaulis. The sequence goes on from CM076575.1 coordinate 140,698,570, forward strand.
AAAACCAGATGCAAAAGATAGTAGAGGGATACATCTGAAGTTGTTCCACCATTGCACTACTCTCCCAATATAGTGCTGCCAGCTTGACGGCTTTCCCCGGAATTACGAACTTGTTCATATGACCTTTGAATCTGCAAGAATAACTAAATTAGCAAGCCGCTTTTGTAATAATCCCCACAACTATGGTTCATTGACTAAATAATCCATAAAGATATGAAAAGAGGTATACTTGTGCACTTTAGGACATAAATTGGCTGTTAATGATACACGAGTAAGGGAAAATAGGATAAAAAGGTAGGTAAAGATATAAAATATTATCTCCCAACAACTCTCACATCAAAATTCAAGTTGGATTTCACCCTCATTTCTTGCATGGTAATTATTATGTGAGGTAGTGTATGGTGCTTAAACTTTGCTGCTTCATTCCATATGACAGGAAATAAGGATTTTTTCAGCAACTTAGAGGAGAAGGACCTACAATTACACATAGAGTTTGGAGATAATGGAAGGTACAATACCAAAGGGATTGGAACTGTCATGTTTAAGAGGGAGTGAACCTCCCATATTCACCTGAAGAATGTAATGTATGTTCCTAGTCTAAAGAAAAATAGAGTTTCTATATTTGTACTAGAATAAAGAGGATATGATGCGGTGTTCAATAGAGGGAATGCATATTTAAATCATGGTGCTACTAGACAAGTAAAAAAAATTAGTGTTCTGGTTAAAAATATCTTAAATCTACAGGTGGATGCATGTGATGCATTGAGTAGCAAGGAAAAACATGTTTAGGGCCGACATGTTGGAGAGATTTGTCACAGGGACATGGGACACCTACACCATGGAGATTTGAAAATAATTAAAGATATCACCACCCTTGATCAGCATTATGTTTGCAGTGGATGCACCCTTGGAAAATATGGTAAATCCTCCTTCTAGGGCTAAGATAGCACAGCTGGGACCATCATGCAGCAATTCACTTAGATGTGTGTGGACCTTTATCCACTGTGTCAGCTGCAAAGCACATGTATTATTTGATCTTCATATATGATTTTTGCTGCAAATGTTGGATCTATTTCATGAAGAAGAAATATGATTTTTATTCAAATTTTGTTGAATTTAAAGCCTTAATTGAAAATAAGAGTGGAAAGTAAATTAAATCCTTGAGAAGTGATAATGGATGAGAATATGTGTATAATTCCTTCAAATAACTATGTGCCAAGGAGGGTATAATAATGGAGTTTATTTCACCCCACAACCCACAACAAAATTTCATTTCATAGAGGAAAAGAAAAAGTATTGTAGGAGTTTATAGAGCAATGTTGCATGGCCAGGGGTTGGCACTATATTTGTGGGAAGAAAATTGCAATACAAATGTTTACTTGTAGAACATGAGCCCTCACAAAATTATTGGAGTGATTACACTTGAAGAGGATTTCACTTGAAGGAAGCTAGATGTATCCCTCTTTCACATTTTTGGATCCATACTCTCTTGTCATGTCTCCAAAAATAACAGGAAAACGTTGCAACCCATTGTAGAGAGAGGGATATTGATAGGCTATACTTAGACGCCTCATATTTATCGGCTGTGCATGCCCTAACATAATATGACTATTATGAGGAGGGATGTGATATTTGATGAGTATAAATCCATGACAAGTTCTCTATAGAGAGATTTGAGCATATCACTAAAGGAGGATATTCTAGTTCTAAAGGAGAAGCCTTAGTTAGATCCATAGAGTCAGATATTGATCAAAGGAAAGAGGACATTCTTAGAGGATGATATGGATTAGCCACATGTACATGAGAAGGGAGAATATTGCATGTAGGCACCAACTCACATAGATCCTTCCAGATAAGGGAGGAAGAGGAATAGGATGATTGAAAAATTGGTGCAAAAAGCTCAGGAGTTGGTTGGAGCTACTAGCTCCTTGCGTAGAAAGAGGAGAGCACCATATAGATAAACATACTATATGGAACTCATGTCATATTTGATGGATTTTTAGTCATATTATTTTGAAGAGGTATTTTCCCAGTAGGTGTGGGTGGATGCCATGGTGGAGTATAACTCCATCATGAAAAATGAGTCTTGGGAGGTGGTGCCTAGACCCAAGGGAAAATAAATTATTGGTTCCGGGTGGGTGTATAAGGTGAAACAAGATGTTTATGGAATTATTGAAATTTCAAGGCCATATTTGTGGCCAAAGGCTTCTCATAGGTGGAGGGGATTTACTATGAGGATAAATTTTCCCCTGTGGTAAGATACTCATCTATCAGGACCATACATGCACTGACAACATACATGGGGTGGAGGATATGTGAAATGGATGTTAAGACTACCTTCCTCAATGGAGTTGTTGAGGAAGAGATCTACATTGAGTAGACTAAGGGGTTCGAGACCTTTAGCAGGGAGACACATGTGTGTGGATCAAGAGAGCCCTCTATGGTCTCAAGTAGACACCTCGTGCTTTATACACTCACATAGATTCTTATCTTAGTTAATTGGGATTCACTAAGATTGAATAATATACTAATATGCACTACATTATGATATATGGTTTTCTACTCATCTTATTTCTCTATGTAGATTATATTATATTAATAGGAGATGAAAGTTTGATCCAGTCTTTGAAGGAGGACCTTGCAAGAGAGTTCGAGAAGAAGGATATCAGTTTGATGCATTACTTGCTTTTCTTGGATGTGTGGCAGGGAGATGGAGAGATATTTTTTGGATAGGGGAAGTACACTTATGAAATCCTTCACAGATTCCATATGTAGGATTTAAAATCTATGGATAATCCTCTAGGTACTAAGTAGAGGAAAGAGGATGCTTCTACACGAGAGTCACTAGATTTCACTATCTACAGACAATTGGTGGGGTCATTGATGTAATTATTCAACAGAAGGCCCAAAATTTGTTTTCTAGTTAATCAACATAGTCTGTTCATGGTGGAGCCTACCAAGCTTCACTTGAAAGCATACAAACAAGTTCTTAGATACCTCAGAGGCACAACAAGATTTGGTTTATGGTACATGAATACTAATGCAGTGATGCTCCAAGGCTTCAAAAATGCATATTGGGCAGGGAGTCCCTCCGATAAGAAGAGAACATTGGGAGAAGTATTTATTTTCCGATCAAAAAAAATTTCTTAGTAGAGTAGGAAAAAAATATCTATAACACTTAGCTCAGTAAAGGCCCAATATATGGTTTCTACTCAACCAACATGCGAGGCTATTTGGACGAGGAATATACTAGTTGGTCTCTTTAATTAGGGGATGGATTCCACATTGATACAATGTGACAATCAGAGTTGTATAAAACTCTTCGAAAATAAGGTGTTTCATGATAGGTCCAAGAATATAAACATCAGGAACCATCAATTGAGATATTTTGTGCAGATGAGGATTTTTATGTTACAATGCATTCCTATGGATGAGCAAGCTGTAAACATTTTGACAAAGGCTTTGTCAAGAGGAAAGTTTGAGTTCCATAGGAGCAGGATTGTGGTTGTTCAAAACCATTTTCTTGCTAAGAGGGAGTGTTAAAATTTATCAAGAAAAGGCTTCATTTGACTTGTGCCTTTGTCAAATGGAGAAATTCGAATTTCCACTTCAACAGGATGACTTGAGTTGCATTTACCAAGAGTTACATGACTAAAGCACTCAGTTAAGTCAGTTAATTCGATTTTTTGGTAAATAAGTAGAGTTTTGGATGAGTTTATTACTAAGATCTAGCTATATAGTGGAGCTTTATATAATGAAATTATGTAATCTAAACTCTATTCTAGAATAGAGTTACTATGAGTTTAGTTGAGTAGTCATAATTTTTGTTAACTCGTCGATCTCTCAGTTAACTAGTCAATTTACTAAAAATATCCCTATTCATGCATGCAATTCAAATTTCCTAGTTGAGTGGAGTAAAATATACAATTGTAATCATTATTGTATACTTTTTCAAGTCTATAGAGTTTGTGGAAGCAAGTGAGGAGGAGGAGATCAATATTGAAGTGCAAGTTGAGCTTCAAGGATTGAACTTGACATTGTGATATATCATTGTTCTCATCTAATTTAATAGAAAAAGAGGAGGGGTTTTCCCCAGTTGGCTTCCTTGGTAAAAAATGTGCTCATTTTTATTGAATGATTACATGTGTTTCTAGTGTATGTTCTCCCTTCCACATATTGAGTAGAAGAAATTTGTGTCTATTGATTTCAGTGTGATTTCTTTAGCAGCTGCAAATTTTGAGTTATTTCTAAATAAAATTTTAAGGAAGGATGGAAATATTCACAGAGAGGTAGATATGAATAATCCTACTAAATATACATGGCAAAGGAAGGGGAAAGAGAACCAAAAACTAAAATTCCAAAGTAGAGAAAGAAAAACAAGAATAAAATGGTGACAATCCTGATAATAATTCTTAGAAATGAGAAGCATAAGTACAAACCTAAGAGGTATATATTTTCACAGGGGATAGGCTCGAATTATCACATGGAGTTTTGAGATGAAATGATGAATTTCTAATGTGAGTGTCTAGGATCACATGTTTCCAAAAAGTTGGACCTGTTGTCTTTGAGTTTCTTGGCTTCGTGAGTCATCTCCATGGTATATGCTCTACAAGGGATGTGTTGACAGTGCTGGAAATCCATCAACCAAGGGTTATCCCCGATGTGAATTCCCAATTAGACCTCACACCATTTGGATTAGGAGCCCCATCCAAAATATCAGGTCGATTTCCATGTATTCTTATATATATACCCTGGCTCTAGCTATCAACAAGAGAGATGGGTGCACATGTGCCTTAGAAAACGAAGGGGGTATTCTTGGTGAGTGCTTAATTGTATGTGTTTCAAATTGATTTCACTGTGAAGGGGAGGAAAATTGAGCCTCTAAGAGAGAGGTAATAGAACAACCCTAGTAAAGACACAAATGAAAAAGACGGGTCTGTATGACATCAAGCGGAATATTCCGCAAATATGAAATGGTCATTACAACCAAAAAATGAGAAATATATATTTTGTATGTAACGGAATAGTCCACTAGGATGTGGCAACAATAAAAATAATTACAACACATTCTCAATAGGATAAGTACAAAGATAACCAAAATAGTTCAACTATCTTAGCACATGTGAAAGAAAACATGAAATACAAACATCTGAAGAATAGTATTACAAAAATTCATAGTCCATGGATGAAGAACGTTTTGGCCATGTTATTAAGTAAAATTTCCAAGACACGTGTGCACAATGAACACCACTAGCTCCAATAGTGGAGCATTGGAGCCACTCCTTGCTCCTCAAAATAACTAGCTTATCTCTCTAATGCCTTGTGAGAGGAGCCAAGGTGAAAATTTTATTTTCTCATATAGTGAGGGTGTATATATAACCAAGGGGTGATGCTTCACCTTCCTTGTGACTCTTTTACTACCCTCATGAATGTTTGACTTTCTATGAATTTTCAAATTACATGACTCGTTATATTTCGTGTTTGTCCTTTGGACTTCCACTTTACATTACATTTTGAATACCATTTACATGATCCACAATGACGATGTGGCATATGAAAACTCATGACATGACATGACATGACACTTTTGACATGGATTTCTTGATGATGTGGCAGTGTCAAGTCACTTTTGTTGCTATGCCTTAAGTTTTTACTTGAGAATTATTCTCTTTTCACCTTCGTATGACTTGGTGATAAGGAATTTTCAATGATCTTAAGTCTTGAGTTGTGATCGCAAATTGAAGTCCCTTTTCTTTATTGTGATTGATAAACTTGCATGTTTAGCTAGAAGAGTGTCTTTCAACGTGTTTCATTCCTTCATCATCTTTCCATAGCATGGTAAGGTACTTATATCTACAATTCACCCATGACAAGACGACATCAGTCCAATAAATGCCTAGTCTACCATGGTGAAAATTAATACAATGATTGAGCCAAAGCCAAGTTACAATATGGGAAAGAGGGTTAGTATCTGCATAATTGTGTAGTTCAGGCAGACAAGGGTGAATCTTGAGCCTTGATACTACGAAGTGCAAGTTTAGGCTGGGCTAAGGAAGACAATTGTGCAGTTCTGGGATCTAGTGAAGCATGTTTACGGGATGGACATTGAGTGAACATATTGCGTAGTTTAGGGATAAAATAGAGGTTGGGAAATAGTGCAATTGTGTACTTCGGAGACTCATGGAATGAGCCTAAGGCTTGCGGTTTCAAAGTGTGCATTTGAGGCCAGGCTAAGAGAAAGAATTTCACAATTATAGGAGGCAAGGTCTAGGATTGAGCATTGAAGTTTTGAAATATGTAGTTATGGACTTGAGCACTGAAGTGGAAAAGTGTGTAGTTATGGGCTTGAGCATTGAAGTTGTGAAATGCACAGTTCTATGCTTGAGCACTAAAGTCGTGAAATGCATACTTTAGAGCTTGAGCACAGAGGCTGTGAAATGCGCAGTTCAGGGCTTGAGAAATTAGGTTGTGAAGTGCATAGTTTTGGGCTTGAGAACCGTGGTTGCGAAGTACATAGTTCAGGGCTTGAATGCTAAGGTTGCAAAGTGTGCAATTTTGGAGGGCTGGATGAGGCTAGGTTGTGAAGAATTTTTGGAAATTTGGGTAAGTGTGGGATCGAATATAGTGTTGTGAATAGTGATAAGTCTTAATTGTGATCACACACTTCAAAAATTTTGACGACACAAAATCATAGACCATCCGGAGCATGTTTTATAACATATTTCCCTCAATGCAACAAATTTGTGACAAGTGCAACACTAAAGGTACACTTTGCGATGACAGTGATGAAACTTGTAAAAAAATGCTTAAAACTTTGGGAATGAGTGCAACAAATGTTCACATAGTTAGAACAACTCATATACAAAAATATACACCCTTGAAACTATCAGAACCGGATTATACACATTTCCTGACAACCAATCATGCTAAAAGACGACAGTATACCCAACTTGCAAAGGGGATCACAACACTTCAAGAAAGTACATGAAATGTATTTCGGTGTTTGTGACAACAATGTGTAAGACCAAGGAAGGTTTTGAAATTGAGTGTAAGAAATTTTTTTGGAGGGCGTTGTAGAAAATACAAAACTTGGCAACACACTGGTAGAATTCCTGCTTCTCTACCTCGGTTAACTTCTTCTATGTATAGCCTTGGTTCTTTAGGGAGTATTCATTCATCATGCAGATTATTTGGTCTCCCTACTTACCCCATCAATAGAAACAATCTCCTTTATGTATTCTTGGTTTAACAAAACATAAGATTCAGTGATATGACAATGTTTTGAGTTGGGAAGGGTAGTGTAGCTCGCAAGATTAAGATTTTCAAAGTATATTTTTCATCTCTGGTATTTCTCCACTACCAAAAGGCCTGGACAGTACCCCAACAAAGTCACACAGGAACACAAAAATTTCTCTGCTTCCAGCGAGCCTAGAGATTTCCCTTGTTGATTTTCTTGCTTCACCTCTCTACGTAGGAAGCCTTTGTCTTCTTTCACATTTATTTATTTATTTTAAAGAGGACTGTGTACCGACACTTATTTATTTTTGGGAGGAAGAGGGGTCCCGACTTATTAAGAGAAGAAGAGGTTGTTACTTAGAGAAGCATATAAAAACCTATGATTTAGGTTTTCTCATTTATGTTTTTTCCCCTTCTCCTCTTCTATTGATTGGATAAGCATGAAAACGTTGAAACACAAAACCAATTTCATGCATAAGGTTTCCTTAGTAGACATAGGTTCATGGTTGGACCAGAATTCTCCTTATGGACATATCGTATTTTCTATTGGAAATATAGAGACGAGACAAGGAAGACAGAATGGAGGTTAGCCAAACGTTGAATTATCATAAGACTCTTTATACTTCAATGACACACATAATAAGAAGCCAAAACAGGTCTAGGCACAACACTTATTCACATGATGAAAACAAAAGGATACAAACAACAAGAAATAAAATGAAAGGAAAGAAAACACACAACAAGGAAACAAAACCAAAAGATAAGAAATAGAAGTTAAATCACATAATAATGCAAGATATAAGTAAGAAAATACAATATAGACTAAAGAGAATAAGATGGTGTAGGTGCAAGGGAAGGAAAACTAAGATGCAAATAATCCTACTCCTAACCTAATAGCTAGTAGGTAGGGGTCACGTGTATTCAAATTTCTAGTGAAACTAGCATAGTGGTTCGGAACCTACATTTCCAAAGATACGAAAAATTAAAATAGATAAAAATTAATGTGCAACAGAAAATATAAAAGCTTGAATAACTTGCACATAATTTCGAAGGTCTTTCCTATGTGTGGAAATATGTGTAACAACCACTAATTTCATCCAATTTTCATTCTTACCTTTTCGATGAATACCATCTTTCAAAAAACCTTGGAAACTTGTCATGGGTGTTTATCCATCTACTCTGAACTCCTTAGCAAGCACGAGGGAATATCGAAACTGGTTATTTGTGATGGAGCTTGACAGGTAATAATTTTCCAACCATTCAATGATTGTATCGTGAAATTCATGATAATCCTCTTGAGAACCCAAAAATATTTGAAAATATGAATTTTAATTTAGAGGCAAGGGATTACGATGGGAATATTGTGATGGAAAATAAATATGATCATATTCAGCAGTTATTTCGAGATAGTGAGAACTTGACATAACCATCATGAAAGGTTGAAGTTCCCCAACTGCTCGACAAAAATTGGAATAGTGGGTTATTGAACAATGAAGATCGAAGGGTGTAGAAAAATTGTCATTGGATGAGTTAATGGAAATATGATAGGATGAATGACAATCATTGGTGACTGAATGATGATCAGATGGCTTGATTAAAGCATGATATGCCCAATTTGTATTTAATAAAGATAAATCAGTTTGGAGTGCTCTACGAATGCTTTGAATAATCGAATCAAGTTCCTCACAAGCCGAATGTGGAAATTTGTTTTCCTATAACTGATGACTGATTGTACAAGCATCGTAATGATAAAAAGAATTTAAAAGGGATGTCAACGCAAAAAATTCAAGAAACTAGTCAGGGCATGGTAAATGGAGAACAAATTGACTCGTGTGATAACATGTGTATTAATTTGCACTCAAGATGATTTTAGGTGCGTTGAAGAACGAGATTCACGATACAATATTCACTAAAAAATCCAGGAGCTGCTCATGATGAAATAAATATGATAGATATGATTCGTTTAGCCAAATATTCTCTTTGGAATGATCGAATTCGTGATTCCGTGACTCTATGAGGGATACACATTCCAAACCTGAGTTTGATGCAATGGATTTTCATGAAGATGAATGAACTGAAAAATATTCTTGAATCTGATCAAAAGTAAAATCTCGAAATTTTGAAAGACTACATATGAAATACGAAACAACGTTCAGGAAGAGATTTACATCAAGTGAAACCATGAAAAGAGAAGGATTATGTGAGAGAAACCATATCTGACTTAGTTCGGGGAGCTTACTAGAGTTTTGACATCTTGACATAACCATCAATGGAAGTTGAAGTGCCTCGACTCCCTGGTAGGTCCTAAAAATTTCCAGGATTGTAAAATCGCATTTTGAAGTTTGAACAAGATCATGCATCGTTTAAGTATAGCTACGCTAGTTTAAATAAGGCCACTGCTCACCAGGTAGAAGCCATTTCTATTACTGATTTCACCTGATTTTTCAACTTCAATAACCACATTACTAAAGTCAAAATATTCTTCTCATCACAAATAAAAAGATAAATGAATCGGGAAACCTTTTTTAGTAAGCTTATTTTAAGAGTTATCTTCATGTAAGAGAAGAGATGATGAGGGATGGGAAGGGTACTCTATAATTTGATTATTTTCAATTTCATCAAGGACATTATCATCGCCTTGTGTTAATCGAGAATATAACTCATCAGATGATGAACCTGAGGATCATGGAGTATCTCCGTCAGAAGTAGATCCATCATAAACTGAAAAGAGAAGGGATAATGAGATGGATAGGAAGTTCCGATAAGCACATTTTATTTGACCGAATCAGATTTTGGATCTAAATTGAAATCTTCATGAGAAGCTAAAAGATTAACCGATATTATTGGGAATTCATGATTTCATACATGAATAGATTCATCATCATCAAAATTATTTTTTCCCAAGGATAAAAATTTATCAAAAGAATTGACTACATTCGATTCGCTACCAAGATTAGTAGATTTAAAATCATCCAACAATGGAGGCACGTCATCTTCCCATGTATCATATTTGAAAATATAAGAAATATTGAAAGCCTCTTCACATTCCTTCTCCTCTACTTGTGCAATGTGACTTCCTTGTATCTGATCACAATTTGAACCAACAACCCAAAAATCAAGAGAGTGTGAAAAAATAGCTGGTGGAAGAGATTTCTCAAGGAGATCATGGTACAAAGAGTCATGGCCTGTAGATGATAGAGGATGAGAGAAATAATATTCAAGGCTAGAGTTATGAACATTAACATCATCTTGCAGAATGGAATATTTAGCCTTCAGCATAGGCTTCATGTACCATTCCAGAATTCCCTCCATTGAATATGATGTATGGAAATTGGAAGAAGAATGAGAAGATAGATAAGAAATTTGATTAGCATATCTCCCAACATTATTATCACTGCAAGGAAGCACCCTCGTCAGAACTGTAAAAGGATAAGGACTAGAAAGAACATGAATAATAAGTTACTTCTCTAAAATTAGAGGTGTCTCATGATTTGCAAGAGTTGGGGGAGTGGGAAAATCATGGGGTTCAGGTTCACCATGTAAATCCATAATAAATAAGTACTCAAACTCTTGTTTTAATAAATCCCAATTAACATATTATTCCATAAATTCATAGCAAAGGTGAAGGAATCTATTAGAAAAATCCTCAACTGATTCATTAGGCTTAATTCTTAAGAGATTGATTCTTTTAAAAATATTCCAGTGATTATACCTATAAAATTATTTATGAACATCCTTTGCAATTTGGTCGAATGAATAGATAGAAGTTGTGGGTAATGTATGATACCATAGATTAACGTGACCTCCAAATTTGAGGGTGAGTAATATAGCCATGATATCCTTGCAATGTATTATATTATAAGAGAAAAAATGGAAAAATTGAAACATATGTTCATGAAAAGTTAATTTACCCTCACCATCAAACTTAAATTCGGACAGGTTATGAATAAATTCCACAGGGATGGTAAGATTAAACTCTTCAGAAAAACATCTCGGAATTATGATTTAGGGAAGAGCCATTTTGAATAAGAGATTTAAACTAGACTCAATGGGAAAAACATGTCATCTGGCTCTCCTTCTAGCTCCATTGTTAAAGATGCTGGAAATACATCAACCAAGGGGTCTCCACGATGTTAAGTCCCAATTAGACCTCACATTTTTTTGACTAGGAGCCCAATTCGGAATATCTGCCCAAATGCCATGTATTCTTATAGATATTCCTTTGCTTTAACTGTCAACAAGAGAGAGGGGTACACATGCACCTTTCAAAAGCAAGGGGGTTGTTCCTGGTGAGTGTTTGATTGTATGTGTGTCAAGTTATTTCACTACCGAGGGGGGGGGGGGGGGGTGAGGGGGGAATGAGCCTCTAAGAGAGAGGTAGTCTACCACCCTTTTATATACACACATGAAAAATACAGGTTTGTATGACATCAAGCGCAATAGTCCACAGGGATGCTATGATAATTACAACCAAAAAATGAGAAATATATGTATGGTATCCAATGAAATAGTCCACAATGATGCGACAACAATACAAACCATTATAACACATTCTCAATCAGATAAGGACAAAAAAAAACAGTTCAACTATCTTAGCACATGTGAAAGAAAACATGAAATACAAATATTTAGATAATAGTCTTACAAACATTCATAATCCATGCATGAAGAACATGTTGGTCTTGAAGGCTTCTGTTATTAAGTAAAATTTTGAAGACACGTGTGTACAGTGAATAACTCTAGCTCTAATAGTGGAGTGTTGGAGCCACTCCTTGCTCCTCAAAAGAACTATCTTTTCTCTCTAATGACTTGTGGGAGGAGCCAAGGTGAAAAATTCCTTTGCTCATACAATGAGGATGTATAAATAACCAAGGGGTGATTCTTATTCATCCTTGTGAGTATTTGACTACCCTCATGATTGTTTGACTTCCTATGACTTTTCAACTTACATGCCTCTTTATATTCCATGTGTTTCCCTAGGAATTCCACTTTAGAATACATTTTAAATACCATTTACATGATCTACAATGACAATGTGGCATATGAAAACTCATGATACTGCTAACATGGACTACTTGATGATGTGGAAGTGTTAAGCCACTGTTGTTGCTGTGTGCTAAGTTTCTACTTGAGAATTCTCTTCTTTTCACCTCTGTATGACTTGGTGATAAGGAATCTTCAATGATCTTAAGTCTTGAGTTGCGATCTCAAATGGATGTCTCTTTGATTTATTGATATTGATAAACTTACGTGTTCAACTACAAGAGTGTCTTTAAACTTTTTTCCTCCTTGACATTTTTCTTCATCATCTGGCCATAGCATGGTAAGGTACAAGTATCTGCAATTCACTCATGACAAGACGAAATCAATCTGATAAACCCCTAGTATAAGATGGTCCAAACTAATCCACTGATTGATCTAGATCTGAGTTACAGGATGGGAAAGAGGCATATTGACTGCATAATTGTGTAATTTAGGAAGTCAGGGGAGAAGCTTGAGCCTTGATATTGTGAAGTGAGCAGTTAAGGCTAGGATGAGAAAGCAAACTGCACAATTCTGGGAGCCAGTGAGGCACGCTGAGGGGATGGATACTGAGTGAACACACTGCAAAGTTTTGGGAGTTAAGGGAGGTTGGGAAATTATGAAAGTGTGTAGTTCAAAGGCTCTGGGAATGATCTTGAGGCTTGTGGTTGCGAAGTGTGTAGTTGAGGCCAAGATGGGAGAAGGAATTGCGCATATCTGGGAGGCAATGTCTGGGATTGAGCACTAAAGTTGAAAAATGCACAATTATCGCCAGGAGCACTAAACTTATGAAGTGTATATATATGGGCTTGAACATTGAAGTTTTGAAATGTGTAGTTTTGGGCTTGAGCACTGAAGTTGTGAAATGTGCAGTTCAGGGCTTGGGCACTAAGGTTGTGTAATGTGATGTTGAGGTCTTGAGAACTGAGGTTGTGAAGTGTGTAGTTCATGGCTTGAGAAATAAGGTTTTGAAGTGATAATTTTAGTGATTGAGCACTGAGGTTGCGAAGTGTGCAGTTTTGGAGGGCTGGATGAGAATATGTTGCCGTGAATTTTTTGAAATTTAGCTAAGTGTGAGACTGAAGAGACTGTTGTGAACAATGATATGTCTTGATTGTCATCACATACTTGAAAAACTTTGATAACATAGCAACATATACGGTCCATAGCATATTAAAATCTTATTTTCCTCAATGCGACAACTTTGAGACAAGTGCGACACTAAAGGTACACTTTGCGACGACTGTGACAACACTTATGCAACAGTGCTTAAAAATTTGGGAATGAATGCAAAGCTTTTTGACATATTTATAAGAACTCATATACACAAATATAGAGAATTGAAACCATCATACCTGGCATCTACACATTGCGCGAAAACCAATCATTTGAAAATATGACAGTTTACCCAAATTGCAAAGGGGAGCAAAACAATTCAAGAAAGTACATGAAATGAATTTCAATGTTTGCAAAAACAATGTGCAAGACTAAGGAAGGCCCCAAAATTAATCGTAAGACAAAATTTTTGAGGGTTTTGTAGCTGCTAAAATAAGATGCCATCTTCCTTCACTTTCCTATGCATTGAATTTATTCCAAATCCATAAAATTATTGGTGTGTCCTTGTGCTCTCGATGTCATGATTTTCACCTTGATTTAGTTCAGTCGCAATGTTGGTGTATGCTCCCAAGATTTCGAATGCTCTCTTACATAGATGGTAGAGAGTCAAATAAAGGCATTTAGTAGTGGCGTGGTCATGCAAGCTTCCCAGTGGGGAACCTACCACCATGCACTAAAACTATGTTTCCTCATGTCGGACTTAAATTACGTTGGCTACATAGCTTCGTTGGGGAATTTATCTCTTGATTTTTATTTCCATGAACATTTCTTATATGGGAAGCATAATTGGGTAATATTCTCCTTTGGTTCTATGAGGGGAAATGGAATATTATAGTTGTTTTATAGTAATGTGTTTGGATTTGTGTCAGTTCCCTCATTGGGTAAATTGGTCTACTATGTCCCATTTACAAACGAATTCTCAAGGAATGCATGGGTTTATTTTCTCATGAATGAATTTGAAGTATTTTAAAATCCTAATGAGTTTAATTATTTTGTGAAAATTTATACGAAGAATAAAATTAAGGTGTTGAGGATGGAAAATGTTGGAGAATTTCATAGGACTGAATTCAAGGAATTATGGAAGAAGTGTGACATGTCAAGGTATAATACTACTTCATTTAAAAACCTCAACAAAATGGATTTGTAGAAAGGGTGAACAATACATTAATGGAAAAGGTAATGATCATTATTAGTCGTACTAATATAGGACATAAATTTTGGGCATAGATAGTGGATATTGCATGTTCCATAGTAATCCAATCACCCTCATCAACATTAGATGCAAAGAATCCACATGAGGAATGGTTTGGTAGAAAACCTTGTCTTAAACATCTTAGGATATTATATGTGATGATTATGTGTACGTTCCAAATGAAAATAGGATTAAGTTGGATAAGGAATTTGAAAAGTGTACCTTTATCGAATGTAAAAATGGTTTGAAAATTTATAATATTTGGAATCCAAAAACTATGAAGGTTGTATTTAGTTTAGATGTGGTATTTAGATAAATCAAAGATATTTTCAAACAAGAATTGATAGAAGGAGAGATATAACAAGATAAGTTAAAGTTTTAATTGAAGGATGATGAACCAAACTCTACAAAATAATAGAAATTAGAATAATCAGAACCACATATTTTAGTATTGAGGAGATTTGTTTAGGAAAGAAGGGAACTATAAATGTGTACTCCATCTAATTTTTGTTCTAATTTTGTTTTTCTTTATTATTGTTGATGATCCCAAAAATTTTAGGGAGGTAGTAGATTCATATGATGGAGAACTATAGAAAAATTCCATATTGTTGAATAAATGGCATCCTTGGACAAGAATGAGGGTTGGGATCTAATGGATTTTTGAGTTGGATGAAATTCCACTGGTAGCAAATGGGTGCTTAAGAAGAGGTTGAACGGATAAGGGAAAATGGATAAATATAAAAATCTCTTAGTAGAAAAAGGTTACTTCTAGGTGTTGAATTTTTGGAATGGGATTTGTCGCTCTGAAATTACATCAACATCTAAAACTTCACGACGGCTGACGAGAAGTAATAGGAACACTATCCCATTGTTTATACACACTTGAGATAGAGTTGAGTCCACATCAATAGTGGCACAACTCAACACTCTCGCTTATCAAGGAGTTTTAGCTAGCTAGGAAGAGTACTGCAGCTCGCAACCATAATGGTCAAAAGGAAAGAAAATAAAAACCTAACTACCCTAACCCTAAACAAGTTATTTACAAATCAAAAAAGTAATAAGTTTTGTAAGGTGTTTTCCTTAGAGTACTCATTGAGTCTTGGTTGCATTCAAGTTACAAAATAAAGAAAAATATTGACTAAAGTATCCTTGATGTAAGAACAACTAAATAAAAGTTATCCCTCCTATTAATGAATCATATATTCAAATACATATATGGTTGCTTAAAATAGTGAAGGCACCTTTAAATAATAGTGGTTCTTATATGATTTGATCGTTGCATTGCATGTTCATATTATAAAATGAAAATATTAATAAATCATATACAAATGTGTGATTTTATTATACTGAATAAGGTTTCATTAACATCGATTAAAAATTACGAAAAAAACATTAATTGACCTTAATAGGGTTTGAAATTGTGACCTTCAAGTTGCATGAGAAGTGACTTTACCATTATATCACATATACAACTTGTGTAATAGATTTCCTTTTATTATGTAGTTTAACTGTTGCATATGTATTTATTATAAAAATTGAAACCTTAGTTCAATATGTAAAACGTATGATTAGGTTAATAATGAATATAATTTTTTCTTCACAATAATTAAATGTTAAGAGAACATGTAGCCAATAAAATAATCTATAAAAATTAAACATAAATATAACATGTACGGAAGTAAATCAAAATCAAAATAAGATGGTTAACTTAAGCTTATATCAACTAAACTAAAATTTAAGACACTAGTTAACACATTATTTACAAAATTAGAATTATGGTAAGAAACAATAAGACTGAGAAAAAAGTGAAGAATTTACATAACATGAAAATAAAGCACATATATTATAAATAATTATGGCAATAAAAGAAGAAATTAACAAATTAATACAAATAAACATAAAAGTAAATATAAGAAACAAAAGTGAAAATTAAACAATATTTGAAAACCTAAATCAAAATGCTAGAAACCATTGAAGGGAGATTTGACTAGCAAGGAATCTTTTTTTTTATTGCATTTGCTCATCCAAGTACATTTTTATAGGGTGGGATATGCGAGAAAATTGTAAGGTGATGCACAGTCATTTTAAACTAGAAAATAGTGGACAATAATATTGTGTCATACACAACAATCACCAGGTCAATACTAACTTTAATGGTAAAACATTGAAAGAAATACAATGAAAGTTAAGATTTTCCCAACTATAAATCAATGGAAATATGCAATCACGTTCTAGGAGAGACGGGAATGAGGAAACTCACAAACTGGAAATGACATCACACAAGTAGAAGTCAGTTGCATGAAAATGAAACTAGGAATAAAATAAATAAAACCTTACCACTGGTCATACCCTTGCTTGCAAATGGGAAACATTTGGGTATGTGATAGAGGGAATACCTCATTTTGAGAAGCCTGCTTGCTTTTATAGATATCCTTACACTGATTGAATGGTATTGATCCTCTTCGAGTGACCATTTGATGAGAGCTTTGTGGTTGCATTTGCTTTCTTTGTTGGAAACTGTCCTCAATATTTTAATCTTCTTCATTATGTCAGGATCATAATTTTAATAGTTTATTTATTGCACTCTTCTTCATAACGTTATAGAGCCATGAACTCTGGTATGCTAATAATGATCTGAGCCAAAATATGTTTCATGCCATATTATTGTCGGTCCATGGTCCCTAATTTTCACCTCTGGAAATATCTTGTCACATTTCACGTCATGGTGAGTAATGGGTGGATAGTGACTATACAAGTATACAATAACTCGGAAAATTTGTCCTGATCAATTTTTTTGCTTCTCTCATATCAACATGTTTGTATTTTCTTCGATATTGACTCAATAACCCTTTGATTATCATTTCTTCTAGGTTGAAACATTTTTTCCCTATTTTTACACTATAGTGAACATTGGTGACATTTGGTAACTAAAACTTTTGATCATAGATAGTACAATCTTCAACAACATAGCTAACACCAATCTAGAAATTTCTCTTCCAGAATTCTCATTGTCCTTCTTGAAATCATTCAATAAAATAGTATCGGAGGATCGAACTTCATTTAGATATTATTTCATTCCCTCAGTGATTGAAATAATCAATTGGGACTGCATTTCCTTTACTATTATTCCTTTAATGATTTTTTTTTCTTTTTGCACAACTACTATCATTTATGGAATTCGTACGGGGAATTTTTCCTATTGAAGCCTCTAAATTGACAATACCAATAACATTAGAGTTTAGTGACAAGAAGTTTACCCCAAAATTTTTTGAATTATTGCTACATTTATTGATATGTTACATCCTCAATCTGTAATAAATAATTTTCACTACATTGCAGGTGATCACTTTTAATTTCACTCATACCAACCATGCGAGAACTAAAACCTTTGTTCTCAATTTTCATTTCGAATCTAGTCATGTTAAATTGACCAGAGGACTTGGAGCTTGGTTTCTTTTGGAAAATAAATAGTGAAAATTATTATACTTATTTTCCTTAACATTAATATTTTCTTGTGAACTTATTAGATTTCTTGTGTTTTTTTGGTTAGATATTTCATCAACCAAATATCAAGAATATAAACTGCAACAATAAAGGACACATATATTAGGCTCTCAGCGAGGAAAAACCCATCCAAGGGGAAAACCCAAAAAATCTTATCTTCTTAGAAACTACTGCAAATGAGATACAAAAACCCAAATCCTAGTCCAAGTTCTTATCCCAGTTTTAAGTCATCCCTTCCTCAAGTCCTTCCAGATTCTGCACCAAATTGCTAGACACTACAACTTTGTCCTACCAGCTTTAATATCACAACTCATCCTACAACTTTGACATTGCGATTTTGGCCTTGTAGCTTCTCTGGAAACCCTAATCCAGGCTCCTCGTAACACCTTCCTAGAAAAATATATCTCTCCCAAGGACAACTAGTTCAATGTAGGGTTTTCTCCCTTCCATATACAAGATTTCACACTGCGTACTACTGCAACTAGGACTTGCAACTTTGACCTCCTTTTGCAACACCAGAAACCCTAGAACTTAGCATGTGTGAGAGAGATAGAGCCCAAAACAAATATTTTTTATCCTTATTTCTTCTTCAAGACGTTCAACCTTCTTCTTCTTGCTTCCCATCTCTAGTTCAAACTCTTTCTTGATATGTTGAACTTGTGTGTGAGTGTCTCTCAAAGGAGCTTGAATTTCTTCTTCATATATTGTTCTCAAGGGCTTGAATTCCCTGATTTAGGTCGACTTGATATTCCTAGGGTCGACTTGTACTTTTACAATTAAATTTTTCCTGTAATGGTCTTATATATATGGTGTTGACTCCTTTATCTCATGGAAATAAATCCTAATACCTAACAAACCCTAGAAGCATGAAGAACATTATTCCACCTAGAAGACCATCAATAGTGAGCATGAAACCCATGCTTTAATAAAAATAAAATTTTCTTTTCATCTCTTGTTTGTTACATAGATACATATTGAAATGAGTACAAAAATTATGAAGACAAAAAATAGATACATTTCTCAACACTCCCTCTTAACTAGGAAGGTATTCATATTTTTACAACTAGTGCAATACCATATCTCAAAATAAACAGTTATCACAAGAAGAGTCAGATTTATAATCCATACTGTAAGCATCATCACTATGAACAAAATTGTCGCTAAGGCCTAACTGGATAAGCTCTACTTTAATCAAGAGAATTATGTTGGGAGGATTTTCGTGTGATATCACGCTACCTCTACATGGTACATATCCGATCTGGATGTCTACAAGCTATGTCCTTTTGGGACTATTCTTATCTTGGATCTCCAATCCTGGGTCCTAAAACAATATCGGTCCTATTTGGCCACTCTTCTCTTGGATACATATCACATCCTCAAATATTTTCAGTACCTTTCCTTTCTTGGATACTATATGCTCAAGGAAAAAAAAACGTATCAATCCCCCACCATTCCCTCTTCATCACTTGAAGAGGAGAATTCAAATGTGATGTTCAACATCACTCCCTCTCAACAAGAGGGAACACCCCTATTCTCCCTTAGTATTGATAATAAAACCTTACTCCTATATAATAAGAATACTTTACTCCCTCTCAAAATAAGAGGAGATATAGAATTCATTTTTATTTTTGGAAGTTGTGATCACAAGCCCTAAAATTTGTCTCCATAAGAGTATCAACTACTAGTTACTCATAGCTAATCGTCTCCCTCTTTCCTTTGTGTCGTAGAATTATACTTCTTTTAAGGTATCATGGAGGAACATTCTCCCTTCAATCTTGTAACAAGTTCCAAGTCAATATTCTTGCTCATCACATTCTTATTTGATATTAAAGAATTATATTAAGTCTTTCCAAACATCAAGTTGATCATAGCTTCTCCTTCGAAGTGATATTCCTTTGAACTTCAGGTTATCTTCTCGCATTGCTACCTGTTAATCCCAAGATTTCGATATCTTGACTTCAAATTTTCCAAACCCATATATTGAGCTTCCCTCAACATCCTTCATCCATACAATTGAACTTGCCTCAACTACCATCATGTATTCCTCTAACATTCTTCTATGTAGAAAAACAATATATTAACTAGATAACCAACAATAATAAAAACATTAGGGGAATTTTGAGGTCTAAAATGGGCCTCCTAAGGAAAATGTACATTCAAAATTCACTTTATGAGAACCAATCACATTTTAGGGAATGATATCATCCCTAATGGTTGAGGTGGCATTGCTTGAGTTAAAGGTACTTATTTGTCACATTCTCAATGGTGGATAAAAACTCATGGTTAACCATGGTAGTGCTCTAAATACTTTCAAAGTCAAAGTAAAGTACTCATAATAAATGTCATTTCACACTTTTTGAATAAAAAAATATTATTGTCATTTCATATTTCTTGAAAGAAACAATGCATATCCCTATACATTTATTATATTATATTATATTATATTATATAGTATATTAATTACATGTTATTATACAATTTAAATAATATAAATTTTAATTAATAGCATATAATATAATTAAGAATTTATAAATTTATATTTATATTTTATTTTAAGTTATTTAAGTATAAATGACAAATGCATTAGTTGTTCAATGATAATGATTTTTTCTTGAAAATCTCATTCTTATTTATAGTCACATCATTACAATTTTTTTTTTTAATTTTTTTTTGGTACAACTTTTGAATTAAATTTAACTATGATTACATGGATTGTGGTGTAAAAAGTAAATTGAAAATTCATAAATATTATTTTATTGGTTTAGCTATTATTTTATTATTTCCTTAGGAGGCCCATTCTAGACCTCAAAATTCCCCCAATGTCAGACTTACTTCACCATGGTAACCATCTCGTTTCATTAACATATTCTTGGTACATCTCCATACATATCTTACTTAATTCATGGGAGTGCCCAAGGATCGAACTTGATTACCAAGCTTTTCTTTCAAAGACTTATATTGGATGTTAATCATTATTGTATATATATTCTAGTGAAAATATTAAATTTGGTGTACATGCTTAAGTAAGTCAAATATTATTCATCTCAAGCATCATATACCTAACCATATTTTATGACCAAATTTCTCTCCACAAGAAATATATATATATATATATATATATATATATATATATATATATTTCTTATCCAAAGTTTTATATTTTGCACACTTTCCTATGATTTCATCGGATCATCCAACTATTCATATATCTTGTTGTACCTCTGGAGACAGTTCCTGGATGTGGGGGAACCAGTGCCTGAGACATTTTAGAATTGGATAAAAATATTGAAATTAATGGTTGAAAGTACAAGGCATGAAGGCTTGTAACCAAAAGTTCTGGTTTGAAACCCTAGCCTTCTAAAATAGAATGACCAAAGGTTATGAGAGTTGTAGGGTGGAGATGTAAAGCAAAAAATGGAGACAGGGTTTTGGCACAGGAAATTAAGAATCTGTGCTTCACCTCCATAGAAAGAATGATGGATGAAGAAGGAGAATATGAATGAGATTCCCAAATGTGGAGCGCTTCATTAAGGGCTTCAACATTAATTTTTAATGATTACAACCACATTTTAATTAGTACAATGAAGTAAATTCATTAAAGCATAAAATAAAGCGCCAATTGCATCTTACAAAGTCCAAGAGAGGATAAACGTGTATGAACATTAGGACACATGAGAAATAACAATCATTGCAACACCAATATGAAACTGATATTTATTATTCAAAATTCCCAAAATATTCTGGTCTACAATACTCAGTCATGTAAACTAGACTCTAAACCCTCTAATATCTTATTTCTAGTCCTTTATCCTTGCTCTAGCCCTCTAAATATTATAATCAATTTCAAAATTCGTTCTCAAACAATGTCCAAACTACCACTCCTTGAAAAGATTCTAGAAATAATAAAGTTACAATAATAACTTTATATATTATATATATTATGTAAATAATATATATAACGTTATTAATTCCTTCCTTTACAATGTTTATCACATAAAGTAAAATTAATTGCAAAGAAAAAGAGTAAGACCAAAGATGGAGATGTAGATCATGTAGGCCCTGATGTTGTCATGCATATACCCTTAATTGAAACTGAAAACTACTTGCCAGAGCCCCTGGTGGTGGTTTCTGGAATAGAGGAGAGTAATGTCGTAAGGAGTTGTCTTTAGTATGATTTTTTGGACTTCTGGTGCTGGAATTCAGTGAAAAAATTTGAGATAAAATTTTGATTTATGTTATTTAAATTGGTTTTTTGATTGTATATATAGATTCAGCATCCTAAAAAATTCCTAAAATACTTAAACTGTGAAAAGTTATCCATCAAACTTCTATTTTCACTGAATTATTATCGACTTTTAAAGAAATTAAAAGATTTTTTTTTTTTTTAAAGTCGCGCTAAAGACTACTGTAGTAATAGATATTGACTTTTGATCTGATTATTGGGCAGTTTGAGAAAACCGGGACCACTCCTTCACATATGTTCTGTGCATTTTGTGTTGTCGGGAAACCATTGATTTGTGGCATGTATGCTATGGACCAACGATTGTACTGGAACCTGCAAAACATATATATTCACCCTTTCATTTATCTGAGTTGTTGGATTTCAATTGCGATGTGAAACAAAAAAACTCAGTAAAACAAAACTCCTCGCGTGGACAGATTGCATCCTAACCAGCGTGATTGTCTTTCCACTTTCGTCTTCTCGGATGCTCTTACTCTGGAAAATGATATCATCATTTGTATTACAAGGCTTCTTTGTCGTGAGAGTCTCAAAACTAGGTGGCAAATCAATATCACTGAATCTATTTGAACTATTTTCGACCAATAATAGTTGAGCAGCAGTATCATCATCACTCTTCAGTGCATTGTATACTTTCTTATCTTTAACATAAGATGGATTTGGGATATTTAAACAACTGAAATTTTGTTTTTCACCCTGATATGAAGTAAATGGTGAAAATTTGTTTCTGAAATTTCTAAGAGCCCTTGCCCGGGTACATGATTTTCCACCTCCATCCTTCTTAGAATCCATGCCTTTTGTTGCAGAAAATGCAGTTGCACATGTAGATGATTTAGAACAACTTGAATTTCTTCCCTACAAAAATGGTTCAATTGACTTATAAACTTGTGGGAATATATAAGCAGATATCACAACTTCATTTGGAAAAGATTCTGGAACATGCCAATTTTTACTCATTGCTCAATGTTTTTCCGTGAAAATTTGTTTTGCCAGAATTTTCAACCGAAATTACATTATGTTTTTTGGAAAACAGACATTGAAAGAACCCACAAAATCTTCCGAATTACTCAGAATTTCTAGAAATTTCTCGCGATGAAGTCAATTGATGCCCCTTTGCACAAAACCCAGATTGTGGAATTTTGAGCCTGAAAAATTTTAGCCCTTTTCTCCGTTTGCCTGAAATTGAGCCTGAAATTCATACCCTGAGAATGTATGTGTTTTCTGTGTATGGTGGACTATTTCATTGCTGATCTAGCTTCAACCTCTTAATTCTGAATTAAAACCAAAAAAAAAAAAAAATCCTCGTTGAGTGTTCATTTGCTTCTGCTCATGCGCTCTCCACATTTCTCAGCTCTCAACACTCTACCAGGAAGTGAGAATTGTTGGCACAGCTCCAACACTTAGAGCATCTAGAAATAATTGTATCAACCTTTCTCTATACCAATCTGATCAGGTCCCTGAAGATCATGCTCCTCATTTACAGGGCGCACAAGTGTAAAACATTCTCATACAGGAAACGTGGCCCAAATAGATTCACGGATCTCATTCTTTGAAGAAATATATTTTTTGCTTCCATCTATTTGCTTCAATGCAAGTTATAAGTAATCTTGTGGTGTTATCCCTTTCAAATATTCATGTAATTCTAAATAAAAATTCCCATAAAAACCACAGCAATATAGGAGAATAATATCCCAAATCTTCAGGAGTAGTTCGAATCTTTGATGCCTTAACTCGAGTATGCTTTGTTATTTTTGTAATAAGAGGCAACCGATCTGGAGCAGCTTCATCAATGCCCCCTTATAGTCGTATAGCAAGCATTTATCATGGAAGATCATCGATCTGCAAATTCCAAATTTAAATGACTTTTCAAATCCATAATCATTCTATTCATTTTTAGGGATCCTTGATCCAGAAAATTCATAAATACCGAGGCTATTATTTCCACTGGAATTGTCTCTTCTTATTAACCTTAACATATAACTTTCTTGTATGCTAGCTTTGTCATAAGCATTGTCAATCAATATTCCTTCATGATACGTCCGACCACGAAAAGTACCACTTTGAATAGAGGACTGTGGAAGACCTTTAATGATATGCTTACCCAATAAATGCATTTTGAAGAAATTTCAAACGGAAAATGACAAAGGGGGCCAACTCATTCACTTCAATCTGTGTCAAAAACAACAAAATTTCGTTCCTTCAACCATCGAATCTAGTGAAACCCTGGTTTCACTCGACATTAAGTCTGCTGACTCTACTGAATTGCTACTCTCACCGGGCTTTAAGACAACTCAATA
Organism: Pinus albicaulis; assembly: GCA_034641835.2. Classification (NCBI taxonomy): domain Eukaryota; kingdom Viridiplantae; phylum Streptophyta; class Pinopsida; order Pinales; family Pinaceae; genus Pinus; species Pinus albicaulis. The sequence continues at coordinate 140,723,177 of CM076575.1, forward strand.
CCTCAGTTGTATGGAATGACTACTTCCAAATTGTAGGAAGATTGTTTCCTCTCCATTGGCATTCACCTCCATATCCCATACAGGGTGCATGTTGCTCTAGTATAGGTGGGAGTTATCTAGGTTTTATAAAAGAATATGTACATGATATTTCACAATGAAAACACCCAAAAATACAAATAAAGAGGCAGAGAAATGCTGGTGCTCCTAAGCCTTCGGTTCTACAAATTCATAAATGAAAATTGTAACAGAATTACACCCTTTTTCTGACATATCATTTGTGTAAACATTATTTTCAATTCCATGCTCAGGGCACCGTCCAACAATATTAAATTAGTAAGAAACTGCAAGCCCTGACTCTAGAACACATTTTCTTCCTTAACACCATATGTAGACAATGCAAAAGCCAGAAAACCCAAGATGAACATCAAACCTTCAAGGTGGACTTCATCAACAAAGAACTTGACCATGATATCAATTTCCCTCTTGATCAGAGGCTTAAAACATAACTACACTCGCAACGAAACCTTTTGCGAAAACTTATCTAAGAATCATTGACATTTTAGCTATGCTAGATTGAGCTACAACATATCTCACAAAGATCATGTATCCCGACCCATTGCATTTTTTCATTTCTTTACTAGTATTGATTCCATATTACATGGAATGTTTACTAACCTTGTCATGAGGCTTTTCCCAAAGACCTTCCAAAATGATGGTCTTTCCTGAATCATGATGATTCAACTAACAAGGATGACAACTTCAAACAGGATGTTATACAATGGATGAACATTATGTAAAAATGGTCTATCTATCTATCAAGATGATATTCTACAAAGCAACTTAATCATGCAAATTATATACATGTTACTATCATATGCTTATTTCTTTGATTGTATGAAAAACATATTATCCTAAAAGAAAAATTAATCTCTACAAAGAACTTGATAGTTAATGAACCTTCTTTAGTAGTACATATCTTTCACTTCTACCTTATTTTCCTTCTTCTCAAGTTCTCCCATTGCTTTGGATATATGACCTTCACCTCTTTCCTTTCTCTTTTGTAGGCTAGGACAATACCTCTTATAGTGTCCAAATTGATTGCACTAGAAGCATTGAATCTTGGACATGTATTTATTCTTGGACATAACAAACTTCCCCTTCTTAATTTTATTAACTTGGGCAAGAAAGGCTTGAGATTTCGCATCTGATCCAATATCATCCTTGACCTTGACCCTTGATTCTTCCAATATGTACTATGCTTGCAACTCGTCTGTAATATTCCCAAATTTTCAACTGATATTTGGAATATTAGAGTTCTTAACTTTCTTGATGAATTAAGTAAATAAAGGGTGGAGGGACCCATAATCCTCAATATGAATAAATATCCACTTTTTGTGTGTGAATGTGGATTAATTAAGCATAGATCTGCATAATGAGGTAGTTGAGCAACTACTAATGTGAATGAAATTGGAGATCATGTCTCTTTAATGAGATAGATCATGGAGGTTGACACAGTCAACTAAGATCTTGAAGGGATCAAACAGAAGATCATGGAGCATTCATGATGAGATGATGGAGGAAGTTTTGCAATTAATGCACACATGATGGAGAGGGTCTACATTGCACCTAAACATGATGGATGACTTGACTAGATAGCGTAGTCAAACATGGAGGATCTTGTCCACATGCACAACGCAGTTTAGATGAGGGCCAAGGCATGGGAAGGCTCAAACTCTATATAATGAAGATGAAGGCAAGAATGAAGACATGGTTGAGTTTATTGATGTTAAAGATCTGTTTAGATCCGGAATTGTCATGTGACATTCTATTGATTTCTTGGGCTGTTTAGCAAAGATTGCAAATGATGTTTAGCACATGGTGTTCTTGGTCAGGAATCCCACCTCTTTCATTGATTGATCTCTTGGAAGAGGATTGTACTTCATTCTACATCAGGCATTGGTGCCACATATTTTTTGCTACTTTTCGCAGAACATTCATATTCAGAAATTGGAGATTTCTGAAGATTAGTTTGGAAGGTGGAAGTTGTCTTCAGTATTTCAGCTGGAGAAATGGTGAAGGTTTATTCCTATCACCTTCGGCTTAAATATCAGCATTCCTAGAGATTCATTTTAGATCTGGCATCAGGACAAAATTTATTGACCTCCTAGTAGCAGTAATCCCTTTAGGAATTATGTTATCCATTTTACATATCCAAAAGGAGGAAGGAAGTTGCTAGCATTTCAGCTAGTAATCCTGTGAGGGATCATCCCCTCAGCTTGCCATCAGTATTTCCATCAACTTGGAGTTTATTGCAGCATTTTTCATCAGGCAGAAGGCATCTCTTTCCCTCACAACACAGTTTCTATGAGCAGCTGTGTTGCAGCAGCTGTAATCATTATTGGAGGATTGAGAAGCTATATCTAGAGCTTCTAGCTTGTAGATCTGAAGGAGGGATCAACCCTTCAAGCTTAGATATGATTTTGTGACATATATCAGCCATCTATTTGTTAGATCTACCTTCAGATCTATAATCCTAGCAGATCAAGGATCAAGCCCCAAGAGGGTGATTTTCCAAAGTTGTAGATCTGGAAAATCCTTTCTGGGTTATCTTGGGAATCCATCACATTGGCTAGATCTTGAATCTTGGCATCATCCGAGCTCCAGATTTCAGTAGGTCTGCATTTTCCTTTTCATCATGTAGTCATATATTCATATTCTGCTGAAGGGACAACGCAGTATTTTCTTCCAGCAGCTCTCCAGTTACGCAGTGCCTACTTTGGCATGTTTTCAGGGTGATTCCAGGCCATCTCTTTGGATAGATCTACTCATATTTTTGTACATTGTGTAACTGAATTATCTCCATATAATAAAATGGATCAGCTTCTCTGTAAATTCTGATGTTGTCTTGATATTTATTGTTTACTTAGTTGCAGTTCTTATATTGTGTTTAAGTATTACTGCATTCTCCCTTTTGGCATATTACAGTGGTATCAGAGCATGATCTTTGGCTCAGCTTGTGGACACTTCATTTTTTTCATCAAAAGAAGAAGCAGATAGATGAGATCTATCATGAAGGAGGATAATTTTTCCACTCCTCTCTTTAGATCCATGCAAGATCTCTCCAAGGAGGTCTATCAAATGGAGAAGGAAAGGCAAAGGAAGGATCTAAGAAGAAGATTTGAAGAGGAAGGTCCAAGCACTTCCTATCAGTAGGAAAGAAAACTAGAGAATCATAGATCTCTTCATAGATCTACTATGCTCACTTTCTTTGAAGGAGGTTTGAGGTATAAAAATGAAGAAAGAAGAGAACCCAAGACTCATGAGACTCTGAGTTTGTATCTTGAAGAGTACAAGGAATAGTCTAGAGCATTCAAAGAGAATCTAACTCTCCAAGAATTCTTTGAACTCAAATAATAAAGAAGATCCTATAGCAACAATAGAAGGAAGAGGCACAATAGATTTTATTTGCCTACATTTGATGGGTCTTCATCAAGAAATGTTAGGGCATGGAGGAAAGAGTTATATTCATTTTTCATGCTACATCCTGTGGCTAAAAAAGAGGTTGTCCAAATTGCAACACTTCATCTCTTAGGTGAAGCCAAGGATTGGTGGTTTAGTCACATGGAGCATGAAAAGATGAATAAATATTCAGATTTCTTTCACAAGTTGAGGAAGAAGTTTGATGTGAAGAGGACATTGATGTACCACAAAGAGACATTTCCTAAGGAAACAAAGGAGGATGTCATTCTTGTCACTTTGGACAAGAAGTCACTGCATTCACCACCAGCTGCAGAAGTACTTACATCCAGAGAAGGGATACTTGCATCTTTGCAATGTAGTCTTGAGCTCTTAACACATAGAGTCACATGCATGATTCATGAGATGCATGAGGAAGAGGAGGAAGATTCCAGTGCTGCTACATTGGTAGAAGAGCAGCCATCTCTCTTACCAGCAGTTGGAGACACCATTGTCTCGGTTGGAGGAACTCTTGTGTTCTGTCAAGAGATTCCCACACATCGGTTGATCCAAGGTATGCATACGCATTCATCACCTATTTTTTCAGTAGATCTTATTGAAACTTATGCAGACATGCCTTTAGGGCCCATGCATAACCAAGGGTTAGAAAAAAATGTTGATTTGAAGTAGAAATATATCGCAACGCATAGGATCCTTGATCTAATCAAGGAGGAGATGAAAATCTATCCCAGTTTGTCATGTATGGACTACATTCAACCTCTTGAGTTGAAGTGTAGAGTTTCAGAAAAAGGGACGAGCATGATCCTATGTACAATGTCTGGTTATGAGATGAGTGTTGTACCTTGCTTTAAGATAGTATATGTATTACCTTGTAGACCTACAATGTTGTCACTTAGTAGCAGTGATAATATTGAGGCCCCATTATTCTTGGAGCATTCTGAAGATAGCTTCACTCATGAAGCAATGGTGGATAAGATGATGAATTGTAGACATCTCGATATGAGAAATATTTTCTCCGTTCTTGATGACACTTTCTCAATGAGCATCTCACAGCTCAAAAAGAGACTTCTACCTATAGCAGATCCAGATCTTCATTGGTTTTGGAAGGCCATGGATGAGAATAAGGTCTCATTAAGAGATCTGATGGGAGGTGCACTTCAACATTACATGAGGTGAAAAGTTCTTTATCAGTTTAAGGAGGTTGGTGTCTTACAATGGGAGGATGCCAAGTATTTACAGAATGAGATCCATCATCCACAATGGGATGAATGGTTGATAGTGTGGAGCAAGGGGTCGCCAAACCACTTGTAGATCCATGACACAGGCTAGCAAGAAGCATGGCTGCGCTGGTTGCTCTTGGGTGAGTATGGTTACTACCCAAAGATTCACATTTTCTTGTCTCATGCCTTATGTCTCAATGATAGAATGCATAAGAAGAAGGCATGGTTACTATGGTTGTTGAGAAGAGAGTTTGGACATCACATGTTATATCTTATGTCCATATATTTACTCTTGTTTGGGATATGTCTCATGTATTTATGTTTGGGATGTATCTCATGTTCATGTATGTACTTGGGGTTGGGAGAAATTATAACTCTCACATGATGTGGCATAAGGGAGCTTGTTTGTGTTATGTTGATGAGACATCTCACATGTCCATTACTATATTGTTGCTCCATGAATTGCATCATGATAATGGAAGCAGGAAGCAAGAATCCTTGTTGCTTTGGTTACTATTGGGAGAGTATGGGCTGAATGCTTCCCTTACATTGCATGACATTGTTTGAGGATGGCAACAGGAGGCCTTACAGCATTGGCTTCTATTGGGTGATTTTGGTCATTGTACATGGTATGATGATGATGTGATGGGGCAGCAAGATGCCTTATTGAGGTGGCTTATCTTGAGATAATATGGCCACTACATTTGGTACAATGATGATGTGGTATGGAAGCAAAAGGCATTGCTAAGAAGGCTACTTTTGAGAGAGTATGGCTCTTATATTCTTATTGATGACTTGGCATGGCAACAAGAAGCATTGTTGAGGTGGATTCTTTTGAGAGAGTATGGCTCTCTTGTTTTCATGATGATCTAGCATGGCAGCAGGAGGCTTTGTTGCATTGGTTGTTATTAGGAGAATATGGTTTGACATTGTTCATGTTTTCCCATATGTCTTTACTTCTTGTTTTTCACTATGATAATGTGATTTTTGATTCCTACATGGCCAACATGGCTAATGATGAGGGCATTGATGTATATAATCTACTCTATGTATCATGGGTTGGAGAGATAGTTCATGAATTGGGACTTTCCACTTTGGGAATGAACCACTTTATCTTATGTATCTAATGTATAGAGAAGAACTTTGGTCATCATATGGTTGCCACTTGGAGATTCATTGATGGGGATGGGTATCTAACTTTTCCGTTGAAAGCCATTCTAGACATTCTAGAGAGGCAACTTTGGACATGGACATACATGGCATATGGTGACAGATGAGGAGGCCTTCCACATGACGATGCCATTTGGAGGGAGGATGTTTGTTGTAGCATCCACTTTTGCAGTTGCTTGAGGACAAGAAACACCTTGCCAGGGAGGACTGTAATATTCCCAAATTTTCACCTGATATTTGGACTATTAGAGTTCTTAACTTTCTTAATGAATTAAGTAAATAAAAGGGTGGAGGGACCCATAATCCTCAATATGAATAAATATCCACTTTTTGTGAGTGAATGTGGATTAATTAAGCATAGATCTGCATAATGAGGTATTTGAGCAACTACTAATGTGAATGAAATTGGAGATCATGTCTCATTAATGAGATAGATGATGGAGGTTGACACAGTCAATTAAGATATTGAAGAGATCAAACAGAAGATCATGGAGCGTTCATGATGAGATGATGGAGGAAGTTGTGCAATTAATGCACAAATGATGGAGAGGGTGTATATTGCACCTAGACATGATGGATGACTTGACTAGACAACACAGTCAAACATGGAAGCTATTGTCCACATGCACAGCGTAGTTTAGATGAGGGCCAAGGCATGGGAAGGCTCAAACTCTATATAATGAAGATGAAGGCAAGAACGAAGACATGCTTGAGTTTATTGATGTTGAGGATCTGTTTAGATCTGGAATTGTCATGTGACATTCCATTTCTTTCTTGGGATGTTTAGCAAAGATTGCAAGTGTTGTTTAGCACAGGGTGTTCCTAGTTAGGAATCCCACCTCTTTCACTGAGTGATATCTTGGAAGATGATTGTACTTCATTCTACATCAGGAATTGGTGCCACATATCTTTCCCTACTTTCTGCAGAACATTCATATATAGAAATTGCAGATTTTTGAAGATCAGTTTGGAAGGTGGAAGTTGTCTTCAGTGTTTCAGCTGGAGAACTGGTGAAGGTTTATTCCCATCACCTTGGGCTTAAAGATCAGAATTCCCAGAGCTTCATTTCAGATCTGGAATTAGGCCAAAATTCACTTACCTCCTAGCATCAATAATCCCTTTAGGAATTACGATATCCATTTTGGAGATCCAAAAGGAGGAAGGAAGTTGCTAGCATTTCAGCTAGTAATCGTGTGAGGGATCATCCCCTCACCTTGCCATCAGTATTTCCATTAGCCTGGAGTTTATTGCAGCATTTTTCATCAGGCATAAGGCCTCTCTTTCCCTCACAGCGCAGTTTCTATGAGAATTTGTGTTGCAGCAACTGTAATCATTATTGGAGGATAGAGAAGCTAGATCTAGAGCTTCTAGCTTGTAGATCTGAAGGAGGGATTAGCCCTTGAAGCCTATATCTGATTTTGTGACATATTTCAGCCATATATTTGTTGGATCTAGCTTCAGATCTATAATCCCAGCAGATCAAGGATCAATCCCTAGGAGGGTGATTTTCCAAAGTTGTAGATCTGGAAAATCCTTTCTGGGTTATCCTGGGAATCCATCACATTGTCCAGTTCTTGAATCTTGGCATCATCAGAGCCTCAGATTTTAGTAGATTTGCATTTCCCTTTTTAGCCTGTAGTCATATATTCATATTCTGCTGAAGGGACAACACAATATTTTCTTCCAGCAGCTCTCTAGTTACGAAGTGCCTACTTTGGCATGTTTTCAAGGTGATTCTAGGCCATCTCTTTGGCTAGATCTACTCATATTTTTGTACATTGTGTAACTGAATTATCTCCATATAATAAAATGGCTCAGCTTCTCTGTAAATTCTGATGTTGACTTGAGATTTATTTTTTACTTAGTTGCAGTTCTTATATTGTGTTTAAGTTTTACTGCATTCTCCCTTTTGGGATATTGCATCGTCAAAGGGATTTGAACCCTTCTTGGAGAAGATGCTTGTTGTAAATTTTCTCCATTCTGGTGGCAATGCATTTAGTACATAAATGGTTACTTTAGAGTCATTAATTGGGTCCCCAAGTCCTTTCATATGGTATCTTAGTTGAGGGAATCTCATGAGAAAGGATGCCACATTCTCATCCTTTTATTCCTTCATTCTATTCAAATTGTTCCTCAATGACATATTTTTCCCTATTGTACTTACCAAGTACAAATCCACTAGCTTGGCATACGTATCCTTGGAATTGTTCAAATTTGTAATGACTGGAACAAGAGAATATTTAATGGATTCCAATATGATCCTTTGTGCCCTTACTTCCCTTTTTTTGTATTTTTCTAGGTATTGTATCTATTCCTTTTCAGGTTCAGTAATCTCCCCAGTAACATATTCCATTACTTCTTGTTCTATGAGTATCAAGTCAATCCTTTTCTTCCATGCTCTATAGTTTGATGCCCCAATCAGCTTATTTCTCTCCTTGCAGAAAGAACCCATATGACTTGAAGATTCTGAGATAATGTAATAATATTATATGTTCTTCAGACCAAGATTATTCTTGATGATGTCTTCAATATTCTTGATGCCTTCAAGATCCTTAAATTATCCTTGATAACAATTTTAGTATTTCCATGATAACTTATTCAAATATTTCTTCCAAATAGATCTTGTTCTAGAGAGATATCGACACTATTCTTGAAGTCTTTCTCTCACACCTTCCTTTGATGCGAGCTTGATGTAGACTTGACCTCCTTCAATGTAGAAACCCTAATTTTAGATTTTCTACAAATGAGTCTTCAATCCATCTCAAGACATTCTTCTTTTTTCCTTTATTGATAGTTTCCTTTTCCCTTACCCTTGAGAAGTAATTCCTTCTAGTGCCCTTCCATCTGCCTTCCTTAGTCACCTTAGCTCTGATACCATGATGGAAAATCAATAGTTTCATCTATTATACTTATTTTCCTTAACCTTAATATTTTCTTGTGAACTTATTATCTTTCTTGTGTTATTTTACTTATATATTTCATCACCCAAATATCAAGAATATAAACTACAACAATAAAGGACACAGATACCAAGCTCTCAACTAGGGAAAAAACCCTCCAAATGGAAAACCCAAAAACTCTTCTCTTCTTAGAAACTCCTTCAAATGAGATACAAAGACACAAACCTTAGACCAATTCCTTCTCTAAGTACCAAGTTAGTCCTCCCTCAAGTAATTCCAGATTCTGCACCAAATTGCTACACATTGCATCTTTGACCTATCAAATTTGATAATGCAACTCATCCTGCAAGTTTGACCTTGCGATTTTAGCCTTGCGACTTCTCTGGAATCCCTAATCCAACATCCTCCTAAGACCTTCCTATCACAAGACATATCTCCCAAGCTCAACTAGGTAAATACAATGTTTTATCCTCTACAACTAAAATATTATACATTTCTTCCTACTATAACTTGTACCTACAACTTAAACCTCCTTATGAAACACCAAAAACCCTATAAATTCACAAGCGTGAGAGAGATAGATCCCAACACATATATTTTTAGTCCTTTTTTCTTCTCTGCGACCTTTGATTGTCTTCTTCATGCTTCCCAGCTTTAGATCAAACTCTTTCTTGAGATATTGAGCTTGTGTGTGAGTGTCTCTTAAATGAGGTAGAATTGATTCTTTATATAGCCTTCTCAGGGGGTCGAATTCCCCCCTTTAGGTCGACTTGATGTTCTCGGGGTTGATTTGTACTTTTTGAGTTTCCAAGACTTTGTAGACTCCAAATAATTCTTTTTGCAATTACCTTTTTTCTCGGAAGGGTCGTATAAACATGATGTTGACTCCTTTAACTCATGAAAATAAATACTAAGACCTAACAAACCATATAAGCATGAATAACATGCTAATACCTAGAAGACCATCAATAATGAGCATGAAACCCATGCTTTAATAAAAATAACTTTTTATTTTCTTCTCTTGCTTGTTACATAGGATACATTTTGAAATGAGTACAACAATTATGCAGACCAAACTAGTTACATTTATCAACAGTTTTATCCAGATCTAATTAGATAGATGTGAAGAAATAATTTCATGGTTTTTCAAGGAATCAACTAGAAAAAGAGCTTCCAAATTCTGCATTAGTTTTTTTTTTATTGATATCATAAAGAATGCCTTCAATATATGATCTTGTATCTTTAAATACTTGGTCATCTAAATGAAAAGAGGGTGGTGCAAGTTCCTCATAATTTGAATGAAAACCATGCTAACATATGGGACACATTCAAATTTATGTCGCCACTCTGAAATTCCATGGTAGCTCTTTGCTCATCCTAGTTTAAAATCACATTGTCAAAGATAAATTTCATAGCTACATCAATAATATTATGGTTTTTATGCAACCAACTCACAAAATAGAAGAAAATATAGATCAACAACTTAAAAATGATCCACTTTGAGAGGGAAACCTCCTTTACATTACATAAATGAACAATTCTTGGATGATTCAAATGACAAAACCTCCTGTCTATATATAGGAGCCTAAGGGGTCAAAATATAATCATAGTCGACATAACAATAATAATGTAAGGGAAAGACAATAACAATAGTGGGCTTATATGGGGAACAATAATGACAATATGGGGACTAAATGGGCACAACAGTAACAATAAAGGGGCTACAATAACAATAACAATAAGGGGATACACTAGTATTATAGGGACCTAAAATGCCCCTCTCCTTCAGAAAAGTGTTTTCCTCAACGCTTGAGTAGTTTTGGATGTTTCTGTATAAAACTATCATCCTCCCATGTGGAATATTCAGCGAGTAAGTTCTTCCACTTGATGAGATACTCTGAAATTGTGTAAAACCTGCTTCCCATATCTACCCAAGTAATCGGCCAACTAGGGTAAACATGTGATGAGAGGCTACTAATATGAGATTAAACCTCCTAGATGACCTTAAGGAAGTGGAACCGATGGAAACCTGACAAATAGAAATTACACTGCATCAACAACACCTCGAGGAGGTACTCCAACCACCCAGACCCGTGAACCCTAAAGGGGGACTGATTTTTGACCAATTTATGCCTTAGTTGCGGGCATGTATGGGAAAGAGATAAGCTAGAAACCTATAGCCACAGGCATGCCTTGGCAAGGTCATGGCCAGGGTCCCAAATGGTCAATTATGTGCGTGTTGTTCTGGGATTCATGCCACCTTTGTAGCCCCATATCCTAGGTCACTCCCTGGAACTTCAAGAAACTTCAGGAGAGGTTAAATAACATTAAAAAAAAGGTTAAAAAAATCACATCATCAAGAATTCATCTGGACTCTCCTAGCCATGACAGGAATTTTGTCAAACATGTCACAAAAGTTACATCTATAGGTATAAGCAAGATATTTTAACATCGGGGTCTTTTACAAATATGAGAATAACTAAGAATCATTGCTCCCCTAAATCATAAGGTACAATAAATTCTATTTGACCATAGATACGTTGTGCATTAATTTACAAGTAAAAACATATATGGAGCCATACATCATCACTGATGAAATACATTCTTATAACAAACATAATAACAACATAAATACAATGGATATAATAGAAAATAAATCTGTACACAAACCAATACATTTGCATACTTAATACCATATACATGAGCTATTCATCATTGAATGTAAAAACCAACTGGAGATGGGACTTCCACATTCCACTCGACCATATATTGGTTGAGCCAAGTCTCACTTCATCCAATCACCCCCTGTGCCATATTCCAAGCATGAATCTAGGTCTTTCTCAGAAATATCAATCAAAACCAAACCAGGGCTCCAGAGACCAAATCGTCTCAACACCAAACTAGTGATTCCACCTCATAGTCATACATCACTAACCATCATGGATTGATCTCTACCCAAGATATTCCAAGGCTCCATAGTGTTTGTTCCAACCAAGGCTTCCAGGACTAGTAAATCAACCCCAACTGTTACAGGGATTCCAAAGCATTTTTCCAACCAGGGATTCCAGGACTAGCAACTCAACCCAACTAGGGCCTCCAGAGAATTTTTCCAACCAAGGCTTCCATGACAGGTAACTCAACCCACAATTTTCCAATAGGCTTCCATATATTGTTTCCAACCAAGGATTCCAGGAACTAATAACTCAACCCACAGCTAAAGTAATCACGAGAACCAACCAGAAAACAATCAATGTAAATAAACTCACAATACTATGGTTTTCTAGGAAATGGAAAGGCTAGGCAAATCCACATGCATACCCATGTATGAAAAAATTAGTGAGGAAAACATACATGCAACTCAATACCTGCAATCAAATCCCAATGTAGTTGTTGATCATGATGTTTACCTGCACTTTCCTTCTCTTCCTTTTCCTTCCTTCTCCAAATCACCAAGTAACCACACTCTCCAAGAGCGCTCCAAAAAAAATCTAAGTATCGAAGAGTATGAGAGAGACATAATAATGAAAGAGCTCCAAAAATGCACTGACAAAAGGTACCAATTGATCCTGATAAGCCTTTTTATAGAAGAGGCATCTATTTTCTTCATTTTCCTCCTCACATGCAACTTGTGACCTTTTACCTCCCTTTTCTCCTAATATCCATTATTTTCATAAATAAATGTGTCAAAAATACTTTTTTCCTCTTTAACACCTTAGCCATATCCTTTTCCAATTTCCTTAGCCATAATAAACCATGTGAACACCCACACTAGGATTTTTTTCCCAACATTAATCTTGGAATATGTGTCCCATCAATCGTGGTTATTATTTTAATTTTATTACATGGAATTTTCACTAGGGCTGTTACAGAACCCTCACCCTTGGGATACATTGTCCTCGGTGTTCAATCACACATATACGTCAACAAAATTGATGAATTGCAAAGTGACTGCCCATGGAGCTTTATAACATAGCTCGAAGTAATATTTACAATGATCACCCTGGTGAAAAGAAAACCAACATGACAAAAATAATGACATTAAATCATATCTATTATGGGAGCTTTATAACATAGCTCATGGAGGAATTTACATCCATATACATATGTACATTTATTGAACATCACATCAAACATATACCAAAACATCGCCAAAACATATACTAAATAAAATCCAACATCACACCAAAATGACTATGCCTCAACTAGAAAACAAGGAAGGATACATGGCCCGCATCTGATCCACCATCTCCCATGTAGCTTCATCGGGCCCAAATTTCTTCTATTGCACTTTAAATTTCTCTATTGCTCAATTTCGGAGCATGAGCATATTTTTATGCAAAAATCACTGCGGTTCCGACTAGAACTCTCCTTCTGTCTCCACCTGCAATATAGATCAATCAATAACACGATAAACATTTGTAACATATTTCTTAAGAAACGATATACAAAAAATATCATGGAATTTCATTGTGGAAGCCAGTGCAAGTTGATAGACCACTGGTATGATCATCTCAATGATCCTGAAGGGTCCTCAAAAACTTGGTGCTAGCGTGGCACACGATTCAATCCGCAAGGAGATCTTCTTGGGCTTGATATGCAAGTACACCTAATCCCCAACGTGAAATTCCTTGAACAACCTGTTTATGTCTACATAACTCTTCTACCTATCTTGTGTTGCTTTCAAGTTCTACTTGATCACTTGCATTTCCTATTCCATTTCTGCCAACATATTTGGTCCAATTAGTACCATGTTAACCGGATCACTCCAACTGATAGGAGTGTTGCAACTTCGCCCCTACAATGCCACAAATGGATTCATCCTCAATGAATCCTGATAACCGTTGTTGTAGGCGAACTATAGAAGTGGAAGATAATCTTCCCACTTGCATTGTTGATGCATCACATACATCCTCAACATATCCTCCAATATCCAGTTGAACCTCTCAGTTTTTCCATCTTTCTTCAGATAATAAGTTTTGTTGAAGGCCAACTTGGTGACCAAACCTGCAAACAACTCCTTCCAAAACTTGGCAGTGAACTTTTCATCCCTTTCAGACACAATCTTCTTTGGAACACCATGCAATATGACTACATATATGATAAACACATGTGCTACATCACTAGCTAAGTACGTAGTCTTCACCAATATGAAATGTGCAACCTTGGTCAACCTTTCCACCACAACCATGATGGAATCATGTTGTCTAACTGTCCTTGGAAAATCTGTGATGAAGTCCATGTAAATGACCTCACATTTCCACTCTGGAATCGCAATTGGATGTAGCAGTCCACCTAGATTTTTACACTCTTCCTTAACAATCTGAAACTCCAAACATCTAGCTACAAACTCTACCACATCCTTATTTATATTTGGCTAATAATACAATCCCTTCACTACATTCAAGTCTTTTCGCAGCCTAGGTGACCCAAATATGGTTTTGCATGAAACTCCCTCAACATCACCTTCTTCAGCTCACTGTTTTCCAATACATATATCCTGTCTCTAAATCTAACAAATCCATCCACTGTGAGATGGTAATCCAAATCCTGTACACCTACACCTGTACCTATACCACTATCTGTACCTGCACTTTTCCTGCCACCTATACTTGTACTTGTATTACCACATGTACTTGTACCTGTACCAACACCTATACCTATACTAAGACATGTACTAGTAACAACACATGTACCTATACCTGCGCCAACACCTGTACCTATACTATGCTGCAACATGTGCACAATTTCCATATACCTGTGATCCAGCTAACCTATCTGCAAGATCTTATCCTATAATTTTGTCCCATATGAGCTCATAGATGCTATGTGATTTACATGTATCTTTCTTCTAAGAGAATATGCAACCCTGTTTTCCTTTCCCTTGAAAATCCTGATCTCGAAGTCAAACTTACTAATTGTGGCAAACCATCTAGCCTACCTAGCGTTCATATTCGAATGGTCCAACAAGTACCTCAACCCAATGTTATCACTCAAAAGCACAAACTGAATACCAAGAATATAATGCCTCCACATCGTCAATTCATGTATAGTTGTTGGTAACTCAAGATCATGTGTCGTGTAGTTCTACTCATGCTCATTCAGCTTTTGCGACTCATAGAATACCACATGTCCCTCCTGCATAAGGACTCCACTAAGTCCTCTATTTCAAGCATCTGTACATACACAAAACTCCTTTTATGTATCTACAATATTTAACATTGGAGGATGTGTCAACAATTTCTTAATTTGCTCAAAACTATCCTCACACTCCTCTATCCAATCGAACTTCTTATCCTTCCTATGCAATGATGTAATAAGATAAGAAATCTATGAGAAGTTGTTGATGAACCTCATGTAATAACCTTCGAATCCCATGAATGATATCACCTCATCTACATTCTTAGGAGTTACCCACTCTATGATGGCTCTTATGTTTTATGTATCTACTGCAATTCCATCCTTGGAGACAACATGTCCAAAGTAGTGTACCTCAGTCTAGAATAAATTGCATTTGTTGAGCTTAGCATACAATTGATGCTATCTCAACAACCTCAACACTGCGACCAAATTTTCAACATGCTCTTCCTCATTTTTATAATACACCAATATTTCATCAATAAACACAATCATAAACTTGTCCAAATAAGGGTGCAACACACTATTCATAACACACATAAATGTTTTTGGGGCATTAGTCAAACTGAATGGAACTACAACAAACTCATAATTCCCATACCTGGTCCTAAATCTGGTCTTGTAGATGTCATTCTCTTTGATGCGTACCTGATGATAGCCCGATCTCAAGTCGATCTTAGAGAACACTGTTGCTCCCTTCAACTGATCGAACAAATCATCAATCCTCGGTAGTGGGTATCTGTTCTTGATGGTCAATTTTTTCAATTGCCTATAGTCAATGCAAAATCTGAGATTGCCATATTTTTTATTCACAAACAACATCGATGCACCCCATGGCGATACACTTGGCCTAATGTACCCTTTGTCCAATATTTCCTTCAGCTTCAATTTCAACTCTACGAACTCTGGTGTACTCATCTTGTAAGGTGCCTTTGATGTTGGAGTTTCCCCTCACATAAACTCAATAGAAAAGTCTACTTCCCTTTGCAATGGAAACTATGAAATACTTGATGGAAACACATCCTAAAGCTATTGTAAAATTAGATACTTGTTTAGAAAATCTACATCCTCATCCCCCTTACTTTTGTCACTAGAGATATAAACTACAAATAGCACACACCCTTTCCTGCAACTACATTTGGCCTACATAACTGTCACCATCGCAACTGATGTGGCTTTCTTCTTTCCCTGCAAGATTATTGGTTCCCCATTTTCATCCAAGCACTCAATAGCTTTATCATAGAAATCTACCTTGGTCCTGTGGAGATATAACCAATCCATAACCAATAGCATATTGTAGGATCCCAAAGGCAATATGTTCAAGTGTGTTGTTGTAGGCATACCATTTAACTCAAATGCACAAGCTCTTACCCAATGGCGAACTCTTTTCTTTGTACCTATGGCTAGCTTCACTAACCAAGATTCTGCATGGATTTCCTTACTCAAACCACACTTATCCACTAATTCAAGATTAATATAACTATAGTCAGATCCAGGGTCAATAAAAATAAAAACAACTTGATTACAAAGCTTACCATCCATTTGAATGATATAGGCCTAATGTTTTTCTTGCATGTTATCCACTACTGCGTAAATCCAAGGAATCTTATACCCAACATCTCCCACTGATTGTGCCTCATGCGCACTGTAGATATGTGGCCTACCGCCCTGATGTTGTGGACAATCTCTCCTATGCTGATATTTTCCACAAGTCCAACACTATATAGGCTTCCGGCCTTCATCCTTATTCTACTCCTCGGGTCAAAATCATGTCCTCTACTAGGTGTATTGAACTTATTAGGTGGGGTGAAATTCTCCTTGTTACCTGTATCATGAGGCCTTGTTTGCTTCTTGTCCCATTTTCCTTTATTCTTATCATTAGCTCTTCAATCTGGCTTGTTTTCTGGTATGCACTTTGGTTTTTCATAACAATGCTTGAGTTTCCGGATGGCATCCTCCAATGATATAGGCTCATCAAACTCAATCCTATCTCTGAATGTAATCAGAAACCCACTAATAAATTTCTAAATCTTTGGCTTATCCTCCTTAAGGTAAGGAACATATCTTAGTAACTCGAAGGACCTACTAGTGTAATCCTCGTCTGTCATGGAACCCATCTTCAGCTCATAAAATTCCTTTTCCCTATCATCGTAGTATCTCTACGATAGATACTTCTTCTGGAATAACGTTTTGAACTCACTCCAATTCAACTCCTCCTCATAAATATCTTTGGCGTTCTTCACATCTTCCCACCAAATGTCTGCTCTACCTCTGAGGCTGAATGTAGCTATCATAGCTTTCATATTTTCTAATTAATCATGAAATCTAAAAAACTTCTTCATGCCAAGTAACCATGCCTCTACATCTTGCGATTTCTTCATCTCTCCTTAAAATGTAGGTGGTTTTTCTTTTTTAAACTCTTTTGGAAAATATACCATGTCATTCCTCCTGTAAGGATGATATCAATGACTATCATGATGCCTATCTGAACCATAACTAGAATGATACATGTGTCTGTCACCTCTCCTATGTGGAGTGTCCAAAAAGCTTCCATCTTTAACCATGTCCTCCCTATCTGAACTATCATCACCAGGAGACCTACAGCCATATGCTCCAATGGGCCCATCCTCCTTCCCATAATTGATCCTAAGTGGCCCCTCTTTCTGAAAATTTATCAAAATTTGAAGGATGGCTGCATTAACCTCTGATTGCTTTTCCTGGGCCTATATAAGTTTATTATTATTTTCCTTAGAACTCCTTATTTTAGGGTTCTTAGTGTATCTGCCAAATCAGGTGAATGCCCAACACCATGTTTCTCATATGACTCATAAGGATAATCTTTGTAGTCTACCATTCTACTATTCATATTTGATTTCTTCATGCAATGTACAATATGTCAGCTAAACCAATTCATAAATAAACCAACGTACCTTAGTGTAATTTTGGGAGGATACATCTTGCAATATCAACCAATCAGTGAAATACATGTATATACATAACCATTTCATAATATAAACTTGTAAAACATGGTATATTAGCGCATAAACATCGCTCTAGTTGGAGTCCCGTCATATATGCATAACCATACCAAGTATGCAACATGGCCTAATACATAACCATACCAATGTGACTTGACCATGCCCATCACAAGCACAAACCATACAAAAGCATACGTGAGATGTAACCAGGCATGAATGACCAATGCATGTTCAACATATAACATCACACATTCCAACATACACGAGCACTACACAAGCATGACCAATATGTGACCTAGCATACATAAGCAATGAAGATACAATAGGTAACAATATGTACGCAATGTGAATGCACATTACACAAACATGAACAACACACAATCAATCATACATTCATGACAACATGTCAACAAAAAAATCATCATTACTTCCATGGTGACACCACTACCAGCATGGCCAACACAATGTCAATGCAGCAACCGCATACAACATAGGTATGAAAACACATAAGAAATCAAAATAACACATGAACAACACAATACCCATCTAGTCCCATAGTTGAACCATGCTATGATACCATTCTATAACACCCTCTTCCCACATATACCCAAGTAACTTTCCAACCTGGGTAAACATGCGATGAGAGGCTACTAATATTAGATTCAGCCTCCTAGATGACCTTAAGGAAGTGGAACTGACGGAAACCTGACAAGAACACATTACACTACATCAACAACACCTCCAGGAGGTACCCCAACCTCCCAGACCCCTGAATTATGAAGGGGGACAGATTTCTGACCAATTTAGGCCTTAGCCATGGTCATTTAAGGGAAAGGGAGTAGCTAGAAACCTATAGTAGTGGGCATGCATTGGCAAGGTCATAGCCAGGGCCCCAAAAGCTCAATTTTGTGCCTGCGGCTCTGGGATTCAACCCACCCTTTTAGCCCTAGAGCCCAAGTCACTACCTAGAACTTCATGAAACTTTAGGAGAGGTTAAATAAAATTAAAACAAAGGTACAAAACCAATAGAATCATCAAGAACTCATCCGAACTCTCCTATCCATGACATTAATTTCATCAAACATGTCACAAATATTGCATCTATAGGTATAAACAACAGATTTAAACATGGGGGTCTCTTACAAATATGAGAATAGCTAACAATCATTGCTCCCCTACATCATAAGCTACAATGAATTCTATTTGACCATAGATACATTGTGCATTCATTTATAGTTAAAAACATAGATAGAGACATACATCATCACTAATTAAATACATGCTTATAACCAACATAATAACAACATAAATACAATGGATATAATAAAAAATAAATCCATACATAAACCAATACATTTTCATACCGAATACCATAGGAATGAGCTATTCATTATTAAATGTAAAAACCAACGAGAGATGGGACTTCAACGTTCCATTTGACGATAGATTGGATTAGAAAAGACTCACTTCAGCCAATCACCCCCGTGCCATATTCCAAGCATGAATGTGGGACTTTATCAAACACATTAATCAACACTAAACCAGGGCTCCAAAGACCAAACCTGTGATTCTACCTCAAGGTCGGACATCACTAACCATCATGGATTGATCTCTACCCAAGCTTTTACAAGGTTCTAGAGTGTGTTTTCCAACCAGGGCTTCCAGGACTAGTAGCTCAAACCCAACTATTACAAAGCTTCCAGCACGTTTTTCCAACCAGGGATTCCAGGACTAGTAACTCAACCCACCTAGGGCTTCCAGATTTTTTTTCCAACCAAGGGTTCTAGGACTAGTAACTTAACGTAGAGTTGTCCACCGAGCTTCCCGAGTGTTTGTCCAACCAAGGATTCCAAGAATTATACTCAACCCAAAAATAAAGGAATCATGAGAACCAACTAGAAAACAATCAATGGAAATAAACCCACAATACCATGGTTTCCAGGAAATGGAAAGGCTAGGAAAATCCACATGCAGACCCATGCATTCTAAAACTTGTGAGGAAAACATACATGCAACTTGGTAACTACAATCAAATCCCGTTGTAGCTGTTGATGATGATTTACACCCATGCTTTCCTATTATTCCTTTTCCTTATTTCTTCAAATCACCAAGTATCCACACTCTCCAAGAATTCTCGAAGAAAACTCTAAGTATCCAATAGTGAGAGAGAGAGAGAGATCCAAAAATGCACTGAAAAAAGTTACCAACTGATCCTCAGAATCCTTTTTATAGAATAGGCCTCTATTTTCTTCATTTTCCATTATTTCCCTTAATTTTCCTCCTCACATGCAACCTATAATTTTTTACCTCCTTTTTCTCCTAATTTCCATTATTTTCATAATTAAATGTGCCAAAAATACCTTTTTCCTCTTAAATGTCTTAGCCATAGACTTTGCCAATTTTCTTAGCCATAATAAAACTTGTGAACACCCACACTAGGATTTTTTCCCAAAATTCAACTTGGAATACATTTCCCATCAATCATGGTTATTAATTTGACTTTATTACATGGAATTTTCACCAGGGCTGTTACAAATTGATACATTTCGTAGTTGTCGAGCTCTTGTTTCTGTGACTGCTTTAGGTTCCAATATGATTTCTCCTTCCTAGTCAAGTTCTGGAAATATTTTTTGAACTGGGATCTTGTCACTAATAACCTTCTTTAAGCATGAAACATGGAAAACTCGGTGCACTCAGGAAGAAGCAAGAAGCTCCAATTTGTATGTCATAGTACAAATCTTTTGCAACACCTTATAAGGACCATAATTATTTGGTGATAATTTATTATCCTTTTTATCTTGCTTGAGGGAAAAAATTTTGTATTGTTGTAGCCATAAAAATAACCAGTCACCTACATCAAAACTTCTTTTGTTGCAATGTTGATCTTCCTGTTGTTTCATTTTATTTTGCGCTAAAGTGAGGTTATCCTTTAAGAGTTGGAGAACTTGTTGTTCATGTTCGATGTGATCTTCCACTTCTTGAACCTTAGAATTTTATCTTAAGGGTGATGTGATGGACAGTGGATGATATCCATAAAGTTCCATAAATGGGGTCATTTTTGTTGTAATATGGAAGGAAGTGTTATACCACCATTCAACCAGAGGTAACCACTTTACCCATTGTGCCTATTTTTCAGATACTAAGCAACAAAGATATATTTCCAAACATTTGTTCACTATCTTAGTTTTCCCATCAGATTGAGGATCATAAGATGATTTATAATCTAATTGAGTACCCAGACAAGAAAATAATTCTGTCTAAAAATTTCCAGTGAAAATGGGAGCTTTGTTGCTTACAATAATCTTTGGGTTTCCATGTAGCTTTTGAATTGTTTCCATAAATTAAGAAGCAATTGTATTGGCTTTAAATGGATGAGATAATGCACAAAAGTGTGCATACTTGGTAAGTCTATCAACTACCACCATGATCATGACACTCTTTCCTTCAAAATTGGGTAAACATGTGATAAAATCCATTGAAACCTCCTCCCAATGTTGACTTGGAATGGATAAAGGTTGTAACATATTTGGGGTCTTAATTGGCTCAAATTTATTTTGTTGGTAAACCAAACATTCCGCCACAAACCTTTGAATATTAGATTTAAGGCCATCCCAAAAAAAACTCCTTCTTGACCTTGTGGGATGTTTTTAAACATATTGAGTGCCCTCATAAGTGTTAGAAAATTAAATATTATTACAGAGCAATGAAACACATAAAATATGTGGAAAACAAAAGCAAAAAAAACACATAAAACCAGAGAGACACAGATATACGTGGTTCACCCAGTTTGGGCTACGTCCGCCTCGAACAGCCAGTCCTTCCTTTCTATTATCCATCAAAATGAAGAGACACAACCTACAGCAGATCCGTTGTAATATCCTTTGTTCTCTCTCACATTCTCCCTATCTGTTTCTCGCTCTGAGAAAATACTTATACCATACACATTTACAATACAATACCCTCATACAAAGAGAGTGTTTGCCTTCTAGGGAAAAAACCCTAAACTAAATATAACTTCTACCGTCAGATCATCTGCCTAATAAACGGCCTAGATTGACTAGAAATTACTATACTTTTACAAGGAAATTTTACATCTGTTTTTTAGCTTTGGGGGCGCTACCCCCAAAACCCCCTGCTAGGGGGGGCTCCATAAAGTCGCAGCCACCCCCCCTTGGACCCCCTAGGAAGTGTTTAATTACGGGCGGCGTTGCTGCCCCCATTAAGGTATAGGGGTCCAATGATGTGATACAAAATAAAAAAGATAATCAGGCTCCACACCCAACAATCTCCCACTTGGAGACTGATTGTACCAACTCCACCACTGCTTCATTTGCTGGACAATGACTCCTCTATGGACCTGGTTGTTTCTCATATTCATCGTCATCCTTGAAGACCAATTGAAACTAAGCATAATCTCAGTTTCTCCCTAGTTACAACTTTTGTTAGCATATCTGCAGGATTCTGGCCAGTGTGTATATTTTCCAGCTTCAACTGTCCATCTTCCAATACTGAATGTATGAAATGGTACTTGAGTTGTATGTGTTTAGTCCTGGAATGAAATGTTGAGTTCTTTGCAAGATGAATGGCACTTTGGCTATCACTGTATACATGCCCATATAATGCTTCTTACCCAATTCATCCATAAACCTTTGTAACCAAATCATTTCCTTACTAGCCTCTGTAGCAACAACATACTCTGCTTCTGTTGTTGAAAGTGCAACAACACTTTGGATTTTTGAAACCCAACTGATAACTGTTCCACCTACATTAAATACATATCCTATAGTGCTCCTCCTATTATCTCTGTCACCTACCATATCTGCATCAACATATCCTTGTAGAGCAATGTTTGAACCACCAAAGCATAATGCTTGATTTGTGGTACCTCTCAAATATCTAAGAATCCATTTCACTGCCATCCAATGTTCTTTTCCTGGATTGTTCATGTACCTGCTTACAACTCCCACTGCATGTGCAATATCAGGCCTTGTGCAGACCATTGCATACATTAAGCTTCCAACTGCTGATGCATATGGAAATTTAGACATGTAGTCCATTTCTTCTTGGGTCTTGGGGCAAATCTTCTTACTAAGTTTGAAATGGCTAGAAAAAGGTGTACTAACTAGTTTTGCATTCTGCATATTAAATATTTTCAACACCTTTTGTATGTACTCATTCTAAGACATTGTTAATTTGCGATTTTTCCTGTCTCTAGTTATTCTCATACCAAAGATTTGTTTTGCAGCTTCCAAATCCTTCATTGCAAATTAATTTGCCAATTTTATTTTGAGCACATTTATTTCCTGCATGTTAGACCCTGCAACAAGCATGTCATCTACATACAATAACAATATAATATAGCTGCCATCATTTTTCTTTTTCAGATTAACACAATGATCAGAGTGACATCTAGTATAACCTTGTTCAGACATAAACCTGTCAAATTTTAGTTACCACTGCCTTGGAGCCCGTTTTAAGCCATAGAAGCTCATCTTTAACCTACACACTAATTTTTCTTTCCCTTTCACCTCATATCCTTCTGGTTGCTCCATATATTTCTCTTCCTCCAAATCTCCATGGAGAAATGTTGTCTTTACATCTAACTATTCAACATGTAAATCTTCCGCTGCTACAAGACTTAAAATAGTTTTGATTGAAGTCATCCTAGCAACAAGAGAAAATATTTCATCAAAATAAATACCTTTATTTTGTGCAAACCCCTTCACCACAAGTCTAGCTTTGTACCTTTGTTTTCCTCCATCTTCTTCCTTCAGCCTGTAAACCCATTTATTATGCAATGTAGTTTTACCTGCAGGCAACCTGACTAAGTCCCAAGTCTGGTTATGCATTAATGTTTCCATCTCTTCTTCCATGGTTAGCTCCCACTTCTTCCTGGTTTCAACCTACATTGCTTCTTCATAACATTCGGGTTCACCAGAATCAGTCAACAATAAATAATATAATGAAGGAGAGTATCGTTCAGGGGGTCTACTTATCCTAGTAGATCTTCTAATACCACTTTCAGGTGTTTTAGGTGTCTGTTGTTGTTGTGGTGGTGGTTTTTGTTGTGTCTGTTGATTATTATTATTTTCAAGCACATTTACTTTTTCTGTGATCTCATCAAGAACTGTGTATTCTTTGCTTTCCTTTTCTTGTTTCTTTTCCTACAACTAGTTCTTATACAAGACCTTTTCATTGAATATTACATCTCTGCTCCTAATGATTTTTTTATTTTCATAGTCATATAAGCGATAACCAAAATCATTAACACCATATCCAATAAAGGTACATTTCTTTGATTTTACCTCAAGCTTTGTTCTATTTTTTTTATTAATATGGAAAAAGGCCTCACAACCAAAAGGATTTAAAAAAGAGTAGTTTACCTTTTTACCTGTCCATGCTTCCTCTATAATACCACCATCCAAGGAACTTGAAGGCCCTCTATTTATTAGATAAACAATAGTATCTACAACATTTGCCCAAAATTGTAAAGGCAATCCTGCATGCAATCTCATGCACCTTGCATGCTCCATGATTGTTCTGTTCATCCTTTCTGACACACTATTTTCTTGTGGTGTTCTTGGAACTATATTCTCTCGCGAATTCCATGCTCTAAACAGTACCTATCAAACTCTTTGCTCCAATATTCACCTCCGTTGTCTAATCTGAGACACTTCAACTTCTTCTTATCTCAATCTCAACCAAAGCTTTCCATTTCTTGAAAGTATCAAATACATCAGATTTATTCTGAATACAATAAATCCAAGTTTTTCTAGTTGCATCATCAATAAAAGTAACATAATAACAAGATCCACCAAGAGATGATACCTAAGTAGGTCCCCATACATCTATATGCACAAGTTCTAAATTTTCACTCTTCTTTTCTTTCCCAACTCTGAGAAATATGACTCTCTTCTGTTTTCCATAAATGCAATTCTCACAAAAATCCAAATCAACATTCTTCAAACTCAGCAACAAATTTCTTGAGTGAAGAATCTTCATCCCCTTCTCACTCATGTGTCTGAGCCTATGATGCCATAATGTTGCATCTACTCCTTTGGAATTTAAAGCATTAACATATTTATAAATACCATTGCATAAATACAATGTACAAACCTTTATGCCTTTTTCTATTACCAGCGCTCCATTGGTGACCTTCCAAGTTTTATCTGTAAAAGTTGTCACACAACCTTCACTGCCTAACTTCCCTGTTGAAATCATATTTTTCTTCAGATCTATAACATGCCTTACCTCCTTTAATAGCCATTGGTTTCCATTCTGTTGTTTTAAAAGAACCTTACTCATTCCAACAATTTTACAGGGTTTATCATCACCCAAACGGACTTGTCCAAAATCTCCTTGAACATATTCATGAAAATATTTCTTATCAGGTGTGGCATGGAATGAGGCCCCTGAATCTACAACCCAAGAATTAGTAACATTTTCAAAAGAAAGAATCAAAGCATCTTGTAACACATCACCTGTCACATTTTCTTCATGATTGTTTTCTTGTTGTGTGTCTCCTTCTTTTTCCTTCCAAGATCTACATTCTTTCTTCAGGTGTCCTTTCTTTGAGCATTTCTAGCACACTATCCCCGATCTAGACTTGGATCTACCTTTCCTTGATTTACTGCGATATCCTGAGCTCTTTCCCCTTTCCATTCTTATTTCCCTAGACTCTGCACTAAAAGCATTACCCGATGTCTCACTAGAGCTTTTCCATCGCATTTCCTTGCTAAGGATAGCACTGAAAACATCATAAAAATTTAAAGTACTAGATCCAAAGACAGAATTACTAATGGCCATGACTAAACCATTCCAGCTTTCTAGCAATGAGCACAGAAATAAAAGAGCCCTAACTTCATCATCAAATTTTTTCCCTACAGAACTTAACTGACTGGTAACTATATTAAAATCTTTTAAATGTTCTACAACATATCCACCTTCCGACATCTTCATATTAAATAAATGTTTCATGAGAAATACCTTGTTTGAGACCGACGGTTTTTCATATAGTTTTGCCAACGCCTTAATAAAACCCTTTGTTGTTGTTTCCTTCAAAATATTGAAGGCTACCGATGCCGCAAGGCACAACCGTACTATTCTGATTGCCTTTCTATCGAGAATCTCCCATTCTACGTCTGTCATAGCCGTTGGCTTCTTTGTTTTTCTGCTCAATGGTAGGTACAGATATTTCTGATATAGATAATATTCCATCTGCATCTTCCACAGCGGGAAGTTTTGGCCGTTAAATTTCTCAACCCTAAAACTTACCATATTCCTCCATTGCTCCCACTCGAACTAGGAACCCTTCTTTCCTGCGATTTTATCAGCCAAATAGAACTTCGGCTCTGATACCAGTTGTTAGAAAATTAAATATTATTACAGAGCAACGAAGCACATAAAATATGTGGAAAACACAAGCACACAAAACACATAAAACCAGAGAGACACATATATACGTGGTTCACCCAGTTTGGGCTATGTCCACCTTGAACAGCCAGTCTTTCCTTTCTATTATCCAGCAAAATGAAGAGACACAACCTACAGCAGATCCGTTGTAATATCCTCTGTTCCCTCTCACAGTATCCCTATCTGTTTCTTGCTCTGAGAAAATACTCATACCATATACAGCCACAATACAATACCCTCATACAAAGAGAGGGGTTTCCTTCTAGAGAAAAAAACCTAAACTAAACATAACTTCTACTGTCAGATCATCCACCTAATGAACGGCCCAGATTGACTGGAAATTACTATACTTTTACAAG
Source organism: Pinus albicaulis (assembly GCA_034641835.2). NCBI lineage: Eukaryota > Viridiplantae > Streptophyta > Pinopsida > Pinales > Pinaceae > Pinus > Pinus albicaulis. The sequence goes on from CM076575.1 coordinate 140,749,828, forward strand.
GAAATTTTACATCTGTTTTTTGGCTTCAGGGGCATTGCCCCCGAAACCCCCCCGCCAAGGGGGGGGCTCCATAAAGTTGCAACACCCCCCCTAGACCCCCAAAGCAGCGTTTAATTACGGGCGGTGTTGCCACCCCCATTAAGGTACAGGGGTCCAACGCTGTGATACAAAATAAACAAGATAATCAGGCTCCACACCCAACACTAAGGGAGAAGTGTGAAATTCCAAAAGAATATTTTGTTTGATTTGGTAATTATTACAGAGATACAAGCGATCTTTGTACCATAATGAATCATTTTTCTAACAAAAAGTATCAAATGTACTAGAATATTGTTGTAAATTTTGAATGAGTTTCCACACACGTTCATCATTCTTCCATTCATCCGTTGGTTTGGTTATCCACTCAGGCTAGATAATAGAAATGATACAAAGAAATTCTTCCCCATCCTCATCCTCTCTTGAGAGTGAATTTGCAAAAATATTTTTCTTCCCTTTTTTATAGATGATTTCAAAGTCATAACCCAACATATTTGTGAAACATTTTTGTTGGTCTTCTGAAGACAATGTTTGTTCAAAAAAGTATTTAAGACTATTATGATTTGTTTTTACCTTGGAGTGTCTTCCAATTAGGTAAGGTTTCCATTGCTTTAGTGCATGTAGTATTGAAAACATTTCCTTCTCATAAATAGCTTTCTCTGAATACTTTCTTTTGATTGGATGACTTTCAAAAGAAATGGGTCTTCCTTCTTGCATTAAAACTGAACAAATTCCATTTCATAAGGCATAACGTTCCATAATAAAGGTTTTTGTGAAGTCTAGCGTAGCTATGTCTGGTACTTGGCACATCGCCTCTTTAAGATGTTAAATGGCCTTAGTTTCTTATGGAATCTAAGAAAATTCATCTTTCCTCAGTAATGATGTTAGAGGTGCTGATATTCTCCCATTATTATTAACAAACTTGCGATAATACCCTGTCAACTCGAGAAATCCTCGAAGATTATTTATGGTTGTGGGGATTTTCCATTCCTTGATGGATTTAATTTTGTTAGGGTCTACCTTAATACCTTCATGGGATACAATATGACGCAAATATTCCACCTCTTATACTTCAACGAAAAATTTGAAGGTTTTTGCATATAAATCACTAGTAAAAAATGATGAAATTAATGACTAGGTGGCCAAAATGTTAGTCACCACAATTAATTCAAGTGAATTACTACTAAATTTGAGAAATTTTAAGTTACCGAAATAAAAAGGACTAACTTAAATGACTAATTTAATCTAGGAATAAAATATACGACTAGATAATAAGTGACTAAACTGAAAGTGACTAACTTAAATGACTAATTTAGTCCAGGGATAAAATATATAACTAGATAATAAGTGACTAAACTAAAAGCGACTAACTTAAATGGCTAATTCAGTCTAGGATTAAAATATATGACTAGATAATACATGATAAAATTAATAATGATTAATGTAAATGACTATTATAGTCCAAGAATAAAAGTATTACCAAATAACAAGTACAACAAGTATATGAATTAGTCATTTAAGTCATTAATTTTTAATTGAATCACTACATAAATGGAAAATTGTAATTTTTGTATCGAAGTGTTACGTTTCACTATAGGTGTCTTTGAATCCATCAGCAGTGTTAAAATTTAGAGACAAAGGCATCTCTCAATTTACAGTGTTAAAATTTTGAACACCCTTGAGTCTCTAAAGTTTAACAATGTAGATGGATTCATCTACAATTAACATAATTGCATGTATCATCTATTGAATTTACATTAATTCCTTCATTATAATTTTAGTAAAGGTAATATTTAGATATTGAAAGTAATATTTATATTTATATTTATATTTAATCTTTGGTCGTAAATTTTAATTTTTAAACTTCTTTGATTCATGTTAAATGTGTGAGTTGTTCTAAATCTAAGGTTAAATATTCATATTTACATTTAAGAAATAGATAAATATAACATTTCTTATGCGAAATGTGTGAGTTCATTTAAATCTAGTATTAAATCGTCATATTTATATTTGATGAATACTACATAGATAAACCTAAAATATATATTTATAGACCTATTCAGTAAACAGGTATGAACCTTTCTTAATTTAAGTATGAATATTAATTATTTTTTTAATAATGTATGAACCTTTGTTTTTTTGTAAGTCAATTTTTTATTCATGTAGGAAAAAAGGAGTAGATATATCCGCTTACAAAATAGGTGGTCTCTCCCTAACCGGGTTTATTAATGAAAATTTGCACCACATAACAAAAATACAAAAGATAGACTAGGGACATTGTCCATAAACGCTAGGTCTAGAGGCACCAAAACACATATAAACACAAAGAACACCAAACAACATACTAGTCCCCTAACGTTATGGATGTAGAGTTTTCCAGGGTTTTTCCCGAAGATGGTGGAGGATAGAAGTCACACTGGGCGTGCCCTTCAAAGTGCGCCAAACAAGTCTCCAGCTTTTCCACTTTCTTAGTGAGTTGATTTTGGCCTCGCCAAACAACTACCAGTCTCTTTTGGGCTTAGCACTATAAATAGTGCAATCATTCCAATGTTTCCATCTACTCTACATTCTCCTCACGACAAACTCTCTCAGTTGTTTCCACTCTTTCCATTAGATTGCTGATAATTTCATGATAGTTCTCTAGGAAAAAATGTTAGATAAAATTCCCCTCATTTACCTCGGATCAATCAGACCCACGATTCCCCTTGCCACCACGGGATCCTCCGCCCCGACAACTCTACTTTTGAACCTTTGAACCCCCACCCCTGCTATCCCCCCGCTTACCTCCTCAACGACCCCCATGCACACCCACACTAGCGCGTTGCGTAAGGCTCGAAGTATTGCCACCCTAGCATGGATCCTCCATGATTATTTCCAAGCCTTCCACCCCCACATGGCCATGGACGACAGGGGAGGGAGAACGCCCACATCACACCGGGGGCTTCATAGTTCGCCAAGGTCCAGGAACTCGGCTCTGTGAGTCCAAATACTAGACCCCCCACCATAGAAAACAAACACCACCAGAAAAGGAGCCAAATGTAGTTGTATAGAAGCACAGAGCCACCTCCCACTACCAGGTAAATACCGCCACCAGTAGGAAAAATGAATACTATAAGCCACCAAAAAAACACAGGAAATTGAACAACAAACGATGAAAAAATAGTCAACGCCTGAGCCTAACTTTACCCAAGGCAAAGACCAACCTCCAAATTCTCCACACAAAGACCAGACACTAATCCACTAAACACCGTCACACCCATGCTGGAGGGCACAGAATTTGGAAAAGGAAATAGTTTTCTGCCACTATCCTCGAGGTTTCCTGGGGTGGAGATTCTAGCTTCCTCTCTTAACATGAAAAAAAAAGCTCACTGAAAGCCAAGAAAAATGTAAATGAGTGAGATCACTTCCCTTCAACTTCCTATCCTCAACCTAGACATAAAAAGTGGCTAAGAAACTGAGTAGCGGGGACTGGTTGAACACACCGCGCCAACAAATCTACACGACAAGCACACAAAATCCACTCCATTTGTAAACCTCCATGTGATGTTTATGATTCCTCTTTGGAGGCCATCGCTAGGACCAACATCAAACCAGAGTGAGGAGTCAAATGTCAGGCTCCCTCATCTTTCCTCGCCTTATCTTTTCACCACCTCTGAACTCCAATGCATATTTTTCACGCAGATTGCCAACGTGAAGCCAATACCTCTCTCGCTGCATGTGTTATGGTGAAGGGACCAAGAGTACCATCCCTGATCCTCGCTCCACTTGTATTTACTCATGCAAGACATCTTCCACGTGTTGCTCAGAGCTCACCCCCATCGGGGTGTATTGTATGAACCTTTGTTAATTTAGATATGAACCTTAATTAATTTTTTAATGGTGTGTGAACTTCTATTAATTTTCTGATATGAACCTTGGTTAATTGGTATTATGAAATTTTGTTAATTGTTTAGGTATGAAATTTTTTTAATTTTTTAATTATATATAAACCTTTATTAATGATTATAAATATGTAATTCAAAATATTTAAGTATGGTTTATAGTGTAATAATGGATAAATGTGTTTAGTTTTATCAATATTTATGAGAATTTTATCAATGAATATATTTATTTCATTTAATACATAATTTACATGATTGTATCAAATTAATATTTAAATAAAACAATATTATTGGTCTTATGTTTGATTAATAATTAAAGTAGTAAATCTCTTTTTGTAAAGAGCTTCCCTCAAGTCATGCATAGTAGGGAATTTGAAGAGCTCTCATGTAGCTATAATAGAGCCCCACATAACTTGGTAATAAGGTGAGCGGGCAACATTAAATGGGATATATATATCATACCACCATGTGGCAATGTATTGAAAATAATATTCTTTTCACAGTTACAAGACATGCCATATAACCCTCGATGATGGAGAGCTTGAACTTCACATTTGCGTTTGACAGATCGGATTTCTAGATGGGGGAGATAGTGAAGGGGGTTTATTAGCATATATGGCAGCACTAATGAACCCTATTTTTGGGGGAAAGAATGGAAAGAAGGCTCCTTTTGGAGGACCGACGACTTTGATACATTGACGGAGGCAACCAAATATGTTAATAGCTAATCTATCTAGAATTCCATTTTTCTATCGATATTTATTCACTGAATATTGATAATGCCACTTAACCTGTGAGGGTGCCAGGTTTATGGACCCAAGCTCACGCAGTGGACCAAAGATAAGATCAAAACCCTTGCAATGTCACCATCTTAGAGCTCGAAGGTTTGAACATGGGTCAGAGATAATATCAAAGCCCCTGGAACATCACCATCTCGGAGCTCAAAGGCATGACCTACAATAATGAGAGGGTTTTCAAGATTAGCGTCATGGGGTTTTGCCTAGACAGAAAAATCTTGCCTTTCATTTTCAATTGCACCAATTTAGACTCCCTTGAATTCTTGGCAAATTGTTTGAATGGAGAGATACCAATGAAGCTCTAGTATCTGGTCAATCTTTCAATCTGATTCCCTTATCATTAATCCTCTGCACGTATCTAAATGTCATAGATCTCCATGATAACAGGCGCACAGGAAAAGGTGGCGAACTTTGAACATTCAAATATTGGATCCACTCTGGATCAAACTCATGTAAGTAATGCAATGAAAGGAATTTTTGGCCCTTGGGTACCTTGATCCTGAATACATCAGAAGGCAACAACTGATAGAAAAATTTGATGTGTATTATTTTGGAGTAGTGTTATTGGAGGTCTTAATGTTTTTTTTCCTAGATAAAAATTCAATATAGCAGAGTGGGAAATGAACTGGTAGAAAAAGGGCAAGCTTGAAAAAGTCATTAACCCTCACCTTGTTGGGACCATCATAACTGGCTACCTGAAAACGTTTAAGGAGACTGCCGAAAAGTTCTTAGAAGAGGAGGTGATCAGAGGCTCAGTATTTTAACTCAAAAATTAAAGTGCTCAAAATTGAATGAAACTATAACAACAACAACTGGCTCATCACAAGCAATCTAATGCAATTAATTTCATTTAAAACCGAGTTCAGATGAAGGGGTTATGGTATGTTGATCATCATTCAGAACAAAAAAAATTTTATTAAAAATTTGCAGAACGGGTACACGCTGATGACATGGCAACCCAGTCAACATCAAGGGAATATTATTCAGTTTTAGTCTAATGGGACTGTGACAAGTGTCACACTGGGATTCACCAATTTGGTTTGCGAAGGTAAAAATTGCCCAATGACATCCAAGGGTTGAATTTGGGTTAATGAAATTATGTGCTCGAAATTTATATTTTTAATTAATTAAGGTTTAATATATATATATATACACACACACATAATTTCATTTTTTAAATCTTAATTGATTTATATTTATATTTAAACTCCACACATATATACTATTCAAATTCCAAATCAACGTTATATTTAATGTGGTGGATATATCAATATTCCGAATGGAAATAGTGCCAGTGCATATGTATTATGTGGGCACATTGCAAAGGATCAAACATTATTATGGTTGCAAGGTATTAGATGCTAAGGTTTCGTTGACTAATATATGATTCTGCAATACAAAGGTCGTAAACTGTATGATATGGCACAACATATGCAATATTTGAAATGCCATATATTAAAGTTTGATATGGTATAAAAACAAGGAATGGGGTTGAGGTCTGGGTTTGAACCCGTGACCTCCCCCACACTAATGAATGCCTCCACCATTGGGCCGAAGGCCACTCTATTGTAATAATTTTTTGTGACTGTATGTTTAAGTGCACATTTAAGTTCAACATTGGAACAGAAGGGCCAACCCATGGGCCAACCCCTCTTCATACATCCAACCCTCGTGATCAAGCACTAGAGCTAAACACCAAACACGCTCAACGCATTAATCAAGCGCTTATATTTAAGTTAAGACATGCTTATCTATAATAAATTTTGGATTAGTATGGCAGCATGTTTGGTAGAGTCCGCCAATTCTGGTAGAAGTCTAGATTTGGTGAAGTTAACTGGACATTTTCCAGAATTAGTGGAGAAATTGTAGGGAAATTGGTTTTTGCCGTAATGGAGGCAATGTTAGACCAAATTGGGTGCAGGAAGAGTCATTCTTGGTAGATTGTGATGTTTTGGAGCCATTGGAACATGTTTCAAAGATAAAATAGTTCATCTACATAGGTTTTTGTTGACTTGAATATTTTTGAAGTCGAGGGCCACTAGGAGGGAAGGCCATGCCCAGAGCATCTAGTAACCAAATTGAGTAAAGAAATAGTCGTTTCTGATATATTTTGATGTTTTAAACTCATTGGAATAGGTTCTAAGAGCATTTGATGCATGTAAACATCATTGTGAGAAACTTTGAGCTAATACAAAGGCCCAAGCTTTGGAGCTGGACCAAGGAGATGTAGCCTAGGAAGGGTGAAATCCTTCATCAAAACTATGTTTTATTATAGAATTTTTTGTGGTTTTCTGTCATTTATGTTGCTGCTATTTAACCATTTAAATTAAAGCTTTATGCATTCAAAAAAACTAATAAAATTCGTTTTTAATTCCTCTTTTGACACACATAAGAAACAAGGGAACCTGCACATCAAGCGTAAGATCTATAAATAAGTTTTATATCTGAAAATGAAATTAGAACAATAATAAGTAAAATTCAAATTCAGATCAAGTTGGTATCAGAGCCTAGTTGAAAGGCAAGGTTATTTTCTTGATAGTTTCTTGAAGTTTTGTCCAAGTTAATGGTTGTAATTTTGTGATGCTGACAAGGTTAGAGTTGCAGAAAGGTGAAGGGAAAGTGTTTGTTACAAGCCCTGAGGTTAGGAAAAGAAGAAGGAGAGTTGAAACGGCATCATCCTCACCCAAAATTCCACTCATAGCTGAAGAATCTCAAATTTTGTCTCAAGAAGTTGACATTGATGAGGTGCAATTTGTACAAGAAGCTGAGTTGATTGCAAAGGTACGAGCATCAAAAGTTGAGCTTGAATCCATAGCTAGTATGTTAGGTGTTGGTAAGACTCATGGAAAATTAGAAGAGGAATATGTCAAGAGAGACTTCAGGGAAATTCAGAGAATGGTTAAAATCATGTTTGATGCATTCACTATAGAAAGAGCGGGAGGATGTTCTAAGCCTCTGGAGAAGGAACTTCGGATGGCAAGAAGGATGAAGACAAGAGTTCAAAGGATAGTGGAGGAAAGAAACCTCCATCTCCACCATATTCATCATCCTCATCATCCCCATCTACATCATCTTCCACTTCCACCACAAATACCACTCACACTCACTCAAAATCCACAAAAGGAAAGACTCCATTACTCAAATTGGACATTAAGTTTGAACTGCCCATGTACAATGGTGAGGTAAATTTAGAGAGGCTTGAAAATTGGATACATCAATTGGAGGTGTATTGTAGAATTCAAAACCTTCATGAAGACGACATAAAGATCCAGTTGGCTTCATTAAGGCTAGAAGGATAAGCACTAGTTTGGTGGAAGCAAAGACTCAAGAGGAAATGTGAATCCATGGTAAGATATCCATTTCTTGGGTTGAGTTTATTTCTTCCATTAAAAGACAGTTTTATCCATTAGCCTACATGAAAAAATCTATTATGAGTTGGAAAAATTTTAAGCAGCTCAAGGGTCAAACAGTTCAAGAGTATACTGTTGGAAATATGATGCAAATGTGTTGTCCTTGATGGCAACCTACTTGATGAAGTTGTCCTTGATGGAAACTGACTTGATGAGTTGTCTTTGGCTAAGAAACCTATTTATTAATGACGTAAATCTGATGTATCTACAGAGCAATTCAGAAGTAACAAAGAAATAAATTCCAGTAAGTGCCAGAATAATGATGAATTAGATATGTCACAAAGCATACGCGGGTTTGTAAAGGCAAAGTAGCATATGTACGCGGAAAAGTACGTACCAAGTAGTGTATGCCTATTTGTGCTCTAAATTTATAAAACCAGGGGACATTACCATGGTTTTGGCACATAGTATTGAGCGCTGGATTATCCATTTCATCCCGTCCAGGAATACCATCGGAAGTTGTGTGGTCTTGGCTCATGGTATTGGTAAAAGCTAAATCTATTTAAGGAGAAGAAGATCATAGTGCAAGGGGGTGCATAGGTCTGGGTTTTAATGAATACTTCACTATGAAGTATATCTGCATGGAATGGGTAACAGTTTATTGATTGATCTAAATCAATAATGCACCTATGAAGAAAATGATGAAGAGGGATCTCTAGATCTGAAATGACTATGTATTTTCTAGATCTGTTTATGGAATGTTTAGATCTGTGATCTGGCGAATATTTGCTGAAGTAAAGGGTAAGATCTGAGCTATTTATTTGTTCTGAAGAATTGCACAACCCTACAATGTTTGCAAATCTATACGCAGGTTCGTGACAGAGAAAGCACATATATACGCGGGTTGGTTTCAGCAAAAGCACGTATGGAATATGAGGTCAGTCCTGAAATATGTGCAGATATATACGTAGGTTTGTCTCTATGAAAGCGCGTATATACGCAGGTTCAGCGAAGTAAAAGCGCGTATGGAATCTAGGGTTTTGCTGAAGTATGAGGAATGAAATGTCTGATCTGTTTTGTTGTTTTACTGCTATCTGTCAATGATGTGTTCATACAGATCTAGGTTGTTTGAATGTTGATTATGTTGCTGATTATGTTGATTAAAGATCAATTAGTTGGTTGATTGGTTGATGATTCAATGAATGAATTGAAGGGGTTATAAGTTTCAGTTTGATGTATGTTGAGCTTAAATGTGTGGAGTGGGTCCAGTCTGAAAATCTGATGAAAAGTGGCCTACAAGATGTGTTGTGTGGGCCCCAACGCTGGATTCGGTACAGAAAATTGAAACGTGGTCATGATGGTGCTAAGGGTCAAAGCCTTCGGTGGGGGTTGTAGCTCCCTTCCCGGTGGTAGGTATTTATTGAAGCAAGAGCGGGGGAAAGTGTCCCTTCAGGCGGTAAACAAGAGCGAGGGGGTAAGTAACTCCCTTCCGGGGAGAGAAATTTATTAACGATATCGAGGGGTTGGAGCTCCCTTCCGGTAGTGAGTGGAAGAGAATGAGAGAAGGTTCACAGCCTTATGCAACGGTGGCAAGAAACGTCTTGAGAGTATCAAAACTGTGATGCAACATTGTAAGAAGTTTTCTTTATAATAAATATTGAAGACGAGCAGCCGTGACGGTGGTGGTTTTCTCCGAATTGGGTTTCCACCTTAAATACTGGTGTTCATATGTGTTGCTTATGTGTGATGGTTTATTCTGTTATTACTGCACATGCTTACTGCTTACTAAAAATATGATGAATGAATGAAGCAATGATCTAAGTAAATAATTAAATGCATAATAAGATCTATGGACATACGCAAGTTTTCTTAAGGATATCCGCGTGTATATGCGAGTTTGGTTCAGTAAAGTAGCGTATGGTTTTAAGAGAAAGAAAAAGTAAAAAGTTTTCAGTCAACTCTAAATACTGATTCACCCCCCCTCTCAGTATTTTTCCCAACAATTGGTATCAGAGCAGGTCCTTCTGCAGAAGCTTGATCGCTTGAAGGAGATCCGTCACAATGGGAAGTCATGAAGGAGTACTTTCTCTAAGGCCACCTCTATTCAATGGAAGTAATCTGTTATTCTGGAAGATACGAACAAAAGCATATTTGCAAAGTCTTGGTGCAGAAGTATGGGCAATCGTGGAAGAAGGTTATCAGTATCCGACAATTATTCCTACTAATGCAGCATAAAGGAAGAAATATGAAATCAATGCCAAAGCAGTCAATTTTTTATTAGGAAGCATGTCTGAATCAGAATTTTTTAAAGTGATGCAGCTAAATTCAGCAAAAGAAATATGGGACAAAATCATTCTAAGCTATAAAGGAGATACAAAGGTAAAAAGTGAAAAACTCCAAACTCTCAGAATTGAATATGAAAATTTAAGGATGCATAGTGATGAGAGTATTGCCAGTTTATTTTTACGTCTAGATGATATTGTAAATCGTATGAGAAATTTGGGTGAAACCATAACCGATACTACTCTAGTGGAAAAAGTCTTAAGATCTTTGACTTCAAAAGTTGAGTCAAAAGTATCAGCCATTGAAGAAAGGCAAGATCTACAAACTCTTACTATTGTTCAGCTACATGGTATTCTAACTGATTTTGAAATGAGAAAAGAAGGTCCCTCTCAAATCAGAGAAGTTGCCTTTAAGGCATGTGAAAAAGGAAAAGAAAAGGAAGTAGTCAAGGAATCAAGTTATATATCAGAAGAAGAAGCAAATTTTGTGAGAAGAATTCAACTAGGTACTGGAAGATTCAGAGGTAAGCTTCCCTTCAAGTGTTTTTCTTGTGGAAGAGTTGGTCATTATGCTGCTAAATTTCCTTGTGAAGAAAGTCATGATAAAGGGAAACAATTTGAAAAGGGAAAGAGTTATTATACAAATGAAGATAATGATGAGGTGTCAAATGAGGATGAAGAATATTCTGACCAAGATCTGCAAGTTCTCATGGCAAGGAAGCAAAAGAAGGAGGCTACTCAAGGAAAGAAGATATCTTAGAAATCGTGTACGGCAGAAAATGAAGATGATGCAAAAGGTATTAATCCTTGTTCTTGTGATTCACTTCCTTATGCAAGCAATGGTGAAGATAGTGAAAATGATAGTGAAAGTAACAGTATGGGTCTAGAAGAAAATCTCAATATCCATGATGAAGATCAAGTTAAAAAGAAGGAATCTATCTACAAAGATGTGATCTCTAGAATTAATGGACAGATAAACAAGTATCAGAGGTTGTACGATTATGCAACCAATCACAGTGAAATACTTAAATCAGAAATCGTCTCTCTGAAAGTAGATCTCGAAGCATCAAAAAAGAAGAATGAAGAACATCTACAATCATTTGAAGAAGAAGGATTTGAAGCAGAAATCATCTCTCTCAAAACAGATCTGGAAAAATCAAATAAGAAGAATGAAGAACTCTTACAAAATTTTGAAGAACAGGAAAATGGGTTGAAAGAAGAGATTTTAAAATTGAATGATCAAGTAGAAGAAGGAAGAAGGGTTTAAGAAAATATGAAGAAGCAATGCCAAATATTGGAGGTTGAGGTAAACATTTTAAAAGATAAATTAGAAGAAAAAGATAAACTCTTGAGGTTTCAAGATAGTACTAAGATTCTGGACAATATTCTCAGTAGTCAAAGGTCTCCTTCTGTTAAATTTGGTCTTGGTTTTCATGAAACTGTTAAAGGAGAATCTAGTTCACAAGAAAGTGCTAAAGATTCAAAGGATATCAATGCAAAACCTGAAGTGTTGAAAGAAACAAAAGGTCAATAGACAATCTTGAACTCTCAAAAGAAATCATTCCCTCCTTTGATCAATAATGTTGAATGCTTTAAATGTCATAATTATGGGCATGTTGCAGCCAATTCCAGAAGCAGATTGTTTCAGTCACAAACAAACAGATTATACACAGAAAGGTACTCAGGTTTCTTTAAGGGATATTGTTTTTCATGCAACAAGTATGGTCATAAAGCAGCTGATTGCAATAGAAGAAAGAATAGAAAAACACATTATGATCCCTATGCTTACTTTTCTGGTCACGCAAGATGTTATGCTTGTAACAAGTATGGACATGTAGAAAAAGAATGTAGGATGAATAGATCTGAGAAATTGGATAATTTCCAGCACACAATAAGAAATTTCAAGAAAAGCTGGAAAATGAAGGAGGACTGGTCAAAAACGTAGGGGATAATAATCCTACTGGAGTCATCCGCTTCTAAAGCTTACTTCTCATAATGACTGCAGGAGTGATGTGAGATACATTATAAGAATCAATAATGTATCATCACAGGGGGAGCAATATATGGTGATTCCCATGGTTGGATTGGTAATTCTGGTTATGTTTATTTTTGACAGTGCATCTGATGTGAAGAAGACAGGTACAGGTGGCATAAGTTCAGGGGGATATGGAGTTGTGAATTTTTCAGTATTTCACTTTCCATACGCAGGTTTCATGAACTAAAGCCGCGTATACATGCGAGTTCCAATGGAGACAGAAGCGTATGTTTTTCTGTTAAGGAAAACAGTGAGATGGCTCAAGAACAGGAGTACAGGTTCAGCGGGAGCATTAGCCTTGCTGAGAGTAATGCATTGTTGGCATTATGATGGTTCTAAAATATGATCTCTCTCTTGAGGCCTTTTTGGTATTGGTTATAAAAAGTCATATTTGTAATTTGATGAAAAGGTTATGTTGAGACCTATGATGTAAATTGTTATATTCATTCATGTAAGGACTTCTTCAAATTTGTAAACCCACTTGGTTGGGTACTTGGGTCACATATGTAAATCCACTTGGTTGGATCATTGATGTAAGTATGAGTCCTTTGTGATAGGAAAGGTCATAGAGTCATGTACTTCATTGAAAAATATGTTTGAAGATTTAGCGTGAACTCAGGGGTAGCATGATAACTTCAATGCACATCAGATTTGCAGAGCTCTTATTTCTACAAGAGAAGAAAAACCTTGTCTTGGTTTTGATCCACCCTTTGCCCTTGATGTCAAAGGGGGAGAGTATCATGGTGTTTGAATAATGGTTATAATCAATGTATCTATATGTTGTGGTGATTAAACACCATCATGGTTGCCATCAAGTCCAAAGGGGGAGATTGTTGGCAATATGATGCAATGTGTTGTCCTTGATGGAAACTGACTTGATGAGTTGTCTTTGGATAAGCAACCTATTTATTAATGATGTAAATCTGATGTATCTACAAAGCAGTTCAAAAGTAGCAAAGAAATAAATTCCAGTAAGTGCTAGAATAATGATGAATTAGATATGTCACAAAGCATACGCGGGGTTGTAAAGGCAAAGTAGCGTATGTACGTGGAAAAGTACGTACCAAGTAGCGTATGCCTATTTGTGCTCTAAATTTATAAAACTAGGGGACATTACCATGGTTTTGGCACAGAGTATTGAGCGCTGGATTATCCATTTCATCCCGTCCAGGAATACCATCGGAAATTGTGTGGTTTTGGCTCATGGTATTGGTAAAAGCTAAATCTATTTAAGGAGAAGAAGATCATAGTGAAAGGGGGTGCATAGGTCTGGGTTTTAATGAATACTTCACTCTGAAGTATATCTACATGGAATGGGTAACATTTTATTGATTGATCTGAATCAATAATGCACCTATGAAGAAAATGATGAAGAGGGATCTCTAGATCTGAAATGACTATGTATTTTCTAGATATGTTTATGGAATTTTTAGATCTGTGATCTGGCAAATATTTGCTGAAGTAAAGGGTAAGATCTGAGCTATTTATTTGTTCTGAAGAATTGCACAGCCCTACAATGTTTGCAGATCTATACGCGGGTTCGTGACAGAGAAAGTGCGTATATACGCGGGTTGGTTTCAGCAAAAGCGCGTATGGACTATGAGGTCAGTCCTGAAATATGTGTAGATATATACGCAGGTTTGTCTCTGTGAAAGTGCGTATATACGCAGGTTTAGTGAAGTAAAAGTGCGTATGGAATCTAGGGTTTTATTGAAGTATGAGGAGTGAAATGTCTGATCTGCTTTGTTGTTTTACTATTATCTGTCAATGATGTATTCATACAAATCTGGGTTGTTTGAATGTTGATTATGCTGCTGATTATGTTGATTAAAGATCAAGTGGTTGGTTGATTGGTTGATGATTCAATGAATGAATTGATGGGGTTATAAGTTTCAGTTTGATGTATGTTGAGCTTAAATGTGAGGTGGGTCAAATTTGAAAATCTGATGAAAAGTGGCCTACAAGATGTGTTGTGTGGAAGCTGTTGGATCCAGTATGAAAATTGATGAAACGTGGTCCACAGTGGTGCTGAGGGTCGAAGCCTTCAGTGAGGGGGTTGTAGCTCCCTTCCAGTGGTAGCTGGTAAACGAGAGCAGGGGAAGTAGCTCCCTTCCAGGAGAGGTTGGTAAACAAGAGCAGGGGGTAGTAGCTCCTTTCCAGGAGAGGCTGGTAAACGAGATCAGGGGGTTGGAGCTCCCTTCCAGTAGTGGCTGGAGAACGAGATAAGGTTGCAACCTTCTGCAGGTGGGTGCCTGCGTGTTGGTATGAGTCTGCACCAGTACAACATTGTAAGAAGTTTTCTTTATAATAAATATTGAAGACAGAGACGGCAACAGCGGTGGTTTTCTCCCGAACTGGGTTTCCACCTTAAATACTGGTGTTCATGTGTGTTTCTTATGTGTGATAGTTTATTCTGTTATTACTGCACATGCTTACTGCTTACTAAACATCTGATGAATGAATGATGCAATGATCTAAGTAAAGAATTAAATGCATAATAAGATCTCTGGACATACGCAAGTTTTCTTAAGGATATCTACGTGTATACGCGAGTTGGGTTCAGTAAAGTAGCGTATTGGTTTAAGAGAAAGAAAAAGTAAAAAAATTTCAGTCATCTCTAAATACTGATTCACTCCCCCCTCTCATTATTTTTCCCAACATATACCCAAGAGTTTAGAAAGAGAGCTTTGTTGTTAGGAATAAATTTGAATTCCCAAGACACACTCTTGAAATACATTAGGAGTTTACGTTCCTATTTTAAGAATACTATTCTTATGTTTAACCCAAGAAATTTAGATGAATTTTGTGTACAATCCACACACTTAGAGGCAAGGGGAAAACAAATCATAGATGATGTAATATTCCAAATCTGGAATTTCTACACTATTGGGAATATCCCAAGATATTATCAATGTGGAGATCAGTAATACATAAACATGAGCTAGAAAATAGCAGTGAATGCATTAAAACCAAAATGCCAGAAGATCCACATAACCATTACATTATATTATAGCAGCAACAAATGTATACAAGATCTTGAGGAAATGATCTCTCAAGTTAGGCAATGCAGCCTCAATGAAACATGTACATGAAATATGGAGGAATACTGCTATATAAAAGAGGCCCTGGCTATGACTGCGCAATCCTTGAGGAGGAACTGCTAAAAACGTAAATAATACATATATGTGACAATAATGGCTCAAATAAATAAGGGGGAGCAAGATCTCAACCCCTGAAAACATACAATACACAATCCTCAAAGGGATTGGCTGAAATATACACAAAATGGCAAATCTGCAGAAATGCCTGAGTTGTTGGGTAGCTGCAGCAACTCAAAATTGGAAATGGATGTAGATAGTTGATGATGTTGCAATAGATGGCTGGATCTCATCCAAAGGATATTTAGAGTGAAAGGTTGATCCTCTCACCTAAGATCTCACCCTCCAAATATGTGGAGCAAGTATCCACTGCAAACACACTCAGAAATAATGTAGTCTAGAGAAGGGAATGCGCTGTTGGTGAAGATAAATGCTTGGACTTGATGCCAACGTCTGCAATAAGCTCTGGAATCTCTCCAATCTGATATCTCAAAGGAAATAGAGGCTCCTCCTCAGAAAATAGCTAATGGAGGTGATGTAGTGAACCCTCACTGCAACACCCAGCAACACAACATTACTCTGCTGCAGAAATAATGTTGTCTTGATGGAGGATGCTTGGACTCAACCCTGGATGTGAGGAAAATTTGAGCAATCCCTCAAGAGGCCTCTCAAGAAGGTGAAAGAATCCTCAACAGGAATTCCTCCCGGAAATTCTTGCTAAACATCAAAGAATGCAAAATTGTCTCAATTGACAATTGAGATGAACAATACAAGAATGAGAAACAATGGTTGCCTTGCCCTCCTTTTAAACAAGTGAAAGCTCTTTCTCCATGGGCCCCATCCATTAGGGTTTCCTCCACCAAATATCCTCTTCCTCATTCACACTGCATTGTCTTCTAAAGTAATCCACTCTTCCTATGGCAGCGTTGTTGACTTGGTCAAACTTGACCTTGTCTTCATGCATTTGCCCCTTTTCACACTTGAGGGTTCAAAATAAAGCTACTCTGATGATCCCTTTCACATTATGAGGGATTTTATTTATGTCTCCAATAAGAATGGGTTCCCTTATCCATTTATTTAGGTGCTAGGTGATCAAAGAAAAATTTCAATATTCCATTTAGCCATGTGCTAAAATGGGAATATTACAGTTGATAAAGGTGAAAGTGAAGGTAAAGGAAAAGGAAAGTTTTATGGAAGAGGAAGAAGAAATAGTTCTCTAAAAAGAGAGAGGTAAAAACTCACATGAAAAAATTGTTCAATAACTCGCCATGATGAAGACCATTGTTGGCAACTTCATCTAGAATTGAAACCAAATATACTGAAAGCCAAAGAGAAGGGAAAAACTATTACTACAACTGAACATGACTTAGGGTCAGATTTAGGAGATGAGATAAAAATTATAGCCATGGGTTTGAAAGGTAAACATGTTGCAAGCACTAGTTCTTCAAATTGTTCAAATGATACTCATGATGAAGATACAAGAATATAAATTTTCCATATTAGAGTTGTCTCTAAACATACCAAGACTCATACACTTTTTGATAGTGGGTCACAAGCTAACTTGATTTCCGAAGATTTGGTCAAGAAAATAGGCCTTGAAATTATTAGACATCCAAGACCATATCCTTTGGGTTGGATTTGCAATAATGCAAACTTTCAGGTTACAAAGAAGTGCTTACTAAGATTCACCATTAATTAAAAATTTCTTGATAAAGATGAGCTTGATGTGGTGCCACTTGAGATATCAGGTATAGTATTGGGAAGTCCTTATCTGTATGATAGCAAAGTTTTATTTCATCGCTATGAGAACAAGTATCACTTGTTTAAGGATGGTATTGAGTACATAATTAGAGTGCATAATAAGAAGACATGTTTGTCTCTTGTACATGCAAGTGAAATGAAGAGGATAGTGAACGCGAGTCAGAACTTGACATTGTTGATGATCAAAAAAAGATATGTATTGAATCATGCTTTTCATAAATATTCTTATGCTTGTAATGAGTTGTTTCAGGATGTTAACGGGTTCCCTTTGAAAGAAGGTGAAAAACATTTGCAACAGTCAACATTGGCATTGAGTGGTGTTGGAAACAAGATGCCAGTGCAATATAGTGCAAAGGTCAAAGTGAAGGTGACAAAGAATCTTTGAAAAGAAGGCATGGGTTCCACAAATTATTATTTCTAGTTTCCAAAAGGTACATGGCAAAGGCGAAGATACTTGTTCAAGAGTCGACGCAAGTAGAAAGTGACAACAGCTAAAAATCGCCATGGTGATAGTGTGCAAGGTGAGAAAGTTTCTAAGTTTTCTTTGATTGTTGACCAAGGTAGGAACAAGATGGTTTTTGCAAAAATGGATTGTTGTTCTAAAAATTCAGAAATATTCTAGCATGACAATGTCAATGACAACAAGAGAAGATCACAAGGATCAAGGAAAAAGTTGACTTTTGTGAAAAGCTCCAAATGATGAATTTGGGAAAAATTCAGTGAATAGAGACTAGAAGGGTGAGGGAACAGTACCCTCATCCACATAATTAGTAATAAAAAGAGATTTTGGGGTCCAAAAGGCTTCTAGTGGGGAGGAATGATCAGAGGCTCAATATTTTAGCGCAAAAATGAAAGTGCTCAGAATTGAATGAAACTAGCACGACAAAAACCAGCCCATTGTAAGGAATCAAATGCAACTTGTTTCATTGAAAACAAAGTTCGGATGAAGGAGTTATGGTATGTTGATCGTTGTTTAGAACATGCAATTTTTAATTAAAAAATTGCAGAATAGGTACAGGCCGATGACATGGCAGCCCACTCAGAATTCAAGGAATCTTCTTCATTTTTAGTCCAATGGGATTGTGACAAGTGTCACTCCGAGATTTTCCAGTTTGGTTTGTGAAGGTAAAATTTGTCCATTGACCTTCAAGGGTTGAATTCGGGTTAGTGAGATTATGTACTGGAAATTTATATATTTTTTTAATTAATTAAGGTTTAATTAATGAATATATATATTATTTCATTTTTAAATAATATATATTTATATTTAAACTCCACACATATATACTTTTCATATTCCAAATCAATGTTATATTTCATGTGGTGAATATATAAATATTTCGAATGGCAATAGTGCCAATGCTTATGTATTATGTGGGCACATTAAAAAGGATCAAACATTATTATCGTGGCAAGGTTATAGATGCTAAGGTTTCGTTGACTAATATACAATAGTGCAATACAAAGGTTGTAAACCATATGATATGGTGCGACATACAAAACATACTCTTTAAATTCCAAATCAACGTTATATTTCATGTGGTGGATATATCAATATTTCGAATGGCAATAGTGCCAACGCATATGTATTATGTGGGCACATTACAAACGATCAAACATTATTATGGTGGCAAGGTCATAGATGATAAGGTTTCGTTGACTAATATACGATGTCGCAATACAAAGGTCGTAAACCATATGATATGGTGCGGCATACAAAACATTTAAAATGACATATATTAAAGTTTGATACGGTACAAAAACAAGTAACAGGGTTGAGGTCCGAGTTAGAACCCATGACCTCTCCACCATTGCGCCATAGTCCACTCTATTCAAATCCTTTGCTACGATTGTATATTTAAGTGCGCGTTTAAGTCCGACAGTGGAATGGAGGGGCTAGCCCACGGGCGAGCCCCTCACCATACGTCCAACCCCATTGACCAAGCGCCGGAGCTAAACACAAAACGTGCTTAGCGCATTAATCAAGTGTTGATATTTAAGTTAAGATGCGCTTATCTATAATTAATTTCAGACCAGTATGGCAACATGTTTAGCGGAGTCCTCCAACTCCGGCGGAACTCCATATTTGGTGGAGTTAGCTGGACATTTTCCAAAATTAGTGGAGAAATTGCAGGGAAATTTGTTTTTGCCATAATGGAGGCAATTGTAGACCAAATTGGGTGCAGGAAGAGTAATTCTTAGCAGATTGTGATGTTATGGATTAATTGGAACATGTTTCAGAGATAAAATAGTTCATCTACACATGTTTTTGTTGACTTGAATATTTTTAAAGTCGAGGGCCAACAGGAGGGAAGGCTATGCCTGAAGCATCTAGTAACCAAATTGAGTAAAAAAATATCCGTTTCTGATATATTTCGATGTTTTAAACTCATTGGAATAGGTTCCAATATACTTTGATACATGTAAACAACATTTTTAGAAAATTTAAGCTAATACAGAGGCCCAAGCTATGGAACTGGACCAAAGAGATGTAGCCTAGGAGGGATGAAATCCTTCATCAACACTCTTTTTTATTGTATTAGTTTCTGTGGTTTGCTGTCATTTTTGTTGTTGTTGTTCAAACATTTAATTCATGCTTTATGCTTTCAAAAACATTCATAAAATTCAGTTTTAATTCCTCTTTTGACACACATAACAAAGAAGGGAACTTGCACATCAAGAATAAGATCAGTGAATAAGTTTTATATCTGAAAATGAAATTAGCACAATAATAACTAACATTCAAATTCAGATTAGAAGGGCATCAACAGGCCTTCCACGTGAGATGTTCTATGGAACCTAGAATATGCATTTAAACTCTGGGATATATCCATGCAAAATGATCTAGATGATAATAGTACAAATCATATTGCAGATGTTCCTTTACACTACCTATAGCCTAAGCCTTTTGGTCCAAGTTTAGTGTGACTTCAAGTATTGTACGAAAGTTCTCAATTTATAGATTGCATTAATGAGCATGTGGAATTTTGGAGTTTTCAACATCTCACAGAGGGATAGTTGTGAGAATTTACCTATTGTTTGGAATGTGTTCTCTTTCAGTCGATATGACACATAGTGGATCCATACCTTGGTGCAACAGTTTCTTACCTTGGGATGTTTGCACAAGATTCAAGGCAACTGAACACACAAAACTAGTGGATTTGGTATGGGAGGAGAGCTACAAGTATGTAAAAGAGATTGTGGGCACAGGCATTATGTTACTTTGCGCTTCCCAGAGCCTGATGCTTTTTATACTAACATTATTGGGTTAGGTGTTGGTGGAAGTGATGATGATTTAGAAGATGCAACCAAAAGTTTTGTGTTCTCACAATTAGTGAATCCTCGTGGGAGGTGATCACAAAATAAGAGTCCTTTTCCATGTTCCAAATCTACCAAATTAGCACATACAAATAGAACATTGGTGAATGTGAAATAGTTAGGTTCGGTAATTTTTTTTTTTCATATCACATTAAAAATACAATGCCTCCTCATAAAATCCTCACCTCGTATAATTAACCACTATTACAGACAATTACACCACATTTGGTTTAGACATTTACTTAGGTAGGTAGGGTGCCCCTGTCTTCCATATCCCTATAGAGTAATTTGTTCAGATCTTCTTTCTTCTATGATAGTGGTTCCTCTCTCTCGTGCTTCCTCTCTCTCCCCTTCTCTCCTACCTCCCTCTCTCTTCCCCCATCTTTCTCTTTCTCTCTCTCTCTCCTCCAATCCTCTCACTATATCCCTCTCTCTCTCCCCCTTCCATATTTTTGTCACTCTCTCCCTCTCTTACCCTTCTCTACCTCTCCCACTCCTCCTCCCCTCTCCTTCAATTTATCTCCATATCTCCCTTGTAACTCCTCCTATCTCTCCACCTCTATCACTCTATGTCTTTTTTCTTCCTTCTCATATATATCTAGAGTTAATATATATCATGATATATTAATAAATATTATAATATAACAAATTTAATATCATATTAATCCAAAATTATTAAATTTAATTATATTAATATTATAATATATCAATATGAATATTAGAATTAATAATAATAATAATAATATTTTAATATTGATATTAGGGTGAATAATGTTTTTTTTTGCATGGTATTAATAATAATTTGGTTCATAGGCTTCACCTAAATAAAACCTCTTTTTTGAGTGTCAGTAAATATAAAGAGGATTATGGAGTAAATATAAAAAGATGTTTTATTTATTTACCATATTTCTGGTTTATTTATATTTTATTTATTTACCTTACCTCTATTATTTACCCTAGTATTTGGCCCATAGGCCTCGTATATAATTAGATGTTGATTTCTAATCCTATTTTATATATTTTTATTTATTTACCATACTTCTTTATACCTCTTTTATATTTATTTATTTACCATACATATTTTATAAATATGGTATTTGGCCCATGGTATTAAAGTGGTATTTTCCCCATAGGCTTCACCTAAATAAAACCTCTTGTTTGAGTTTCCTTAAATATAAAGAGGTTTATGGAGTTAATATAAAAATAAGGTTTTATTTATTTAACATACTTTTAGTTTATTTATATTGCATACTTTTGCAGTAAGTATTAAAATAGGTTTTTTTTATTTACCATACCTCTTTTTTGAGTGTTCGTAACCCTCTTTATATTTAAAATTTATAGTGTGTTTATACATAATAATAATTAGATTGATTTTTAAATAGGGAAAAATTAGATTAAAAATGTTAAATTTATAGTGTGATTATACATAATAATAATTAGATTGATTTTTAAATAGGGCGAAATTAGATTAAAAATGTTAAATATTTGCGTGTTTAAGTTTTTACTTGATATATACCCCATATATACCCCATACTAGGCTAGAAACTCATAATCATGCTTATTGAGTGAAATCTTTAATGCAAACCATTACACATTTTATGAACGTACTTTCAATTTTAAAATCCTTATTTTGTATTATTTAAAAAATTGATAAAGAGTTTTTTTTTTTTCATTTTTCCTCCTAAAACTTTGGCGAAGCAATCAAAACACTAAAACCTCACTAAAACCTCTTGACACTCTTACTAAGCTTCTTCATTGTTCTGTGGACATTGAATTTATTCTGAATTCCAGATCCAGCTGATGTTGGCAACTCTGAAGTCCTCTAATTTTTTTTCACATTAAGGTAGCTTTGCTCCATCAAGAGCACAACATAATCAAATTTTTATTACGTTTCTCCATATACATGTAATATTATTTTGGTACATTTATGTATCTGAACTTCTATTTTAAGTTTTCTCTACTTCAAACCCCCAATATTTTACTTAGAACAGAAGATGATAATTTGTTTCTTCATCAGGATTTCAAAAATAGAATGTTCATGATGATTCCATGAGGTTTTGTTGTTGTATTTTTTGAAATGATAGAGATTAAATCATTGATTTTAAGTCTAAAGTTTAAAAGAAATATCAAGGCTGTAACAATGGCCATGAGAGATTTTGATCCACATAACCATTTGTAAGTTGATATCCCCACTGAGGTTCCATGCACAAAACCTATATCTCATATTGCAAGTTGATATCCCCACTGAGGTTTCGTGCACAAACCCTACATCTTGGATTTTTTTAGTTGCAGATAATTTTATTACATAATTTCTATAAAATAATAATTTTTTGGTCAATAAAAAAAGCCTAATTTATTTTTGCCTCAGTTTGTCCTAATTGATTTATTAATTCTGCTTGATTTCCTTCAGTAAAACCTAATTCTACTTGGTTGCCATGAATACAAATTTGATTTGGTTTTTCCTTGTGAATGTTAGTTGCCAGTTAAAGTGAAGCATCTAGTTTGATGCTCTTTACAAATCTGTTTACCCAAATTATTGAGTAGCATAATTTTTTGAGGGAAAGGAAAATATTCACACAAAAACAATATTTTTTAGACATTCTACAAGAAGGAAATTTGGCTTGCTGAAGATATCACCATTTGAGCATTAAGTTGCTTAAATGAGTATGGTTGATTTCTCACCCGAGAAAAATAGACCATATTAATGGTTTATAAGGTTGTCTAGAAACTATTGAGAAATCGTTGCATGCGGCCAACATATTGTAAGCTTTCAATATCACATTTAGAGATAACTCACTTTAGTGATGCATTGATGGCCCATGGTTTGTTGAGTATTTGTCTATGGGAATTAAACCCTAAATGTATTTTTTATTGTTTTTTTGGTGGTTCACTTCTTAGGAGCTGACAACAACAGAATTGAAAACCGGTCCTAAGGAGAGCTGGCCTCTAAATAAACTCTGTCCACATTTCAATTTATTCAGCTTAGTTCGACATCAGAAATTTTCCTCAATTCTTTTACAAATTTATTTATCAATTTCATAGAAATTGACAAATAAACACATTAGCCCAACTCTGATTATAGTCTTTCATATATATATTGTCATTGTGTTTTTTTTCATATTCCCACGTGCACAATCATATATATATGCAATTCATAATATCCCCATTTCAATGTTAAGACCTTGGCGTCTTTAAATATATCTCTGAACTTTAATTCTCCATTATATAAACCTAAGACAGAACCTTAAGCACTAACCATCAGTTAATATAATGTATTGAAGTCTACCACATCAAAAGAGACTAGAATGCCTTTATAATTTCTAACCTTCTCATCAAGGTTATAACTCTTCTGGCGATTTTTATAACCTGATTCCTTTATCAATAAAACGCTTTGAATATGCTTTAGACCCCGGGCCCCCAAATACAATCGACAGATTTCATTTTAATTCAACGCCCATACCTTGACTTATCTTTGGCGCGGATTCATATGCGATCATCGTTCGATCTTCCTACCCTCAGATCGGACTTCCTCCATTGATATCGCGTTATTTCAGCAACCTGCCTTTAACACCTCCAACGAATGTGATGAGGGCGGTTTAAGACCGATGATGTGGCTTCATTTCATTGAATCGCGTTTTTCTTGAGCGGTTTTGGCTCCAGCCAAAAGTTGTGCGATGGTAGTGGTTTCAGTTTCATGAAACTACTCGTGGTTTTGGAACAATGCCCGACCAGAGTTATATCGGGGTTAACGCAATTCCTCCTATTCACTTCTTTCTTCAACGCTGGGTTCAAACCACGAAATAGTGTTTGAAATTAACAATAAAATGAGACTTGTTCTCTTATAATCGGGTTTTTTTTTGCACTATAGACAAAAGTCCACAATTCTATGGCCACCAATATTTCAGGGTGCGCTCTTTCAAAGGATGGTTGAATGCAATTCAACACCGATTTCAAGGGCTCGATCTATTCGCTCTCGACCTCTTATAGGGTTCTAACACTAGAACGCCTTTCGGTAATTCGATAGGAATTCACGCTCAAACATAGACAGAGGGAGCATTCGAGGATTAACACCACATTTTTCTTATCACATTATACACAGTACCGGAGGTACAACACCTCGGAATCAAGCAATTGCATACACAGAGACAGTTATGTCTATTATCACACACTAATGATCTATAAACATCGAATTTTATTCAACAGAAGGCAAATGCTTAACACACAATCTTATTGCGGAAAATCCCCCTTTCAAAGTATCCGAGGTTACATTATATGCATGTCATATGCCTCTTCGGTTCCTCTCTTAGGACCGTTTCTAGTCTAATCAAAAGCCTAATTACAATTTATTCGAATAACTGAAATAGGAAAGATGGATTGAATCCAAACCTATTCGACTTCTACTGACTCTAACTATTCTAAAAGAAATAGACAGCTAAGGTATTGACACCTTGCTGTTACAATTTCGAATGATTTCAGCCCTCCTAGCCACAACATGTGGAAAAATTTCCTACATTTCTGGCTAGTGCCTAATGCCCCTGCATCAGACTCATGAGGGCAATTTTCTTCATGGACCCCTGTCCATGAGCTCTTCCACTGATCTTCCTATCTTCTACAACATTCCTTCAGTCATCCAAGTGGCATATTCCTCTGGGTGTTCCTTCCACTTAATTAAGTACTGAAATTACTCTTGTCCTTTGGTATTCTTGAACACTCTTTTGTCCAATATATTTTCTGGTTGCAGTGGTTGTGGTGGAGGTAGCTACTTTTCCCATTCAATCTGTTCCTTTTCTGTTGGTCCTTCTTCTACACCATCATCTTCATACTTGTACAGATCTTCAACATTAAAAATGGGAGATATTCCAACATTAGGAGGAAATTCAATCTCATAAGCATTAGCAGAAAACTTTCTAAGTATCTTGCATGGCCCAATATTTTTAAACTTCAGTTTGTTATACTGCTTCTTTGGGAATCTCTCCTTTCTCAAGTGTGCCAAAACCAAGTCTCCTACTTCAACATGGACTTCTCTTCTGCTCAAGTCTGCTATGCCCTTGTATTTGATGCTACTGCCTTGTAGTTGTTGTTTCACTTGTTCATGTATGGCTTGGATTTCTAAAGCAAATTCCTCACCATCAGCACTCCTCAACTCCGCCTTTCCCAAATTTCTTAACTCTAATATTCCTCTGGGGTGCATTCCATAAAAAATATGGAATGGGCTCTGCCTTGTGCTTCTGTTTGGTGAATCATTATATGCATATTCTACCTGAGGCAAAATGTGATCCCACTGCTTGGGATGCTCTCTTGCAAGGCTTCTTAATAAATTTCCTAGGCTTCTATTCAGTACCTCAGTTTGTCCGTCAGTCTGCGGATGATAAGCTGAGCTGAAACTCAGTTTGGTACCAAGTTTTTTCCACAGTGTCCTCCAAAAATGGCCCACAAATCTGGTGTCTCTATCTAAAACAATACTCTTGGGAAACCCATGCAACCTAACAACTTCCTTGAAAAACAAGTTAGCAACATGGGTGGCATCACTAGTTTTATAACATGGAATAAAATGTGCCATTTTGGAAAATCTGTCCACTACAATGAAGACTGCATCATTCCCTCTCTGAGTCTTGGGCAATCCTAGAACAAAATCCATGCTCACCATGTCCCAAGGCCTGTCTGGAATAGGCAAGGGAGTGTACAATCCTCCATCCTGGCTCCTTCCTTTGGCATATTGACAGATTTTGCAATTCTTTACAAACTTGTCCACTTCTACTCTCATCTTAGGCCAATAATAGAAGTGGTTCAGCTATTCATAAGTTTTATCAGTACCAAAGTGCCCAGCAAGTCCACCACTATGCTTCTCCTTGACCAAATTTTCTCTCATGGAACATTTTGGTACACACAATTGGTTTCTCCTGAATAGTAAGTCGTCCTGCAAGAAATAATCTAGCCACTGGCTTCTATCTATTAGAACATGGTTACAACATGCTTCAAATGCCTCCTTAAAATCTGAATCTGTTTTATACATTTCTTTGAGAAAATCAAATCCTACAACTTCAAAATTTGTTTCTTGAACAAGCATGTGTCTCCTACTCAAAGCATAAACTACTTTATTTATATGTTTCAAAACAAATTTAAAACTTTGGAGATACTCAACCCACTTGGCATGCTTATGATTTAACTTGGGCTGTTGTACAATGTACTACAAAGCATGATTATTAGAGTATAATACAAACTCTTTGGACATTAAATAATGCCTCCACTTTTTCAATGCCTGGACAATTACATAGAATTCCTTCTCATAAGAGGAATACTTCCTTCTGGTATCATTCAGCTTTTCACTGAAATAAGCTACAGGCCTATCATCCTGACTCAGCGCAGCTCCAATGGCTTCTCCACTGGCATCACACTTCACTTGAAATGGTTTAGTAAAATCAGGCAGAATTAAAACAGGCTTTTTAGTTATCTTTCGCTTCAAAATTTTAAAATTTCTCTTTGCTTCAGCAGTCCATTTTAATGGTTGTTTGCTCTTCTTTATTTTCTCAATGATCGGTGCATTAATCTTACTGAATTTTCTTATAAATTTCCTCTAAAAACTGGCAAGTCCATGGAAACTTCTTACCTCAAAAACACTTCTGGGTGAAGGCCACTCCACAATTGCCTTAACCTTTTCTAGGTCCATCTTCAATTCTTTTGCAGAGACAGCAAAGCCAAAATAAACCAACTCTTCCTTCATGAATGAGCATTTTTTAAATTTTATCAGCAGTTTCTCTTGGTGCAGCTTCTTCAAGACATAATTAAGATGCCTTATATGCTCTTCTTTAGTTTTGCTGAAAACTAATATATCATCCAGGTACACTATCACAAATTTACAAATGAATTCTTTCAATACTTCATTCATAAGTCTCATAAAAGTCATAGGTGCATTTGACAACCCAAAAGGCATTACCGTCCATTCATACAGTCCTTCATTTGTCTTAAAGGTAGTTTTCCACTCATCACCCTCCTTGATTCTAATCTGATGATATCCACTTTTTAAATCTAGCTTTGAAAATTATTTGGCACCACTCAAACAGTCCATTAAATCCTCAACTCTTGGCAAATGGAATCTGTACCTGATTGTTATCTTATTGATTGCTCTGGAATCAGTACACATTCTCCAACCTCCATATTTCTTCGGGCTCAATACTGTTGGTACCGCACATGGACTCAAACTTTCTCTGATCAGCCCCTTGTCCATTAATTCTTGTACTTGCTTCCTGATTTCCTCATTATCTGTGGGAGTCATTCTGTAGGCTGCCTTATTTGGCAGATTTAAACTCGGGATAAAATCTATCTGATGGCTGATCTTTCTCACAGGTGGTATTTCATCAGGTAAGTCATCCACAACAATGTCACAATAACTGTCTAACATCTCTTGGATTTCTATTGGAAAATAAAAAATCTTTGTAGAAGTAAAAACTACCTTAGGTTTGCAGACTAAAGCAAAACTTACCTCTTCTTCTTCAATCTGCTGTAGATAATCCTTCCTGCTCAGCAACAGGGTCTTTGGATCAGCCACTCTGCTTGATGGTTCTCCTTCTTCCATGGGTATCAATGTATGATGTACCCCATCTTTGAAGAACTTGTAAGTGTTCTTCTTGCCATCATGAACTGCTGCTCTGTCATACTTCCAAGGTCTACCCAGCAGTATGTGACATACATCCATGGGCATCATATCACACATAAATTTATCTTTGTAGTTGCCCATTTGCAGTTCTATCTCGCACTATTCCTTTACAATCAGCTGGTGCCCTTTATGCAGCCAGGACACCCTGTAAGGAGTTGGATGCTCCCTCTTCTTCAGTTTAAACTTCTCTATAACCTTAGTGGAAACCAGATTGTCTGTGTTGCCACTATCAATGACCACCTGGTAGCATTTTCCCTGGACTTTTCATACACTCCTAAAAAAATTCTTCCTTTGTGCAGGCTCAGTGAACTCTTTGGCTTGTTTTAATAGGACCTTATTAACCACCAAGGATTCTCCTTTCTATGGTAGAATATCTTCTTCAATCGTTGCCTCTTCTCCAGCCTGGGCAAAAATAGCATTTCTTGGACCAGCACCCATATTCTCTCGACACTTGATGACATCTATAGCACTTCAATTCTCTACCTCTGCCTCTGCCTCCTCTTCCTCTATAAGAACCCCTTCTGCCTCTTGCATCGCCCTCTATGGATGCATTTTGAGGTGAGCTGCTGCTAGCTCCTTCTCTAGGTGTAGTAGGCTTTCCTCTACCACGCTGACTTCCCTTTCCATGGAAAGTACCTATCCCTTTGAAAAACTGCTTTCTCAGGAGTTTCTCCTCTACTTTCAAGGCCAGCTGATAGGCCTCTTCAACTATCTTAGGAGACAGAAGACCAATCTCATCTTGGATCTCTAGCTTGAGACCATTCACATATCTGGCAATCTTCTCTGGTGTGTCTTGAAATTTCCCAGCTCTTATACTTACTCTATAGAATTCTTCTGTGTATTCCTTTACTGTCAACAACCTCTGTCTCAGGTTCTGCATTTTCCTAAACAATGTTAGCTGATAATCACTAGGCAAGAATTTACCTTTTAGTTTATCCATCATCCTGGTCCAGCTTTTGATAGGCTGCTTACTAGCTCTCCTTCTTTCTGCTTGCACTCCATACAACCAAAGTGCAGCATGTCCCTTCAGATTTGTTACTGCAAACTTAAATTTTTTATCTTCACTCATTTCTTCATATTCAAAGAACTTGTTCATCTCATTTACCTAGTCCACCAACTCTTCTAGATTCAGTGCTCCCGCAAAACATGATACTTAAATATTGGGCTTAATTGCAGACCCGAGAACAGTTCTGAGGAGCCTCATCTCAGGAGGAATCTTGGCATTTTCTCTAGCTTCTTCTATTTTAGGTTCACTGATGTCTTCAGGATCTTTGGGCTGTCCTAGCTCCATGGCATCCAATCTGGCTTGGACCCTCTGCAAGGTCTCCAACACTTCTGCGTTGGCAACAGGTCTGCCTCCCCTTCTGGCAACACCTCCAACAACTCGGATAGCCCTGTTAATTATCTGCAAAACAGCTCTGATACCACAAATTGACATCAATAAAATTGAAAACCAGCCTTAAGGAGAGTTGGCCTCTAAATAAACTCTGTCCACATTTCACTTGATTCAGCTTAGTTCGACACCAGAAATTTTCCTCAATTCTTTTACAAATTTATTTATCAATTTCATAGAAATTGACAAATAAACACATTAGCCTGACTCTGATTATAGTCTTTCATATATATATATATATATATATATATATATATATATATATATATATATATATATATAGATATATATATATAGATATATATACATAGATATATATACATAGATATATATATATATATATTGTCATTGTGTTTTTTTTTCATATTCCCACGCGCACAATCATATATATATGCAATTCATAATATCCCCATTTCAATGTTAAGACCTTGGCATCTTTAAATATATCTCTGAACTTTAATTCTCCATTATATAAACCCAAGACACAACCTTAAGCACTAACCATCGGTTAATATAATGTATCGAAGTCTACCACAGCAAAAGAGACTAGACTGCCTTTATAATTTCTAACCTTATCATCAAGGTTATAACTCTTCTGGCGATTTTTATAACCTGACTCCTTTATCAATAAAATGCTTTTAATATGCTTTAGACCCCGGGCCCCCAAATACAATCGACGGATTTCATTTTAATTCAACGCCCATACCTTGACTTATCTTCAGCGTAGATTCGGATGCGATCATTGTTCGATCTGCCTACCCTCAGATTGGACGTCCTCCATTGATATTGTGTTATTTCAACAACCTGCCTTTAACATCTCCAACGAACGCGATGAGGGCGGTTTAAGACCAATGATGTGGCTTCATTTCATTGAATCGCGTTTTTCTTGAGAGGTTTTGGCTCCAACCAAAAGCTGCGCGATGGTAGTGGTTTCGGTTTCGCAAAACTACTCGTGGTTTTGGAACAGTGCCCGACCAGAGTTATACCAGGGTTAATGAAATTCCTCATATTCACTTCGTTCTTCAACGCTGGGTTCAAACCACTGAACATTGTTTGAAATTAACAATAAAATGAGACTTGTTCTCTTATAATCGAGGTTTTTTTTCCATTGCAGACAGAAGTCTACAATTCTACGACCACTAATATTTCAGGGTGTGCTCTATCAAAGGCTGGTTGAACGCAATTCAACGCTGATTTCAAGGGCTCGATCCATTCGCTCTCGACCTCTTACAGGGTTCTAACACCAGAATTTCTTTCGGTAATTCGATAGGAATTCACGCTCAAGCATAGACAGAGGAAGCATTAGGAGATTAACACCACATTTTTCTTATCACATTATACATAGTACCAAAGGTACAATACCTCGAAATCAAGCAATTTCATACGTAGAGACAGTTATGTCTATTATCACACACTAATGATCTATAAACATCGAATTTTATTCAACAGAAGGAAAATTCTTAACACACAATCTTACTGCAGAAAATCCCCCTTTCAAAGTATCCGGGGTTACATTATATGCATGTCAGATGCCTCTTTGGTTCCTCTCTGAGGACTGTTTCTATTCTAATCAAAATCCTAATTACAATTTATTCGAATAGCTGAAACATGACAGATGGATTGAATCCAAACCTATTCGACTTCTACTGACTCTAACTGTTCTAAAAGCAACAGACAGCTAAGGTATTGACACCTTGCTGTTACAATTTTGAATGATTTCAGCCCTCCTAGCCATATCATGTGGACAAATTTCCTACATTGTTGGCTAGTGCCTAATTACCCTGCATCAGGAGCATAACACCATAGTTTACAATTTTCCTTATTTGTGTATTCTTCTCAAATACACTGAGTATACTAAGATTCCAAGATTTTAAAATATTTCGTTTCTTTCAACTGAATATACAAAGGTATTTGTGGCTTATAACCTATTTGTAGTTTGGATTTTAAGAAATTTTGTCATTTTTCTTTTGTGGAGACATAAAAGCTTGTTCTTTTAATTAATGGAATTTAATTTCCTACAACATGACATGTATAACTGAGTGCTCTTCAACTGAAAAAGCTAACAAGTATATTATCGTTCTTGAACCTTGAGATTGTAAACCATGACACAATCATTCACTCATGATATGGAAGCCCAAATAAAATACCTTTATCCACGAAAAGACTTGTTTCTCTACATTGGTAGGAAACTTGGGAGTATCATTGAATTTTCAGTTATGGAAATATTCTATGAATGCATTGATAAAAATTAGAAGAACATCCCTTGGAGTATATATAAAATACTACTAAATGTGTTGTTCACCCATGTAATAGAATTGGTAACATCTATATTTTTAAATTTACTTCAAAGAAGTATATAGTTAAAATTATTGAAACTATCGTTTTTGGTAATGTTTAACTAGTAGGTTTCTAGAAACGAATAACAAGGGGAACATCTATAAGATATTGCAAAGATTTAGTAGAAATTCCAAAACTATGGTATCCCTACATATCCATTTTTTGTATTAAAAGGAAAATTGAAAGAAATATTGTAGTATATTGTCTAGAATTTGTTCAACAAGTTTTCTCAATGCATAGTATATAATATCTCAAGGGTTTTTTAAAGATGCCTTCAAGTTAAATTAAATATAAAAAATTATAAGTTAGCACCACATATATGTGGCACATAGTTTTTTATGTTTTTATTATGATTTAGTTTTGCTATGTGACTGGGTGGGGGTTGGGGGGATGTGGAGTAATCTCAAACTCTTCATTTTCAGCTTAGTAAATTCTTTGCCTAATAAACTAGTCATACTAATATATCTATTTAGGAGGTGGGTGCATGCTAGCAGGTGCAGATCTGTAATGGACAATAGGAATTGGGATTACTTGAAAAAAATAGGTCAGTGTTCCCTAAGCCCTAAAGGAATTATTTTCTTCTAGAAAGTTGCCAATAAAAGATCCAGTTCGGTCTCATATGACCCCTCTAAGCCAATCCTGTATCAACTTCGATAAGCTATCAAGTCTCCCTGGGAAAATCTATGACCTTAGTGTGTTAATAATGTTGGAGGTCTTGGTTGAGGAGACACTATTTGCATGTATGCACATGCAAGAACATTAATTGGAAATTTCAATGGAGTGGCATTTACACCTTATGTGATGGAATGATGAGATGCATATATACCCCAAAAAGAATTGTAAAGGAAATATTTATCTTTGAACATAAAGGGAAATGAATTTTCAGTTTGGAAATTCAACTACAGGAGTATCTTAAATGGGTACAATGGGGGTTCCATGGTTCTTCAAGAATAATGGTATTTTTATGCAGCATTGGTTTCCCCTTTATACCCCCAATGAGGTAGGTTCTCAAAAAAATTCTTGTCTGATCATATTGGCTTATTTTATTGATCATTTTAAGGTTCAAGAGCTATATTCAAAGATACATGGGTTGGGTGTAGGAAATCCGTTAAGTTACTGGATGATATATTTAATATAGTTAAATAAAAAACAATTGTGTACCCTCAGTTGGTTGGTTATTTCCTCAAATACTGGACTAAGTGAAAGTGACCTACCACATGATAAAACCCATATCTAAATGGTACTCTCTAATGGTTAAGTTTTTGAGTATAGGCTTGGTTTCCTCAAGGATGAATTTATTCCAACCAACTATATATATCCTTGACTTATTTTTTCCAACCAACTATAGTTAGTGTATTGTCACCATTTTCTGAAAAAAGTTTATAAATTTATTGCTGCAGGTGATCTGATTTTGTTTGTCCTTGATGAGAAGTATCATGACATTTTCTTTCATGTTTCTATCATTTCAATGGTTGGTACATTCTACGTAAGTTTTGATTTCTTTTTTTTTCTCTGTTACGGTAGATTGGGCTTCTGGACTTTATGCTCACTTTTTAGTCCATCTTATGTTGTTATGCACTAGAACTATGCATGGTTGTCAATTAAAGACAATGTTTATCAAGAAACAGTGTGATATTTAAAGTTTTTGGGAAGAGGAAAAGGGGTCCGAGGTAACCACAAACCAACTTTTAGGTACATAATCTAGCCAATCTGTACCCAGAGAGGGCTCTCTCTGTAAAATTTAGCTTTGTTTTGAAAGATATTAGGCTAGTTATAAAGTCTAGGGATTTTGATTGAGTTTGGGTGGTGAAATTATATAGCAGAGGGTAAGACTGAGTATTTCAGGCCATTGGGCTAATGGAGTCGAAAAGTATAGCTTAATTGGATCAATTTTCTCAACAAAAGATGGTTTCACAGGGCAAGGTAATCAAACAGGGAACAATTATAGATCGAAAGTGAATGGAATGGAATCAAAAATGGATGAAGGGAAATTAAGAATCCTTCAACACATTCGAAAGAGAGGAATTGAGTGATTATTAATGAAGAGAAATTAAGAATTATTTATTAAATAATCAAAATGCATAAACTAGTAAAACGGGAGCAATTAAGAATTCACTGTTTAAAACCAGTTCAGAAGAAAACATTTAGAATAACAACGATTAAAAGCAGATTCCACTTAAGCACTTTCTGATTTATTCCTTTTCGTTTATTATTCAGATATGAAACACAAATTATATAATAAACAAGTATAAAACTTCAAAACATAAGAGATAGATGACTTATTGATCCTTAATCTGACGCAAGAATCCTGTAAAAAGTCTTTTGCATCAATTCTTCGTCCAGCTAGCCACACAAAATTTCTCCAATAGCACTTTATTCCAAAATAGTCAATGTTACAGCAAAGTATAAGAATCCACCTCTAATACTCCGATTGAGGGTGTATTTATACAAAAAATTATAAAAAATATCTCATAACAGATTGACATATAATCTAGGATGACTCATAAGTATTTTATAACAAACTAGATTCAGATGGTCTCGTAGATAAGAAAAATGATAATTGATGTTGTGCTATTTCCTTCTTTTGAGAATGTGCTGGATGCAGGCCCTAAGATTTGGCTCGTTGCTGTCCTCTTTAGTAATTCTGTGCTGGCTGCTCTATTTTACTGATACTCTTTGACCTCTGTTTATCCTTTTATCTTCTTATCATGACTTACTGTAGCAAACATTCATGAAGGATAATTTTTACAAAATTTCTAACATTTCTTCCCACCATTTAGCTTCCAGTATTCTGGTTCTTTGCAGTGAAAAAAATTTCGAAGAGAATTTTCACTGAGAACAAGGTCTTTAATTTGGAAATCCCTATCTACTAGAGGTAGATGGTCTAAATCTCTGTGAGGGGCATTCGGGGGTGTGACATTCAAAGCCACGGGAATTTCCATTTCTGGTTCTTGTGGATTCAGAAATGAATTGCGGGTTTTGATGAAAAATGAGCATAGTCACAGGTTGGGGAATGCAATTGCAATTGAGGAATGAACTAAAGACTAGTCTTAAACTCTGCTTCAGTTTTTCGTGTAGAATTTAAAACAAAGGCCATGTTTTTACAGAGTTTAATGGGAATTAGGGTAAATACCTGTTTTCCGGGAAATAAACAGTGACTGAACAGGTGCTGGCTATGGCAGATGAACTCTGGATTACTCAACTGCAATTTTCTTCAGCAAGGTAACGGTTGGCAAACTTCAACAATTCATTTCGAAATTCGTCGCATGGGACACTAGTCACTGCATGAAATAGTGAAAATGACGGGGGTATGTTTGTTTTATTCAAAAAGTCAAAGGTTGGCGGGTTTTTTATTATTTTAATGGATGACATCAGCAAGTATGGGGGTTTCGTCATGGGAGGCAGGCGGTAAGCAGTTTCCATCGCACAGCTTTTGGGGAAGAGTGGTTTTCAGCAGAGGGCGAGCGATTCCATACGATGAACGACGTGTGGCGCGACACTATTCAGAAAACCACTTGGCCATCGCATGTTATCATTCGGATGAGGATGGCCAGCGATATCAACGATAACCATAGATCTTTGATTAACCGATCGAATGGTCGTTGGGG
Organism: Pinus albicaulis; assembly: GCA_034641835.2. Lineage (NCBI taxonomy): Eukaryota > Viridiplantae > Streptophyta > Pinopsida > Pinales > Pinaceae > Pinus > Pinus albicaulis. The sequence continues at coordinate 140,785,378 of CM076575.1, forward strand.
AGGTGAGATGACGGGAAGATAACAAGGCAGGCCCGATGTGATTTTTTATGAAATAATTGCATCGGGGGTGTTTCTATTGGTGGATTTTTTTTTTTTAATTAACTGTGAGGGTTAATTAATGTATTTCAAATGCGGTGGGGATGTGGATTTATAATTTGATTAATTAATAAACATATTAAGGTTATATTTCAACTAACGGGGCAGGATATATATTATTTGGGAATTTAATTATTAAAATAATACGGGAAAAGGGGAAATTTTTGTAGGGATTTAAATAATAAGTTAGAAATTAATATGGAAAATGAACAGAAGCGCTAACTATAAAACATCAAGGTAATGTATTTAACTTATGCTTTTATGAATAGGGTTTTTATGAAATATTGCATAAAGATTTTTTAGAGGTGAATAAATGTCTTGATGAATAATTTTAAGTACTTAGGCTTTTCCAATTATTGGGCCGAGGGTCCGGTCCCTCAAAAAGTCAAGGAAATGCCTTGAGCCCCTCCAGTTTTCAAATGCCTTAGTTCTTAGGGGAAATTAGTGAAATTTTTAGGGAAAAATGAGTAGGGAAGTTAATAATCTGACTTTGCTTTGCTTGAAATTCTTCCAGTGTAGTGTCTGCCTTTGCACTTGTGATGAAAGTAAAAATTTAACACATCTAGAGTCATTATCCATCACATGTAATTATGCAACATCATCTACCTACCCCACCTACTTTACCCTACCTTTTTTTCTTCTTTATTAGGGTGCACTTAGACTGGCAAACCCTTATCACACTTTTTCTTTTACATCTGGAAATCTATCTAATTATATCCTTATTACATCCAAGGGCTCATATTAAACGGTTGAGCTCCTTTTATTTACTCTACCTATCTACATATCTGCCAAGATTAAACAGTTTGGTCAGATTTTATTCTCTATCTCTAAAACATAAAATTGAAAGATGAACTAGCCAAGCTTAAACTATTTGACTGTTCATAAATTGTGGCATAGAATACAAGTTGCACACAACTTTATTTATTACATAAGAGCAAAAAAGTAGTGGCATTTAGGCTTGCAAACTTTCCTTGGCCTTTCTTTTGGTGGGGTTCATTTTCTTTCACTTTTTTGGCCATTTTATTCTTTTCACCTTTTGATTTTTCTTTTAGGGTATACCCTCTTTACATTTTTTAAATTTTTTGATTTTTTTGACAATATGGAAAACCTTTGCAACAAGAAAATGTATGAACATATTACATAGCTTATCAAGTCAATCATGATATATGAAACCTATTGGTATAGGAGTCTAACATGTTGATCCATTAATCAGAAATCCTCCTACTACAGTTCATTAGATTGGTGGCACTATGGATAGTTCAAAATGGACCAATCCCAAAATTGACCAATATCACTTTAATGTACTATGGGTGCCATATTTGTTTAATGTACTTTAAACGTGATCAAATTAGTAGATTTTTGTTGTTGGTTATTTTTTTATTATCATCCTTGTTTTTCTCACTCTAATCCTATTCTCTATGGATATTTTGTTTTATTCCCCTAGATCTATTCTATAAAGGTAGAGGAGGGATCAAGTGTGTTTTTATAAAGTGTAGTTTTTTTTCTTTGAGGCGCTTGTCTTCACACCCCTTTGCTAGTTGAAGTACTTGTGGGAGGACATAGTTATCATTGAGAGGTAGAGAGTGCTTTCCTTGTATACATACAATTACATCTTTGGATACTCATGCTTGGTGTGGATTTGGAAGTGTTTGAATGCCCCTTTGATATTTTGTTGGTGTAACATATATTAGGAAAAAAATTTACTTACAATTTTTAACATCTATTCAATGGTTATGTTTAAGGATCATTGTTATTAATTGTTGTATTGTTACATATTTAATTAATTAATAATGAGAACCACTTCCAATTAGTTTTATAGACCCCATAGCCAGTAGGGTTTAAGCAGTAGCTTATTATTCATAATTGCATCGTATATACTCATTGTTTTTGGCTTTTTGGCATGCAAATCAATATTTTAGAGGCATATTTTTATGACGTCACAACATATTTACATGATTCACAAGGTGAGAAATCAATATTTGGTGTATTTGCCTATTTTATATTTGATAATTGTAGGTCATTTATAGGTTATCAATTTCTTTAAAGTTTCACTTCTAATTAAATATTTAACTGAAAATATTGAGTACCTTATACATGATTGTTTTTCCCTCCACCCACTTTTAATAACTTCCGTAACCATTAGGTACAAAATTCGATCCTATTTTTCTTATTTAGTAAAATATTTTCCAAGATTTTACAAAGTTTTATAATTTATTGAAAATTGTAGAATTTAAAATTTATAAAGTTTCAAGAACTATTATTTTAAAGTCTAATTCTTTAAAGGGTGTTATATCAATGGAACAACACCTGATTTACAAGCATAAGGTTGGTGGTTTGATTCCATCATGACCTGATATTTATATGGAATTTCCAGAAAATCTGTTTTTAGTGACAGATACTCTTTTGACTATCTCCAATGAGTTGATTGTGACATTTTTCGACCCTCACCAAAATATGAAATGGTGACGGTGAATGAACGCCACCATATATATGTATCAATAGTGATGACCATGAAAGGTCCATCACTATAAATAGATGGTGTTCATATGAAATGGTGACAGTAACTATCTGTCATTATAATAATTATTTGTGAAAAACCTTGAATGTCACCACAACAATTATAGTTTTGGCGACGCCACATTTGGTGACGTTCACTTTTTTGGCAACGAATGTTAAGTTCCATCACTAGTTATCATATGAAATGGTGACGGTCACTATTCTTCATTATAAACTATTATTGGTGACGAGCCTTGAATGCCACTGCAACACCTATATTTTTGGTGACGCCACCTTTTGTGGCGTCATTTTTTGGTGACAGAGGCTCTATTGACCGTCGCCAATGAGCTTATGGTGACATTTTTCGACCTTCACCAATGTCATTTTTTCTTATAGTGTAATTGAGGATTAGACATTGGTGGTATTTTTGTAATATGTTAAATTATTGTTTGTATTGAATCAATTATTTGTTGTAAAATATAAATCAATGTGTTATATATTGGAAATTACAAGTATGTTAAATATGGGAAAACCTTTGGTGTTGTGCATGTAAATCTACAAAACATATCAAAACTACTCTTATCTTATATTTTCATTATAATGATCACTAATGTTTTGATTTTGAGTGATTGAGGATGGCTGCATGTGTTATGCGTTATTATGGATTACGGATAAAACATTCTTCCCTAGATGTAGTGCTCATCTAGAACAATAGGTTAAATATTTTGCAACTACTTTTCCTAACTATAAATAAACACATAGAACAGATCAAAGAACTTACTTGGAGTCCAAGCGCTTCCTATTCTCCTTCTGTCTCTCTTGCTGTATCTTCAAATCTGAGCTAAGTCGCCAAAATTTTCTCTGCAAACATGAACACTAAATACTAAAAGATAGCAATAATACAGATTTATATTCAAGTTATTTAGTTAAATCAATAAAACATGAACCATATGCACCAAAAAATAATTCATAATATGAAACACATTAGCTTATACAGATACATATGTGGGAAAGTAAGAAGCAATCTTCATTAATGGATAGAAGGGGAGGTTACAACCCAGTGATTGATTTAGTGTCACCACCTCCAGCAGCATCCCAGCCTCATCACAATGCACATCTCTCTAGCAGCATGTCACTCAAATAAATTCCTGAATTGAAATTCCACCAACATTTCTTTACTTAAATTATTCCTTCTCTAACACTAATATCTGTGCTCAATTTATAGAGGAGCTGAAGGTATTTTTAAAATCAATGACTTTCAAATAATAGGGAAGACATGTTACCAGTCTCAGACGTATCAAATGGACACATGGATTCGAAGTTTGACACATGTGAACTCTTCTAGAAGGCACTGGCCAAGCGGAGATTCTAGAACACTGAGAATTTCACTCCCAATGTGACCAACGCACCCTTGGATGTCGAGAAGTTCTTTGCAGAGCACCCTTGAATGGGGTTACTTGCATATGCAATGCATTTAGTCCCTTTAGAGGCAGTGTTGATGAGCTCTCATATTATATATTATAAACTTCAAATCTTGGAAACCTTTGCAGATGAAAGTCATGGATGATTTGTGTTGTTCTTTGTCTTAAGGTATATAACAAATGAAATGATAGGGGATGATAGACCCTATTCATTGGTCCTGCAGATGATGTCCAGTTAATCAGGTCATTGGGAATGGTGCCCAAATTCACCTATAAAATTTGCCCCCTAAAGCATGAAGTCTAAATAATAATAACAATATTTTGATTGAGATGCTTTACATTGTGATGGGCTAGAGATGAAGCAGAGTGGCAACTTGCATCAATATTACAATACATTAAATCATGATATATCCTCTTGATCATAATTGTTGAGGGTAGGTATTCCCATGTTCAACACATAAACAATCTAATAACATGTACATATTTTAGAAAGTCGTCTACATTGGAATGTTGCCCAATACAGAAATGCCTATAGATATAGGCCCATGTTCAGATGAAGATCTGTATGTAAGTTCACCATACAGATGATGTGTACAAAAATCCTAAAATCGCAGCTCAGATGGCTAAAACTAGATCTAGGGTCTTCTTATCTCATTCACTCAATCATTCAGGTACAAGTCTAGCCATGCAAATATATGATTTGTAGTCGAACATGGAAAGACATCGTTTTATTACCATCTAATGACGTGAGTTGTTAAAAAACACGAGAGAACCACCATTAATGTCAATGCCCCTTAAGGTACTGCAGTACATTTCGTAAGGTGTGAATAGATGATTTGATTTCGAATGCCAAACAAAATCTTTCGATCAAAAATCCGGAAGCGAGGATCTTGTCGATCCTGTAACAAGCCTCGTGGTACTGTAATATAATGTTTCTAAGTGAACTTCCTGGATAATGATTTGTTGTCGACAGGAAGCCACCTTATTGTGAAATGGGAGTTACTGATTTCGGAGACAAAGGTATGACTTGATATAGTAGTGTTTAGGGATGATTGTCATGAGAATGAAGGTTTATGAGTATTTCGGAAGGATGAGTATTCACTGGATGACTTCTTCTGTACATATCAGTGACACTGAGATGAGTTAGTAGCATTGACTCAAAACCAAAGTGAAGGTATGATGAACCATAAGTATGAATGAACCGTCAATAAGATTACCCAACCCAAGCAGTCACGGTGATGGAGTGAAGTCTCATGTTCAAGAGCGACCTACTACTGTAAAAAGTTCTCTTCACTTTCCCAAATTTTCCCCGGTCATCTATCGACCAGTACCTCTTTATTTTTTGACAAGCTTGAGGAGGATAACATTTTTTTGATCTATAATTCAACCCTTCGGGTGAATAAAGTATCACTATTTAATAATTTAACGAGTATAGCGATGAATGAAACTCGATTCTTTCCATGATTGACAAGCTTGTATCTATTTTATGTTTTAACGAGCTTAATGATAGTGACAGGCCGATCCTTTTTCATATTTAGAGAGTTTGAAAAAGAGGATGAAAGAAAACTCCATAAGTACTTTTTTGTAAAGTTGTCGCTTAGATCCGAAAAAGTGTAAAATAATATCTGAGAGAACCTCTTTAGTCATGTTTGACCAAGGTATTCCTTTTTCATAAATAATCTATCTCAGTTCAGAAAAGGGCTAAACTTATACTCAATAGATATCAATTCATTTACTTTTACAAGCTTGAAAATACAAGTGCTCAACAAACTTTTCATATTATCAGAGTCTGAAAAGAGCCGAAAGAAGACTCCAGGGGTTCCTTTTTTGCTATTATCGAAGCTCGAAAAAGAGATAAAAGTGCGCTTCAAATCCTTTTTTGTTTTTAACAAAGCTTGAAAAATAAGGATAAAAACTATGCTTTGTGGTCAAATCATTCTTGAAATAAATCTGAACGACTAATATTTTAATTAGTTGTAAAACCTATTCAGAACAACATCAAATGGATTAAAAGCACCTGTTTCATTATAAAAAAAAAAATATAATAAAACCACAATCGTAGCAATAAATATGATTTTCAAACAATTAAATGACTATTAAAAAGAGTTTTACTATTCATTTTTACCATTCACTAGTTACCATTTACATTTTGGAGCTCTGAACCTGTTTTTCCCCCGAACTTCAATGATCGATCGCATGCAATTTTTAAGAATGTTTTGAATTCCCCCTGCAAGAGCACATTTTGAATGCCCCTTGCAAGAGAATATGCCCCCCAAGCTTCATTTCATTCACCTAAGTAATTTACTAGTTACTAATAGCTGGATGGAATGAAGGTTAATTTACAAGATCAAATGAAAGACTTGTCTTAATTAGGAGAGGATTTGTTTCATTTTTAACGAGCTTGACACAGGAAAAGAAATATGCTCATGACCTGTTTCATTTTTTAAGGAGGTTGACACCATAAAAGAACTTTTCTCAAAGGCACTTGTTCCATTTTTTTAAATAGGTTGACACAAGAAAAAAGAACTATCCTCAAAACCTGATTCATTTTTTAACGAGGTTGACACAGGAAAAGAACTATCCTCAAGAATATGTTTCATTTTTCTAAAGAGGTTGACACAGTAAAAAGAGCCATCCTCATTCCATGTTTCATTTTTTAACGAGGTTGACACAATAAAAGAGCCATCCTTATAACTCTCTTTAATTTTTTAAAGAGGTTGACACAAAAAAAGAACCATCGTCATGAATCTGTTTCATTTTTTAACGAGGTTGACATAGAAAAAGAACCATCCTCATGAATTTGTTTCATTTTTTAACGAGGTTGACACAAAAAAAGAACCATCCTCATGGTGTAGTCGGACCAGTGAGTGTGTGCTGGAAAAGACACAGTCTAATGGAGTCATCATTTAAGGAGCTTGATGAGAACCACAAATGATAAGTTAAAACATGCATTGATAGGTCTTCTCTAGGGTTTTCATTAAATTTTGGAATTTCAAAGGAAGGGGGAATAACTAATGGGACAAGCTTGATATTGCACTAAAGTTTTGAATAAAGGATCAAGCCGTTCAGTACTCATAAGGGAGGAACTAGATAAGATTCTAGATAATGACATGGGTGAAGTCAATGGACAAAGCATTGAAGATGAAGCAATAGTAGATGTTGTCGCAGCTGAAATACATGGTTCAGTCTGGGATGTTATCTCAGCCATGATCAAATGACCCAATGTATATCCTATAGAATCTATGGGAACTCGAAGTGAAACAGGATCAACAAAAGCAGAGGAAGGTGATTGAGGAAAAGACTCGTATAGGTAAAGCTCCTACCGAAAATGATTGGAGTTAAAGGTGTCTTGTCTTGTGATATTTGTTCAATCGAAATAAAATTGGGTGGAAGAACTTCGTCATCTAGCCAAAAGTATATTTCAGGTGGTTGACTACATGATATGGGAGACTCAATGGCTACAATAGATTTTGGAGTGACCAATACAGGAACAACTTCTGGTTGTTCGACTTCGGGATCAAGATTTTCTCCATTTAGGGAATATAACAACTGAAATATAAGGGGATGATAGACCCTATTTCATTGGTCTTAGGGATGATGTCCAGTTTTACTAATAACAGATGCCCCCTAAAGCACAATGGGATCCGGATCAACTTCCAGTTGAACAACATTGGGTTCGGGAGGTATGGTCTCACAGATTGGATGGATCGCGACCACAGGTAGATATGAGGACTCTGTCTCGACAACAATAGACAAACTGGGATTTTTAGAAACAACTTGTATATGGGAAGATGATGCTTCACTAGAGGTACTAATAGTATTGGTTTTAGTAGAGTGATGTCGCCTTCGCTGAGTAAGAGTAACTTCTTGTGGTAAATGTGGTTTCAATGCTAGTCTACACGAACGATGGGGAAAAGGATTTTGTTCTTTCACGATGACTGATTTATTTTAAACAAAAGAAAACAAAAAAAATAAAAGGGTAATTCTAGGCAAAAAGGTTTACTAAGAAATTGTGAACTACATAATACCTCATGCCAAACCAAGAAGTACGAGCATGCAATCTCCCCGAATGTTGTGTTCGATGTATTACAATTTACAACGTGGCCGACTCGGTTCAATATGGATGGATAGCAACCTAAATTTTTCCTCCTAAATATACGAAGGTATGTGGAGGCCCAAGTCTGTATTAGCGTTGTTTGATGCGAAACCACACAGTGAGAGCACCCCTTTATAATTTTCATACTATAACACTGCCCGATATGCCCAAAAGTATGTGGACGAGCTATGATATACTTAAGTACGTGGATTGAGGTATCACACTCGGAATGTATCGCAAAAAATTAACGACAACTGCTATGTTTTATGACACCGGAACATGTCTCTATCCTAGACCTTCTAAATGTTATCGTTATGGTTCCAATGCTTTGCTAGGTAAATAGAGATAAATTTTTAAGTTGATCTTGTTTATCAATTTTCCTTTCAAGGTTCACTGCAATGATGTATTGGAAATTCCTAAAATGAAAACTAAAATGATAAGAAATATTTCACTTTTAGTTTTTTCAATGAAAATCCTAGCTACTAGAGGGAAAGAGCAATCAATTTGAGAGAAAACAACAAAGAGCACAAACTAATATGCAAGTTTCCTAATTTGCTCCTATGCAAAACACACAACTCACTATATGAAAATGCAGGTTTTTATTTTCAGTCCCCTTAATCTGGATGTAAAAAGAAAATTATATGCATCAAATCAATAAAAACGGATGCCTTTTAATTTTGAGAAATGAAGAATGTAAACAACAATTTCTCTTTTAAAGGAAAAATGAGGAATTTAACAACAATTTCTCCTATCAAGAAACGAAGAAATTACGACAATTTCCTTTTTCAAAAGCAAATGGATCTAATGCAGCAATGAAAATACTTTGAAATTAATTCATCAATGATAAATAAAAACTCTTAAAATAAACATTTAAAAGATTTTTCTTTCAAAGAAGGAAGAGGTAGGTAAGGTCACTAGTCAATCTGAGGTATCAGGCTCTTTAAAACACAAAAAACAACAAACTGAAAACAAATTGCAATGACAAATTCAATAGAATTTGGATGGTTTTAGGAGGCAACGTAGTCTCTAAGGAGAGACGGTGCATTGCAACGCAGGTCTAAAAGGGCGACAGTGCTATGAAAAGCACTGTGTCCTGTCCAACAATGCGTTGGGCACAGTGTATAAGGAAAAATACAATTGTTTAACACACTTCTAATGCAAATTTGGATTTTAAAAGGCCTAATATTTCTGAGTAAATGCCACTGGGTAAATAAACAGAGAAAATCAAAGGCAAATACATTAAGGATGAAGGGTAAACTCTCGAGTGGAGTCGCCAATTTGTTATGCGGAATTATGGATTATGCATAAAACATTATTCCCTAGATGTAGTGCTCATCTAGAACAATAGGAAAAGTAGTTGCAAATTCTTTAACCTATTGTTCTAAATGAGCACTACATCTATTGAAGAATGTTTAATCCGTAATCCATAATTACACATAACAACATGTGTTCCCTCAAATTGGAAGTTTGGTGTTGGAATTGAGTGTGGATTTTCCATTCAAGAATCATATAGCAACTAGAATCTAAAAGATAAATTCCAAAATAAACCTTTTTGAGGGATTACTAGTGGTGATTATTACATATTTCGATGTTGTAAATTTTCTCCAAATAATAGCTAATATATTGTACCACAGGTGACGAACACGATGGGAATGGAATTTTCTTTGAAATTTATCCACTTATATTGTAGTGATCCATAAATATAAGAAAAACATTAATAATCTGATATAGAATAATTGGAGTATTGATATGTGATAACGGACCCAAATAGTAGCTCTTATCTGAAGAAATGTTCATCATACTTGGGCATTCTTGACATCATCAACCTCTAGCCATGTACTTATTCACTTAGAGTTCTACATTATCCAGTTATATACATATATACGAGGCTATCCTATTATTGTATACTTTTTACTTCATTTCATTTTATTCTAGACTTAGCTTTGGAATTTTCTAGGATTTTTGTTTGCACTCCCACATTGTATAAGTAATCTACAACTTGATATTTTTAGCATGTAACTAGTTGGCATGATTATGTGTAATATTTCCTTGAATTTGGAATACTAATTTTACTAAGGTGTTATCTTATATGGTGACATTTTATTTTCTTTGTTTATACAGGTCATTTGGCCACATAGAAGCCATTATTCCCCAACTAAAGAAAACTAGTTTGAGTTTCTTTCTTTTATGGGAAAAATAGCATTAAAAATATTGCTGACGTTGAGGTATATATCGTATAAATAATTTATAGTCTATACTTTAGGTTTATCATCTTTCACGTCTTATACTCTGCATTCTATCTTATTTCTTTTTCAGAAAAGGAACTCAATCTTGATGGTGAGAAGCAAGAATTGAAGAAAGAGGAGAACAATAACACTGAAGTGACAAAATGAAAATTAAAGAGAGAGAGAAGAAAATTGGTCTAGTGGTACCAGTAGAGTCAATATCTCGCATAAGAGACACACATAAAGATTGATGGTCAAGTCTTCATAGTTGGGGAGTTCACCTACAATGCATTGGAAACACGATGATAATGTTTTGAAGTGATGAAACAATATTTCATGTGTAAATTGTACTTCAACTAATATTCATTTGGAAATTGATATTGTAATACTTGATATATTATATAATATAATTTGTGTTGTTGAAATTATTTATAGTTGCACTTGATATTATTCAATATTGTAATTAACATATGTAACTTTGTATTTTCTTATTAGATGAACATGTACATTGTATGCCAGTTTTTTTTTAAATTTAGTTGCAAAATCATACTAATTAATTTATGTTGATTTATAATGAACAAATAAAATCAAACTAAATCTAGTAAATTAGTAGTTTATGTTTATTAACGAACACAAATAAAATGAATATATGACTAAATTAGTTTCTTATAATAATTGTTAATGAAAGTAAATGAAATGAATATAAATCACTAAAGTAGTCATTAACATAATGAATATGTACTACCAAAAAAATATAAATGACTACTACAAATGGTAAAATTTTGATTACAAATGATGACTAAATTTTACGTATATACCACTATTAGTAGCTAATTATAGTATCTTATAACACAACCAAAATTTTGTCATATTTCTTTGGTCATTAATTGGTTTCAAATGGTGACTAAATTTTTTATATATGTGACTATTAGTAGCTAATTTAAAATATCTTATAACATGAACAAAATTTAGTCATATTTCTTTAGTCATTAATTGGTTTCAATCAATGACTACAATTTTCATATATATGACTATTAGTAGCCAAATTACAATATCTTATAACACGAGCAACATTTTGGTCATATTTCTTTGGTCATTAATTGGTTTTCGTGGGTGATCATTTAGTAATCTATTTTGTTGTATATTTGGTCGTTAATTGTGGCAATTAATGAATAAATCAATGACTAAATTAATGACCAAATTTATGACTAAATATACTACTAGATATAAAGTTGAGACAACTAATTAATGACTAAGCTAAAAATGAATAAAAGTTGGCCATGTTATAAGATACTATAAATTAGCTACTATTGGTCATCGATCGAAAACTAGTTGTTTATATGCAAATTTGATCATTTTTTAGTAACTAATTAGCCATTTTTTACTATTTAATGTTTCTCCTACAATAGTTTGAGCACCATGTTAATATGTTGAACATAATCCTTCCAAGACTTGTTGTAGATTAGTATATCATCAAAAAATAATAAAACAAATTTTCCAAGGAAGAGTTTGAAAATGGAATTCAACAAACCTTGAAATGTGGAAGGTACATTAGTAAGGCCAAAAGGAATGAACAAAAATTCAAAATGACGCTCATGAGTTCTGAATGTTGTTTTCGGAATTTGTTCTGGACCAATCATTCAGGTTCCCAAAGGCAAAAATCATGTTGGATTTTATCCTTTAAAGTCCCTATGAAGGAATCAATACTATGCTCCTCTAGAATATTTGTTACCCTGATATTCAATTTTTGGAAGTCCTCAATGTGCTCTGCCATTGAACCCTTTGTTTCAAATTTATAAATTTCCTAACTAAGGTGTTTCTCTTTGTATCCTCATAATGTGCTACCATTTCCTCTATAAAATTAACCAACTAAAAATTGTTTTATGAGAACAAAGAAATCGATAACATAAAAAATTATTGGTTTCTAAATATAAAGTTTCAATGTGTACCTTTTGTGAGTGTTAGACATCATGGAGATCAAAATACTACTCCATTTGTAGTATCCATGTTATTGGATCCTTACCATAAATATTATTCATATCAAAATTTGGAATGTAGTGGTTCTTAAACCCAACATTGGAGTTTCTAAAATCAAAATTCATATTCCTTTTGTCCTCATCATGATTTTCATGGATTACCTTGTCACCACTGGGAAGCCTTTATTGCAACAACTTTGTCAAACCTTTCATGTCTTCTCTCAAACCCTCCATCTTCGCTCCCATTCCATCCTTAAAACCATCCATCTTAGCTTCCATGTCATACTTAAAACCATCCATATTAGATTCCATGTCTTCTTTTAAACCATCCATGTGATCTTTTAGTTCATATTTTGTTTTTTTATGAGAGTGAAATTTGTTGCACTTGGTCTCATAATTTTGAGATATCATGCTACAATTATTCCTATTCATGCTTCATAGTAGAGCATTATGAGGGCTTAATGGGTTTAAAATTATTTTGTTTTGGGGTAATTTTATAAGAATATACTAATATATATGCTTTAATATGCCTTTGGAATCACTTCAAATTGATTTTTCAAACAAAACATATGCAATTTAAAAACAAATACACACATTTGTCTTGCTTTTGGGAGCTCGATTTTGAAACGGTTGTAGCTTTGTAATTTTGGATCTTAAAGGTCTAAAATATAGTCTTGTTTTAGCCCTATGAATCTATTCTCTAATCACACAAGTGAGATTGATATTGGAGTCTTCAAAAAATATTTATGCCTGATCTCCCACGATGATATAATTGTAGACTTGTTCAGTAGAGAGAACATGTACAGAGTACCAGACGTCACTGTATATACCTTCAGCCTTGAAATTAATACATTAAAAACTATTGTCCATGCACTTTCAACCACTTTTTACAAAATTCAAATATTATTCCCGAAAAAGAAGTTATGATGATTTTCCCTAGGTCACATGTTTGAAATTGAATTTTGGAGCCTAAAAAAATCCTAACTTCCACAGATCATATCTATGAGACTATAGCAAACCAAGATCTAAAATATTTACACGATGTTCACCAAGATTTCTTCCCCATGTGGTCAAAATTGCAACATCTGAAACCTCTTAGAAAAAAAATTATATTGAAAATTCCAAGATGACCTGTTTGAAGAAGCGTAACCCTAGAATCCAAAGCTCTGATACCAAATGTTACGCGATGAGCTCAAAAAATAGAAGAAAATATAGATAAACGACTGAAAAATTATCCACTTTGTGGGGGAAACCTCATTTAAATTAAATAAATGAAAATGGTGATTAAAATGAAAAGACCTCCTTTCTATATATAGGAGTCTAAGGGGTCAAAATATAATCAGAGCCGACATAACAATAATAATGTAAGGGAACAACAATAACAATAGTGGGCTTCTATCAGGCACAATAATAACAATATAGGGACTACATGGGCACAATAATAACAATGAGGGGGATACACTAATTGTAACAATAAGGGGATATACTAGTATTATAGGGAGCTAACAATGGTGCTCCAACGCAACTACTTTAAGAACGCGTTCATCGATATTTGGGTTGACTTGAAATCCTAAAATAGCACAAGGAGCGATTTTGGTAGAGGAAGTGATTTTTTTCATTTTCCTCGTGTAATACAAGGTTATTATATGTAACATCTCTCTTCATAAGACAACATTTTAGCAGTTTCACTAGTGTTGGTTGTTGAGCAAAAGTAGGAAGAATTTTAGTTCCCTCGTCATGAAGAACAAGTGTTCCTACCATAATCCTTCATCTACATGTGCATTAATAAAAAAAATTGAAGATTGTGTACAATTATACCACATATAACGCATGGTAATTAAATAAAATAAATACATATCATTTTCCCCAAGTGTTATATTCGAAGAGAAAAGGCTCTTTTTAGTGGCATTTGACACTTAAGTTGGATATTTCTCTAACATGGATCAAGAAGTATTGTGATATAATATTGATATAATGTTAGAGATGCATCTTTCTTCAATAATGGAGGGATCCTTGAGTGGCTTCTTGGCAGTCTATAGGTCTTCTACTCCAGAACCTTGAGTGAAAATTAAGACATGCTCCCACCAATGCATCACAGGGCCGAGAAGTATCATTTTATTCTGAATTAACTATATAATGGATCCTTATAAATGGACGTATGAAATCTGAGTAAAAATGAAAATATATTGGGATTCATAATACATAATAGGCCCGAAAACTTAGGGTTATGAAGGAACAATTTTTTAAAACCATATAATGCTGAGTGGATATATGAAGACTTTTATTTTAAATCTACTCTCCTTTCAATAAAAATAACTTTTATAAACATTACAAAGAGTGGGAAAAATCCATTTCGACTTTAGCCAATGATAAGGGGACAAGGCATAAAAGTTTTTTATACAACTATTTGTTGTTTTATTTATGCCAGATCATGAAAGACATTCTTTTTGTTGTTTTATATATGACAGATCATGAAACACATTCTTTTATAGGAGTTATGGGGACCTAAATTTGATTTGGAGGAAGGAAGAGGATATTTTTATTTTTTCGATTTCATGAAGGGTACTAAGCATCATGGAGGAAAATTCACCTGACATATATATGAATGGATCTAGAGATAACAATATATCGACAATGGCTTACAAAAATTTTAAAATATTTGATGTGCAACAACACTAAGTAGAGGGAATTGACTTTGGTGAGATTTGTTAGCCTAATGATATGTTAACTTCTATTATATATTTTTTTGTTTATTTCTAATACATTTTATTTTCAGGTAAAAAAAATGGATGTGAAGATAAAATTACTAGATGGGCATTTGTAAGAATAAATATAGAGGAAGAGATAGAGAGGATTTGTGGTGAAGGGAATTAAATAATTGATATGTGAGTTGAAAAAGTCCCTGTCTGGGTTAAATCTATCCCAAAGGATGCGGTATAAAAAATTTGATACTTATATATTGTGACCATCCTTAAAAAAAAACAAATATATCAAAGTGTGTATTTAAAATTAGTTGGTGATCATCTTATTTATCTATTCCTATATTTGGATTATATGTTGAGGATTGGAAATGACTGGGAAATCATCCACAATATGGAAGCTTAGTTGTCCTATAAATTTGAAATGTATATATAGAGGAAGAAACTAGGAGAATTTGTAGTGAAGGGAAAGAAAGAATTGATATGAAAGATAAAAAATCCCATGTATGCGTTAGAGAAATAACCAAGGATGTGGTATAAAACATTTGATACTTATATATTGGGACTACCCTTCAGAAGAAGAAAATAAAATCATTTTGCATATTTTAAATTAGGGTGTGATGATAATGTTTATTTGGTCTTGTATTTGGATGATGTGTTGATGATTGGAAATGACCGAGAAATCATCCAAGATGTGGAAACCTAGTTGTCCTATAAATTTGACATGTAGGATGTTGGTGCAAAAAGTTTTATTTTTGACATGGAAATTAAAAGAGATTGGGAAAATGACAGACTCTAATTAAAAAGCTAAGGCTTTATTTTGGACCTAAGGCTTGATTCCCTCCCTCAATGATGTTGAAGGCATCATGACAAAAATATAGTACAAAAATCCTTCCAATATAGCCCATATCCCCTCTTGAAGGCCAAATAGAATATATAAATGTCATAAATGGTGGTTTAAGTACTTTTTTTTATCCCCTCAAACCTATAAGCTACCTTTAGGGTGCCCTACCTAAGTTTATACCCAAACCATTTTCAAGGAAATAAAATCAATATGTTGAGCTCAAAACATTGTAATGGTTCCTATATCCTATTTAAGATGGATATGATACTGTCAAGAAATTAAATATGGTGGTTTTAGGAATCATTCTTGGAGTTGGATTCATGGAACTTACTTCAGGTCTTAAGGCTTAATTTATTTCTTAACATTATCTAATGCCCCATATTCTATAATTGTGCCAAAAACATTTTAATGGTGACTATGTTTCAATTTTAAGAACAAATATCCATATAAAAATAATTTATGTAGGTTTCAGCATACATTGATGGCTCTTAATCCATAAAAACTAGGTTTTAGCACTAATCAGCAAGTTGCATCGCTGGACCTTGGTTCAAGTCTTTAGAATGACACCTAGATTTACAAAAATCCTAATGGTTCCAATATGCCTAGTAATAAGAAAGGGATACACTTGGTAGATCAATGTGTTGGCCTAGGTTGTTGTTCATAGCCATATATTCATGAATATTTCTTAAAGGCCTAAATTGTAGGTTTATTCTTACCACCATTTTTAGGAACCCCTAACCCATAGATTGTGTTAGAAAATTTTACTAGTGCACATAACTCTAATTAGAGACCAAATATACCCTTTGAAGGCGTTGAGTTTTTATTAGGCATTTATTAATATAATATCCATTCTTGTAAACTTGTTTTCCTCTTTCACCATAGTAAAGATATGAAGACCCATATCTATTTATAAAAACATCATGGTATCTTCAATATATTCACTCAGACCATCAAGATATCATTATGAGGTCATATTAGTGGATAAAGGTGTTATTATTGAGCCTTGATGACTAGAATCTTCCTTTATGGATTAAGGCATATGCTTCCTCCATATATGTATAGGGATAAAAGAATCATGTATCTAACATAAAATATCCCCTAAAGGTACCCATATCCTTAGTCAAAGGAAGGGATAATCTAGAGAGATGTTGTGTGATGGTTCAAGGAGTATTTTTCATTTGTGTATTTCAGAAATTATTTCTTTGGGGTCCAATCATTTGGCTCAAATGACCATGTTAGTGGCATGGAGACTCATAACTAGCACCCAAAATATTCTAATAATGCTTTTACCCATACTTTAAATAAAAATAATACATTCACGATGTCAATTGAAATATTTTGAGGTGTTGGTTCATAACCGTGATACTTAGAAGTGACCTTTATGGCCTACATTCCAACTGACCTTCCCTCACATAGTGAGAGAGCCTAGTATCCATATTTAATTCTATAATCCTATAATATCATTGATATACCCACTTTAACATCAAGGATAACCATTGGGAAAAATAAATTAATGGCCAAAGAATGCATACATTATTAGGAACATCCAAACATTATTAGGAATTCTTGTGTGGTATAGAATGCATGAATGTTCTTTCCATTCAATGTTATCTTTGGTGGGAGTGACAATTTTAACATAAGTGTTTGTTGATTTTATTTCCTTGTATTTAGGCTTGGACTCAAAAAACTATTAGTTTGGGCTACAAATACATCGAAACCTCTATTTTTCCAAATGGCTTTCAATATCTCTATTTTTCACATTATTATTTTGTAGTCTACAAAAATCTACCTTGGATAAACACACACACACATCTTTAAAAACCTATATATTCTATTCTTGCAATAATTTTTTATTTTTCGAATAACTCACACACACACACACACACACACACACACACATATATATAATCAACTTGTATTATAATATAATCAGTTATATTATATTCATGTATATGTAAATTATTAACAATGTATATTCTATAGTTTTACAAATTTGTTCAAGGAAAATTTATCATTTAGACAATGAGCACTCGACAAAAGAAAGTTTTTATTTATTAAAAATATTTCTCTGTTTTTTTCTTTTCTTTTCTTTTTTATGAAAATATTTCACTTTTTATTTCTAAAATAAAAATTATTTAATTCTATTAAAAGTCTTATATAGTAAACTAATCAAGGCATTGTAAATCCAAATATATATATGAATGTGTTGTAGCCACTACAACACCCTTTGAAATTTAACACCCATTTGAAATTTCAGAGCCCCTGACCATTTTGATAAAGGTGAGTTTGTTGTACCCTCAACTATGAACCTTGAGAAGGTCCCTTTCAATAAATTTTCGTTAGAGCTAATTCATGACTTATTCTTTTTTTAGCTCGTCGCAAAGTTGCAATCTCTACCAAAATACACATTCGCGACTATGCGACCTCGCAACCTTTCGCAATCTTTGCCAAAAGTCACATTCGCGACTATGCGACCTCGCAACCTTTCGCAATCTTTGCCAAAATTCACATTCGTGACTATGCGACCTCAAGGTCGCAAGATCGCAAGGTCGCAAGGTCACATCCTATCTCGACTGACCCGATTTGTGACTATGTGACCCCCATTAATGACCGCACGTGCGACCCCTTTATAAATAAAAGGGTTACATAGGTCTCATTTGACCTATGCAATGGAGTAAACAAGATGTCTAACAAGCCAACTAGAGCGTGTTTTCCTGGGTAAGTTGCCTAATCCTCCTGTTGTTTCCTATTTTGTTTGGATGTTTCCTTACCTGCCCCATACCCTAGCCTATTAATTTCCCTTGGCCCCATTCATTTGCAACCTCAAATCCTCACCATCACTCTAGCTAGGGTTTTCATCTCACCTATGTTAAATCCTCTTTTTCTGGCCTCTTCTGAGCCTTTCCTTTCCTCAAAATAACACATACACCCCTCCTTGGCTTTATGAGAGGGCCCTCAACTGTAGTTTACCCATCTCCCTTGGAGTTTTTTTCCCTTCTTTCACCTTGCTCCCTGCGACTCACGATCACTTAGATTTCTCTCAAAAATCCCTAATGCGACCTTGCGACCCTACGACTTTCCACCTTGCGACCTCGCGACCTAGTCACTAAGTTGCAAAGTCACTAAGTCGCAGATCATCGACTAACCACACAATCTTTAATTTGCGACCTGATGACCTTGCGACCTGGTTGGAGGTCGCCAAGTCATAGAGTCGCATATTTTAGATCTTCCACGCAGGTGCGACCTCGCGACTGTGCGACCTATTCGCTAGGTCTTCAAGATGAAAAACTCCCTAATCCTACATATAGTGACCGACACGGGTTGCAGCGACCTTACCTGAGTAGAAAAATAATTTAGAGGTCTATTCAGTCCCGTCATATTTTGTTATCATGTCGTATGTATTATTGTGGGTTTGTTTTATGAACATGCCAGGGGATATTGAACTTGAACTCGAGTGTGTTCCATCTCTCCAGCCTCAACCAATATAGGACCTCTAGCCATCCGAAAGAGAGACAAAAGCCCGGAGGTAGAGCTATAAGGAGATGACACGCCTCCTCTGCCACCCCCTATCTATGGATACATCGCCTGTGTCTTTAGAAAGGGAGATAAGATGACCTGGTATCAAGTTTATCAGGAATTCAGACAGCTGGAATTCCCAGAGGCTCTGGCAGACCAGCAAGTATATATTCAAGTAAAAAGGTCCATGTTTCACTACGTAGGTGCTCATCCACCAATATTCCCATGTGTGGAAATAGTTGAATGGATCCTCCAGAACGTCGATTCCAAGTCCTGGGTCATCCGCGACCACTCAAGGAAGACTTTTGCCAACCTGACTTGGAAGGACGCAGAAGTATACTATGCACTCCTCGCTAAGGAGGAATCCTTCAATGTCAATTGGGTCGCCACACATGAATTCCTAGTGCTATAAACCTTGAAGGGTTGGTGGGAGGACCCCAAGAAGTTTAAGGTGAAGAAGGATCAGGAGTATAAAACAGATGGCCTTAGGAAGGTCTATAAGCTCGTAGCAGCAATGATGTGCAGATTATACGACCAACAGGATGCCACTACCTTAAGTGGGGCCTTGGTCCCACTCATGTATGAAATCACTTCTTATGGCACCTATTTCAACTAGGCATACTTGGTAGTATCGGCCCTCAGAGCAAACATTTCTATAGCACATGTACCAGAAGAGGGATGCACATCGGAATTCTACATGGACTCTTACCTTTTAGATGCAGTGTGCGTGAGATGCCATTTTGAGGGATGGTCTCAAAATTGGGATGTAAAGCCCAGTGGGCCCATTCACAAATAACTGAATATGTTCTGGGCTTCCAGGTACAAGCAAGATATGGAATCCATCTCACACAATTTCATCCCCGCGCTCTATGGGAATATTTTCAGTAAAGATGCCCCTTGCATATCCAGTCGGAATATGGAAACAGTAACCCAAGTAGCCAAATGGTTCCCCATTACAGAGAGTACCTTTATCAGGGTCTTCTGATCATTCGAGGCGCCTCACGCACTACCCAAGTATTTCATTGATAAACTGCTGCTACAAGAGGTGTTCTACCAAATGTCAAGCAGGTTCTCCAAGGTCCTCAACAAAGGAAAAAAGAAGCCATGGCCTACCCTCCCGCTTACTATCGGTGCCTACACTGTTAAGGATTTCAAAGAAGTAGAAGCGGAGATGGAGGACATCAAAGGCTTTCACTTTGTAACCTTCGCCCATAGATCATATGATCCTGAAAGGATCATCCCTGCAGATTGAAAAACGGGCCAAGTTCAATTGGGAATACCAACACACAGAATTCCGTGTTGAGGAACAAGTTAGAAACTGGTACAACAAAGACATGGAAGTTGTGCCTGAATAATCAGCCGACCTGAATGGAGACCAAGGAATTCAAGATGATCAAACTCTGGAAGAGAGGGTCGACAATTTGAAAACGAAGGACCCCGTAGGGGGAGCATCTTCTTCCAAATCTAAAAGGCCAAAGAATACTACAAGTAGTAGTCTTTCTAAAGAGAAACAGGAAAGAAGAGACAAAGAGGCCACGGCACATCAACAGGCTGAGAAGAAGCTGAGAGAGGAAGAACTCAAAAGGACCCAAAATACCTTGGCATGAAAACATGAAGAAGATAAGAAAAATAAGCAGGCTGAAGAATAGCAGAAAGAGGAGCAGAAGAAGAAGTAGGCATAAGAGGCCCGCAAGAAGAAAGAAGAAGAAGAACAACAAAAGAAGGAGGTTGAGTGCAGGTTGAAGGATGAACAAGATAAAGAAGAGGATGGAAAAAGCAGAAAGGAAGAAGAAACTCAAAATTTGCAGGAAGGCTCATCCAAAGAAGCAAAGGGAAGTAAGACACTGCTCTCAAAGACCGGGGAATAAGTAGATATGACCCATATTGAGGTAACCCTGGAAAATCCCATGGAAAGTGTACACCTCCTGCTCCCAAAACTTGGCATCCGAGAAGAACAGGAAGATCATGTATTAGACATGACAAGGTTGTCTTACGACCAGCTCACACATAATATCATACACGAGAGGAGAAGATTCCTTGCACGGAATCTAGTCGAGCCCCTCACAATGACCACGGAAAAGGACATAGTCCTAGACACTAGGACTAATCCCATCATGATAGCATTAGCCAAAGCCACCTTCACATCAGCTACAGAGGAAAATGTCAGCAGGATGAGCAGGGAGATCTTGTTCCTACAGAACAAACTCCAGGCTTCCGAGCTGAGGGCAACTGAGGTTGAAAAGGAAAAGAAGGCACTGGAAGTAGAAAATCAAAGGCTACAATTCACAACCACTCAGGCCAATGAGCTATTGACCGCCATTCAAGGGGATTTGGTTACCTTAGAGACCGCCATGAAGCAGGTATATGAGGAGATGTTCACTATAAAATAGACAGTCTCCCCACTACTAAGGGCTCATTAAAATACTAAGAAGAAGACTACACAAATAAAAGAAGTCGTTGTGGCACTAGACAATATTCTTCAATGGTCCGAAAGGTATCCACAGGCTCCCGACACCCTGCCAAAGAAGGATAGGATCTGCACGCAGAATGACAAGGTACAGATATGGATGAAAATACAATCTAAGTATCAGCTTGTAAAGAATGTGGAAAAGGTGATATCTGCCTATGAACACCTGATCAGTGGCATTGATTCGATGGTAAAGATGCATCACATTCCTTCCTTGGGGGCATTGGACACACAGAAGACAAGGGAGGAAGTGACCCAAGACATCCAAGCATTTTTGGAACCCATAAGGAAAGCAGTTGTTTCCCAAAACCTTCCAACCTCAAAGGAGAACATTGACTTGTTCATCATTACACCATTCTAGATCTACACTAAGCTAGTATCAGATCTCCGTGAAGATGCGCACTCTGATTCCAGATGCTCTCGAGTGTTTTCACAGGTTGGGATAAAACACACCTTAGGTCACTCTAGTAGCTGCAGACTATCAGGCCTGGTAGACTTATCTGAGGGAACAACAATAGATAGAATTCTCAGACCTTTCTATCACACATCTACTCCCTTGAAAAGGAATAATGTTATAGGTCGTGGGTCAAAAAAAGGACCCAGTCGCACATCACAAGCAAGACCCAATCAAAGGTCGCAAGCAGGACCCAGTCGCAGGTCGCAAATAGGACCAAGTCACAGGTCACAACGTCACCTAAGTCGCAGACCATGCCAAAAGTCAAGAAGCTGAAAGGACAGGGCAACCCAAAGGCCACTTCTGGTTCTATAAGTACTCCCTCTGGGGACAATGTAAAGGAAATTTTTTGGACTCCACAGTGATGAGAAATAATTGTATTGCATTGAATGCATGATCCCGAGAATGAATACAAACCAATGTTTTGACTCCACTACTGGATTTGATGGAAAATCATGTGTGTTAGCATTATGAATATTATGTCTTTATGTATTTGCTATCTTTTATAATTGACTAGTATGTTTTTTTCTGTTCATATATCATCTGTATGTTTAAGATCTTTGGATGTGTCAATGATATGTGGATGTTTTAGCTTAGGTTTGTTTCAATAACTTAGTTGTTTATGTCGTTTTAATCTTTCAGAAAACGATTAAAGAATTGAAGGGTGTTTTGATCGTAGAGAACTGTTTCTTTGATGGTCAAGCAAGCTTGTTTATGAGCATGACCCTAATGATGTGTTGCTAACAATCTTTCCTTAGGCTGCATGTTTCATATCTTGCTTTGATATTTATACTGTTTCATTTTCAGGAGAACCCATCGACCGTTTGTTTCATATCATTCGAGTAGTCATGCATCCTATTGTTCACGAGATACCCTTCCATTCGAGAAAGGTATATTCAACGGTAGCTGGACCTACACCCTAGACGGGATCCCTATCACAAATGGTCTAGAGTTTAGTTGGGAATTTATACTAGGGAGATCCCCTTACTATTGGCAGGAAATTTTTCCTGTCAATAGATTTGGCCCTAGAAGGAGGGGTTGAATGGCAGGCTCCCACCACACAAGTAATATCCCTTTACAAACCCTATAGGGGGAAATCATATATGAAATACTATTCCTCCACCTCCTGAAAATTCCCCACAGGAGGACCCACCTTTCTATGAGGTCACCTCAAACCAACTGAGACCTTTTCATATGCTCGCCCATGATCTCATTAGAGGTCTGCAAAACCTCCCTGCCACTAGTTCCCTGGCCAATCCGCTAACTCTCAAGACACATCATACTTTCCAAGGTCTCCTAGTCAACTCCATGCCTTAGCTTATAGGTCTTATGCTCGAAGATTATGTAGATGCGATTGATCAGAATTCAGCTGAACATCTTGACATTGCCCGAGAGATCGACGGGGGTGGCCTTGAAGTTACCGAACCCTAACCAAACACCAGCCCCCAGCCCAACCAGCCTTTGAATGACAACACCCAAGAAAATGACCCAGCTGGGGGAGGGGCCAGGAGAGGTGGGGGACATAGAGCTCGGGGACACAGTCGAAACACAGACCGTACTCACCACCACCATAATTGAAACCAAGATCGACTACCCTTCATTTACAACTAGAGAAATTATAGAAACATTAGAAATATTGGGGATAGTAAAAACATGCACTCTCCACATGAGGGCGAAGCCTCCGGGTTTGGCACCAGAAGCGAGTCCAAGAATGAGATTGGGTATATCTTCATCCCGCCCCACCTTAGGGCCAAACGAGTTTAGCCCCTAACCTGAATGGCACAATCTCCTCTAGGCCTCCAGGGTCCCCTTCACGACATGCCCAGACACTCGGAGAAACATCTCCCTAAGTTCGACCCCGAGAAGGGTACGTTGGCCAAAGACCACATCAGTAATTTCTACCTTTCCTTACAAATGATGAGGGTACAATCCGACGATGTAGCATGCCAACTCTTTCCCCACACCTTAGAAAACAAAGTTGCTACTTGGTATCCTTCATTACCTGTCACTTCCATTTCCTCTTGGGAGCAATTCCTTCGCACCTTCCTCTAGAAGTTTTCTAAAGATAGGACTCCTTGCATGCTCCTCATAGAACTGAGTACTTTGAAGTGCCAGAAGAAGGAGAAGGTTAAGGACTTCAACCAATGCTTTTCCACCGTATTGAAAAAATTTCCCCCAAACATGGTCCTCGATGACTCCATCACCATCGATTATTACACAAGGGCCGTCCCTCGAGATATTGTCATATTTTTGAAATGTGAGGCTATAGCCACCCACAGGGGCTTCACTGTTGGAGCAATACTATAACACGTGGGTTCATATTGGGGGATATATAATGAGGAAAAAATGACACAATATATTGGGGGATATATAGGGGTTAAAGGGTTTATTTATTGGTTGGTATAAAAAATGGAGCTCAAAGTCAATGAAAAAATATAAAGGGGTATAAAAAATGTTAATGAAAAAATGGATGCCTACAATAAATAGTGAAAGTAGCGGATTTTTAAATTTGGAAGGTGTATTGGGTTTATATTGGTAGGGGGTTAAATAATGTGATTTTTAGAGGTATTTTCCAATATGTACTCAAATTAAGGGTATTGTTTAATATGCTATGATCACACGTGATATATTAGAGGTTCATTGAGTGAAGCCCCTGTGTAGCCACCTTAGCAGCAAACTACACCACTACCCTCGTTGTCGAGAAAGACATGCTTCCCATAGGGGCCATTGGTCATGATAGCCGGGATGAAAAAAAATTGGTCAGGAAAAGAACACGACCCTCAACCCATAAATCTGAGTACAAGGATAAGGACCCTTTTGATTTCGAGAGCATCACAAAATCCCTAAAGCTTTAACAAATGAGATCTATGATCTGAACAGGAAGAACAATGACTTTGTCTCAGGTAGAAAAATGAAAAATCATTTCTTTAGGAAAAACAATCTCACAACTAGTCACCCTCCGCTGAACCCCAATACAAACCTCAACGTAGAAGAGATTGGAAAATATAATTTCTGCTCTTTCCATCACGCTTCCCACTCAGAAAAATACCTACCCTCAATGGATTAATAGCATGACCGCTGTGGTAAATTAGCTCCTAAAAGATCAGATAGTGGGAGAGTTAAAAGAGGAGGGTGACTCAGATGGCGAGGAAGCCTCTCACCCGGATGAGGATTTGGGATCTACAGTCCTAACCTTCGAAATAATTCATAGAGAATGACCTCCTCCTTTAACAGAGGTAAACCTAGCCGATGATCCCCAATCCAAACCCCTTGAAATTACAGCCTAAGGACAAAAGGCCCATTTTCCGATCACTCTTTCGAGGAGAAGAGGAAGGCTTTCCTGAGGAAAATTCTGCCACCAAACAAGGGAAACCAGATTGCAACCCCTGAAAAATCTAGCCCCACTGCTGCCTGAGGCACCCCCAAGGCTAGATTGTCATCAAGTTCACCAAGCGCCTCTACGGAAACACTCACACACTAAGAATCAATATATAACATCGTTGAAGACATGAATAAGATGCGAGCCAACATATCCCTTTACGATCTTACCCGGATAGCCAACCAACAAGACTTGATTCTCAAAGCTTTCTCTAGCTCGTGTTCGATGAAAAAAACCACCTCGACATCCAAAGCTGTGAGCTCCACATCCTCCCAGGCCGCAGGGAGCCTCCAGTCCATTGTAAATGTCGTCAATGCAAACTCTCGAGTATCCACACCCCCTTTCTTTTGTCTTTTGGGATCTTCAATTTCAACGTCCACAATTTCCTCGTCGATTTTGGTGCATCCACAATTTCCATGCCCTTGTTCATATGCAAGAAATCGAACATCTGTCCTAAGAAGATCGATGTCAGGATCATTCAACTTGACAGATCCCAAGTCCCCACCGTGGGAAAATTAAACAATGTCCTGATCCGCCTATCCTCGGACTCCTGGTGCGTTAGTGCATTGACATAGTGGTCATGGATATCCCAGAAGCCTACGGTATGTTATTGAGATGAGATTGGTCATGCAGACTACAAGGATACTTCGCCACCGACAGGTCCCACTTGTGGCTCCAATACAAGGGCAGGAATAATCAGATCTGGGTTGAGAGCGAACCTTACATGAAACACATGGTGATCGACCTTGAGGCAACCAAAAAACCATTCATATTTTCACAAGAAGAGTTGGGCATGTGCTTCTTAGAGGGTGCTTTCAGATTCTATCAAACCTCTCAATCTCTAGTCACCCCAGATACCCAGTTTGAATTACTCTCGTCTATTGCTTTCCACCCTGCCATACCTGAGGGTGCACTAGATGTCTCTGCCGTGAGTACCCCTTCTATGCACACATGTGATCTTGAAAAATTTGAGGACAATGTCTGGAACCTGTACTATGACGGTTCTGAGACCCACAATGGGGTCGGTGTGGGTTGTATCTTGATAGATCCCCAAAAGAATAAGTTCCTAATCTCTTGTCGGCTGGAATATCAGTGCACCAATAATACAGCTAAATACGAGGCACTGATCCTTGGTCTCAAGAAATAAATCGACCTCAAAGTCAGTTGCTTAAAGGTAATCGGTGACTCTGAAATAATTACCTGGCAGGTACGCAACACAATTCACTGCCTATATTCCCATTTGAAAGGGTATCAAAAAGAGGTATGGAATTTTATTTCTGCCTTTGATGCTTTCGGTATTAATTCTGTACTTAAAATGCATAATGTAGTAGCTAATACGTTAGCAATTGCTGCCACTAGGTTCACCCCATTGAGAGATGGGTTTTCTATTGAAATTTTTTATAAGCCTACAGTGCCGAATAATGTAACAGGTACAATATTTCATGCTAAACGCGGACGTGTTCAAGGACGTCATCTTTGAGGAAGAAGATCATGACCTAGCCCTAAAAAAGGAAAGGGAGCAACACAAGGGGAATCCCATACCCAAAGGGGTGATGTCCCTCGAGAAGTTATTTCACCTACAGAACCGGTTTGGGGACCTCCCAACACAAAGGTGTAGAGTTCCACCCTACTACACTAGTAGGTGAACCTTGGGACGGAGGTAGAAAAAAAGTTCATTAATATCGGTACGAAATGCACCCCCCAGGAGAGGCAGTCCTTTATTTAATGATTCAAGAAATATCGAGACGTTTTTGCCTCGATATATGATGAGATACCGACTTATGACATGTGAATCATCCAGCACGTAATACGAATGAAGGAGGGAGTTAAGCATTTCTAGCAGAAGCTAAGGAAGGTGCATCCTACTATGGAACCGATGAACCAAAAGGAACTAAGGAAACTCTTGGATGCCCGCATTATCTTCAAAGTCCTACATTCAATGCGGGTGTCAAATTTGGTCCTAGTTCGCAAAAATTCTAGCAAAATTCGCTTATGTGTGGATTTTTAAAATTTGAACTGATCGTCAGACAAGGATAACTACCCAGTGCCTCCCATGGAGCAGATTATTCAAATGGTATCTGGGTCAGAAATTTTCTCATTATTGGATGGTTTCTCAGGGTACAACCAAGTACTGGTGGCTAAACTCGATCGTCTGAAAAGAACATTCAAGGCCAAGTGGGGGACGTTCACATTCAGACACATGCCATTTGGCCTAATTAATGTTGGGGCCACCTTCCGAAGGGCCATGGACATCGCCTTCCAGGGGCTAATGGGGCAAAGTGTGGTGGTCTACCTTGATGATGTCATCATGTTCTCCAAGCATAAATGTGACCACTTGGACTACCTCAGACATATTTTCGAAAGGTGCCGAAAATATGGGATCTCGCTTAACCCCAAGAAGAGCATCTTCATAGTCTCTGAAGAGAATATATTGGGCCACATCCTAACCTAAGATGACATAGTAGTGGACCTGGAACGTGAAAAATCCATCGCCCAAATTCCTCCACCCAAGTAGCAAAAAATCCATGCAGTCGTTTCTCAGAAAAATCAACTTCCTACGAAAGTTCATATCGAACTTCACCCAAATCGTGAAACCTATGCAGGGTATGATCAAGAAGAATGAAAATTTTAAATGGAATCCTACCAAGAAAGAAGCATTCGATAATATTAAACAGACCATCATAGAAGCACCTGCCCTTCATAGCCCAGATTTCAGCAAAGGCTTTATCTTGTATACCTTTTCCTCAAACTCGTCTCTTGCAGCCATCCTCACTCAAAAATATGACAGCAATGACGAGTGGCCCATATCGTTCAAGAGTGCAGGGTTGCAAGGTGTCGAGTTGAATATGCCGATATTGAGAAGAAATATTACGCGGTGTATAAGGTGGTCAAACATTTCAGGTCATATATTTTGAAGAATCATGTCACGGTGTTCGTACCCCACCAAGCAGTACGCCCATTATTCATGCAGCAAGAGCTAGGTGAGAGACAAGGCAACTGGATGGCATGCCTTCAAGAGTATGACTTTGAATATAGGCTTGCGGATACTCTCAAAGGGCAAGGGCTATGCCAGATGGCTGCTGAAGCCGTAGACCCGCAAGGCAATGATGAG
This sequence comes from Pinus albicaulis, assembly GCA_034641835.2. Classification (NCBI taxonomy): domain Eukaryota; kingdom Viridiplantae; phylum Streptophyta; class Pinopsida; order Pinales; family Pinaceae; genus Pinus; species Pinus albicaulis. The sequence continues at coordinate 140,814,159 of CM076575.1, forward strand.
GAATGTTGGGATCATGAAATAGATATGTGCTAAGTCAAAAACTCACCTCAGCAAAATGCCCCGTCATGGTATGTCAATCTCCTACACTATCTTAGTTGCAGTGTCATGGACCCCACCTTAACAGCCCAGCAAAAATAAGAAATAAGGATAAAGGCTGCATCCTACCAACTGGTACAGGTCAAGTTGTTCCGCAAACATCACAACAGTGTCTTGCTACCTTTCCTAGAGCATGATGAGGCCCAACAGGCCCTAAAAGAGCTACATGATGGCCCAGTCGGTGGGCACTACGCAAGAGATGTCACAGCTCAGAAGATTATGTGAGCCAGTTTTTATTGGCCCACTTTGATTAAGGACACACACGCTTATGTACAGAAGTTCCTTTCATGTCAGAACTTTGCCAACAAAGAATATCAATCTTCCACCCAATTATAGTCTGTCACGGTGGAATAACCATTCCAGTAGTGGGGGTTGGACATGATCGGAGAATTTTTTCTGCACTCCTCCAAGCAACACCGATATATCCTCACGGCCACAGACTATTTCACGAGGTGGGTTGAAGCAATACCGTTGCGCCAAATCAATGATCAGGAGGTAATAGCTTTCATCATTCAGTACATCATGACCAAGTTTGGCATTCTAGCCTCCCTTATTTTTCATAGTGTTACTTCTTTTTCGTCATTTAAATTATAGGAATTTGCTTTAGAAAACGGTATAGTGCTAAAAAATTCCGTCGACTACTACCCCCAAGGGAAAGGGTTAGCCAAATCGATCAACAAGAACCTTATACGGATCATCAAAAGGACCTTGCTATCCCAACACCGAAACTGACATAACACCCTCCATAATGCCCTCTCAGCTGATCGAGTCACACCAAAATCGTCCCTGGGAAATTCCCCTTTTTCTTTGGTCCATGGGAAAGAAGCAATTCTTCCTCCCAACCTTTCTCTCTTGGCCCTTCAGTTGTTACAAGAAACAGATGGTACCCCATTCCCTTCCCTGCAAGCCCGCATAGAAACTTTGTAGAAATTAGGGGAGGAAAGGCTGAAAGCCCAAGAAAAATTTTCCATTGACCAGAGCCGGATAAAACGATGTTTTGATAAGAAGTCCGTCAGGAACAAGGTTTTCTAAGTTGGCGACCTCGTCCTAAAGTGGGAAAAGTCTCACGAAGATAAGGGGAAGCACACCAAATTTCAAGCCCTATGGACAGGTCTGTTCTAGATCCAAGAAGAGGTCAGTTCCCACACATATAAACTCCAAACCCTAGAAGGGAGGATCGATATCCTCCCGGTAAATGGGCACGACCTCAAGCACTGCTTCACTTGACAGCTCTAGGGCTGTCACAATTCTCTGTACCATAGTTTTGTTTCCTTTTCTTTTCTGTCCTTTTCTTCATTATTTTGTGTTGTTTAAATAAGCAACTTGCCTTGAGCAAGCTCTCGGAACTTCATTCCCCTTATTCCTCAACAAACATAGTAGTTAATCAATTGACAAGCGGTACTGGAATATTTTCCTGTTAAGGATCGACCTTGGAACACAAAGTAGCCCAATTTTGGTTGTGATAGACACCCCATGTGGAGACACGACCAAGTCCGAGGACTTAAGTGCAAGTAGCTCGCCCAGTGTGCTAGCCCGAAAACCATTGTAAAAGAAAGGAATTTTTCGTGGAATAGGTGACTGGATGGAAGGGGAAAAGGGCCAACCCCAGAGGGCAAAAGGATACTCGGGAAAACCCAAAGGTCTCCAATAGCAAAACAGGAGAAACCTCTCTTGTAAGTAACATAAGTCGAGATCCCTCATCCGCCTAGGCAGTACTTGCCACATGAAAATAAGTGCCTTGGGTACATTTAAATAAGTGGTATTAGCAAATTAAATAAAGGGTAAAGCATCGAGAAAGGCTTCCTGTGCAGAGAGGTGATGCGATGGCTCAACTGGGGTAATGACCAGGGTCACTAGCAGTGGAGCAACGTCTCTAACTCCTAGGCAGTGAATCTTCCAGGGCCACCAGGCTCATTGGAAGTGAAGCAACACAAGGGGACCAAATAGCTATATCGAATCCTTGAAGCCCATGAGATTAATCTGACCCCTTCTGTCCGGTCTCCGGAAATGGAATCACTATGAAAAAGCATTTCACGGAGTGCAAACAAGTGAAGAAAACACATGAGGGTCATAGATGAGAATCGTGAGACCCACGAGAGTGAAAGGAACAGCCTGCTAAGCCCCCCACCCCCCTCAAAGATTAAGCACAAGCAGAGGTTTCAGGTTCTACCAGTGAATCGCCATTTTTTGTAGCCGCTACAACACCCTCCGAAATTTAACACCCATTTGAAATTTCAGAGCCCTTGACCGCTTTGATAAAGGTTAGTCTATTGCACCCTCAACCACGAACCTTGAGAAGGTCCCTTTAAAGCAATTATCTTTAGAGATAATTCTTGACTAATTCTTTTTTTAGTTGGTCACAAAGTCGCAATCTCTACCAAAATATACATTTGCGACTATGCGACCTCGCGACCTAGTTGCAAGTTTGCAAGGTTGCAATCTCTATAAATATGCACATTCACGACTATGTGACCTAGCGACCTTGCGACCTTGCGACCTCAAGGTCACAAAGTCGCAAGGTCGCAATCTCTACCAAAATGCGCATTCGCGATTATGTGACCTAGTGACCTTGCGACCTCAAGGTTGCAAGGTCGCAAGGTCGCAAGGTCACATCCTACCTCGAATGACCCAATTTGAGACTATGCGACCCCCATTAATGACCACATGTGTGAACCCTTTATAAATAAAAGGGCCGCGTAGGTCGCATGCGACCTGCGCGACGGAACAAACAAGACGTTTGACAAACGAACTTGAGCGCATTTTTCTCGGGTAAGTTTCCTAATCTTCCTGCTATTTCCTATTTTTTTTGGATGTTTCCTTGCCTACCCCATACCATAGCCTATTAATTTCCCTTGGCCCCATTCATTTGCAACCTCAAATCCTCATCATCACTCCAGCTATGGTTTTGATCTCACTTGTGCTAAATCCTCTTTTCCTGGCCTCTTCTGAGCGTTGCCTTTCCTCAAACTACCATAGACACCCCTCCCTGGCTTTCTTAGAGGGCCCTCAACTCTAATTTACCCATCTACCTTGGATTTTTTTCCCTTCTTTCACCTTGTTCCTCGTGGGTCGCGATCACTTAGATTTCTCTCAGAAATCCCTAATGCGACCCTGCGACCCCGCGACTTTGCGACCTCATGACCTGGTCGCTATGTCGCAAAGTGGCTAGGTCGTAGATGATCGACTGACCACATAATCTCGACTTTACGACCTGGTCGCACGTCGCCAAGTCACAGAATCGTAGATTTTAGATCTTTCACGCAGGTACGACCTCGCGACTGTGCGACCTGGTCGCTAGGCTGCCAAGTCGCAAAACTCCCTAATCTTACATATAGCAACCGACAGGGGTCGTAGTGACCTTACATGAGCAACCAAATCATTTAGAGGTCTAGTCAGTCCCGTCATATTTTGTTATCATGTCGTTCGTCTTATCATGGGATTGTTTTATGAACATGCCAGGGGATATTGAAGCCGAACTCGAGTGTGTTTCCATCTCTTCGATCTCAAGTGATATGGCACCTCCAGTCGTCTGGAAGAGAGATAAAAGCCCATAGGTAGAGCTATCAGGGGATGACATACCTCCGCCGCCACCCCCTATCTATGGAGAAACCGCCCGTGTCTTTGGAAAGGGAGATAAGATGACCTGGTATTAAATTTATCAGGAATTCACAAAGCCAGAATTCCTGGAGGATCTGGTGGACCAGCAAGTATATATTCAAGTCAAAAGGTCCAAGATTCACTACCTAGGCACTCATCCACCAATATTCCCATGTACGGAAATAGTCAAATGGATCCTCTAAAATGTTGATACCAAGTTCTGGGTCATCCGCAACCAGTCAGGGAAGACTTTTGTCAATCTGACTGGGAAGGATCAAAAATATACTATGCACTCCCCGCTAAGGAGGAATCCTTCAATGCCGAGTGGGTCACCACACATGAAGTCCCAGTTCTAAGAACCTTGAAGGGTTGGTGGGAGGTCCTCGAGAAGTTTAAGGTGAAGAAGGATGAAGAGTATAAAATAGATGGCCTTAGGAAGGTTTATAATCTTGTAGCAGCAATGATGTGCATATTATACGGCCGATAAGACACCACTAACTTCAGTGGGTCTTGGGTCCCACTCATGTATGCAATCACTTCTTACGACAACCATTTCAACTCTGCTTACCTGTTTGTATCAACCCTCAGAGAAAACATTTCGGCAGCACAGGTACCAGAAGGGGGATGTGCATTGGAATTCTACATGGCCTCTTACCTCTTATATGCAGCATGCATGAGATGCCATTTTGAGGGATGGTCACATAACTGGGATATAAAGCACGGTGGGCCCATTCAAAAAGAAATGAACATGTTATGGGCTTCTAGGTACAAGAAAGATATGGAATCCATCTCACACAATTTCATCCCCGCGCTCTATGGGAAGATTTTCAGTAAAGATGCCCCTTGCATGTCCAGTCAGGCTATGAAAACAGTAACCGAGGTAGCTACTTGGTTCCCCATTACAGAGAGTACTTTTATCAGGGTCTTCGGATCATTGAAGGTGCCTCATGCACTACCCAAGTATGTCACTAATAAACTGCTGCTACAAGAGGTGTGCTACCAAATGTTGAGCGGGTTCTCCAAGGTCCTCAAGAAAGGAAAAAAGAAGCCATGGCCTACCCTCCCGCTTACTATCGGTGCCTACAATGTTAAGGATTTCAAAGAAGTAGAAGTGGAGGCGGAGGACATCAAAGGCTTTCACTTCGTAGCCTTTGTCCATAGATCATATGATCCAGAAATGATCATCTTTTCACACTGCAAACGAGCCAAGTTCAATTGGAAATACCAACACACAGAATGCCCTATTGAGGAACAAGTAATAAACTAGTACAACAAAGGCAGTGATGTCATGCCTGAAGAATCATCCGACCTAAATGGAGACTAAGGAAGTTAGGATGATCAAACTCTGTAAGAGAGGGTCAAAAATTTGAAAAGGAAGGACCCTGTAGGGTGAGCATCATCTTCCAAATATAAAAGGCCAATGAATACTATAAGTAGTAGTTTTTCTAAAGAGCAACAGGAAAGAAGAGACAAAGAGGCCAAGGCACAACAAGAGGCTAAGAAGAAGCCGAGAGAGAAGAACTCAAAAGGACCCAAGATACCTTGGCACGACAACAGGAAGAAGATAAGCAAAAGAAGCAGGTTGAAGAACAACAAAAGAAGCAGCAAAAAGGGGAACAGAAGAAGAAGTAGGTAGAAGAGGCCTGCAATAAGAAGGAAGAAGAAGAATGACAAAAGAAGGAGGCCGAGTGCAGGTTGAAGGAGGAACAAGATAAAGAAGAGGCTGAAAAAAGGAGAAAGGAAGAAGAAACTCAAAAGTTGCAAAAAGGCTTATCCAAAGAAGCATAGGGAAGTAAGACACCGCTCTCGAAGACTGGGGAACAACCATATCTGCCCCATATTTAGGTACCCCCGGCAACTCCCATGATAGGTGTACACCTCTCGCTCTTGGAACTTGGCATCCTAGAAGAACATGAAGATGATGTATTAGACCTCACAAGGTTGTCTTACGACCAATTCACACATAAGATGAGATAGGAGAGGAGAAGATGCCTCGCATGGAATCTAGTCAAGCCCCTCGCAGTGACCATGGAAAAGGACATAGTCCTGGACAGTAGGACTAATCCCATCATGATAGCATCGGCCATAAATTCCTTCGCAACAGCTACAAAGGAAAATGTCAATAGGATGAGCAAGGAGATCTTATTCCTACAAAACATACTCCAGGCTTCAAGGTAGACTGCATCTCAGGTTGAAAAGGAAAAGAAGGCACTAGAAGTAGAAAAGCAAAGGCTCCAATTCACAACCACTCAGGCCAACGGGCTACTGACCGCCATTCAAGGGGAGTTGGTTACCTTAAAGACTGCCATGAAGCAGGTATATGAGAATATGTTCACTATAAAAAAAATGCTAGCTACTAAGGGCTCAGGTAGAGACTAAGAAGAAGACTCCACAACTAAAAGAAACCTCCACGACACTAGACAATATGCTTGAATGGTTTGAAAGGTATCCACAGGCTCCTGACACCCTGCGAAAGAAGGATTGGATCTCCACGCAGAACGACAAGGTATAGATACAAATGAAAATACAATCCAAGGATAAGCTTGTAAAGGATGTGGAAAAGGTGATGTCTGCCTATGAACCCCTGATCAATGGCATTGATTCAATGGTAGAGGTACATCAAATTCCTTCCTTGGGGGCATTGGACACACAGAAGACAAGGGAGGAAGTGACCCAAGACATCCAAGCATTTCTGGAACCCATCAAGCTAGCAGCTATTTCCCAGGACCTTCCAGCCTCAAAGGAGAACATTGACCAGTTCATCATCACACCAGTCTGGATCTACACCAAGTTGGCCTCCCAATACAATCAGATCTCCGTGAAGAGGCACACTTTGATTCCAAACACTCTCGAGTGTTTTCACAGGTTGGGAGAAGACACACCTCAGGTCACTTTAGTAGCCGCAGACTATCAGGCTTGGCAGACTTATCTGAGGGAACAACAACAGATAGAAGTCGCGGGCCTTTCCCTCACACAGTTGCTCCCTTGAAAAGGAATAATTTTACAGGTTGCAGGTCGCAAACAAGACCTAGTCGCAAGTCGCAAGCAGGACCCAGTTGCAGGTCACAAATAGGACCAAGTCGCAGGTCGCAACATCACTCGGGTCGCAGACCATGCCAATAGTGAGGAAGCTGAAAGGACAGGGCAACCCAAAGGCCACTTTTGGTTCTATAAGTACTCCCTCTAGGGACAATGTAAAGGACATTTTTTGGACTCCACAGTGATGAGAGATAATCTTATTGCATTGAATGCATGATTCCGAGAATGAATACAAACCAATGTTTTGACTCCACTACTGGATCTGATGGAAACTCGTGTGTGTTAACATTATGAATATTATGTCTTTATGTATTTGATATCTTTTATAATTGACTAGTCTTCTTTTTCTGTTCATATGTCATTTGTATGTTTAAGCTCTGGATGTGTCAATTATATGTGGATGTTTTAGCTCAGGGATGTTTCAATAACTTAGTTGTCGATGTCATTTTAACCTTTCAGAAAATGCTTAAATAATTGAAGGGTGTTTCGACCGTAGAGAACTGTTTCTTTTATGGTCAAGCAAGCTTCTTTATGAGCATGACCCTAATGATGTGTTGCTAACAAAATTTCCTTAGGCTACATTCTTCGGATCTCGCTTTGCTATTTATAATGTTTCATTTTCAAGAGAACCCATCGACCGTTTGTTTCGTATCATTCGAGTAGCCGTGCATCCTTTTGTTCGCGAGATACACCTCTATTCAAGAAAGGTATATTCAATGGTAGTTGGATCTACAACCTGAATGGGATCCCTATCACAAATGGTCTAGAGTCCAGTTGGGACTTTATACCGGGGAGATCCCCTTACTGTTGGCAGGGCATTTTTTTCCGTCAACAAAATGATAAATTATAATCAAGGCATTGTAAATTAATATATATATATGAATGATAAATTATATATAGAGAAAGAGTGTGTACATTATTCATTCTAGAAATGTGAAAATCATAGCTTATTATGAAATTTATAGATTGTTCTAAGTCATATCGCCAATTTATGTAAAATTATTTTTATGTCACTATTAAGTGACATATAGTGGTGGTGTTCATTAGTTTCCCATACCAAAACAAATCCAGAATTTATTTACACTTTTACAATGTTGAACATCACTGTTAGAGGGTTCGTACGACTGGCGTATTCCCATTGCCACCACTGCGGCTACCAAGCTCGAGGGAATACATCAGTCGTCTCTCTAGTCTTGTAGCTTAAGAAGTCCTCACATCGAGTGAGTCATTCTCATTTATTTTATATTTTATTGAATTTCTCAAAATTTCCCATCAATTAAAATTTGAAAGATAGAAATTTATTTCAAAATTTAGAAACATTAATGAATCACTCTAGTCTATAAATTTTAAAGATAGAAATTTATTTCAAAGTTTAGAAACATTAACTAAACACCTTAATCAATAAATTTTAAAGATAGAAATTTATCTCACCCTAATCCATAATATGTAAAATATGTGGTGATATTCGACTTGAAAATATAAGCTACTTTTAACATCTTGATTGTTAAATTTGAAAACGCTGGTTCCTTGGCCCACCTCTCCCATCAGTTTGACGAAACGCCAAACAAAACTCCCCACTGAATTTCTCGGCACATTTATTATCTGCAGACATTGCTGCCATTCGTCATGTTAATCGAGGTGAATGTTACGCCTTACCTAGTCTTATTTATCAGTCACGTTAATCGAGGTGAATGTTACTCCTTACCCACTCTGACAAAACCTCGAATTCAAGGCGAATGCTACTCCTTACCCACTCCAATGAAAATTTATGTTTTATTTGTTTTATTTTTAATGATTAATAAACATTTTTAAATATTTAAAAAATCTAAACTTACACATTTTTAATTGATTTTGAATTATTATAGGTTTATTGAATTGATTCCTGAATGTTAATTATGTCAACAACTTTTTAAGCAGATTTAGAACTTTGCCGGGACAATCAATCATAAGTGAATGAAGTTTAACTATAGTAACAAGTATCATAATTGTTGATTTATATATGCGTGATAGATTTTAGAATATAAATCTCATTGAACATTAAGAGTAAATGTTTTGAAAGTCTAAAATTACATATTTTTAATTGATTTTGAATTATTATGTATTTATTGAATTTTATATTAAATTTAATTTTTGAGTTTTTTTTAATAAATTTATTTTTATTGAAATATAAATAATAATTACTTGAAAATTTTCAAGATATAGTTTGCTAAATTTTAGAACATTTCATGTTTAGAATACACACTCTATTTATAATCCAAGATAAATATTGGGGGTAGAAGCTACAGAGGTTGGGGGGCAGATGCGCAGAATGCAGAGCAATAGGCAGAGGGAGTCTGCGCAGCTTCACTCTAGGACTGAGACTTCACCCCTGATTGGAATCAATTAGAGTCCAGAGCAGAAGGAGGAGAGGTAAATGTAAATGGGAACATGTGATGGAGAAAAGGGGCAGAGGTTCGGAGGATAAATAGGTGAGCGGATGAGGATTGTAAGTGTGGCCATGAATGATCTTCGCACGGTACTGTGTGTGGAGCTCAGGCAAGTGAGCAGGCGCAGAGGGGTAGGCGTGACAGCAATACTAATTATACATCATGGACATTACTGGCAGTATGGGCGAGGTGATGATCAGGGTCAGATGACACCATGCCTATCTGATCTGCGTTATCTCTGGTTCTGGGAGGAGCGTGCGAGGAGTTAACGGTAATTGGATCCGCTCCAGGTTGGGAATTTCGTTGGAGATTTCCGTAGTCCGCATGAACTAAGATTTGATGTTCCCTCATGTCAGGTGTATCACCCGCATCCGGGGAAAAAACAATAAATTTATTATTATATATACTTAAAATCAATTAAAAATGGTGTAAATTTAGATTTTTAATATTTAATGTTTTGGGTAAGCCACTCATAATCACAAACAATAAAAATTAATCATCCACTAGAAATATAGGATGTTGCAAAAAAAAAAAATTATTTTTGGAAATCTTGATAAAAACAGAAATGATAATTACAATTTATTGAGGCTTACCCATTAAGGTGTAGATTTATATATGTCTACTATATTTCAAGTTATATCTCTTTATGGGACTATCGAGTCTATTCATTTTTAACATTTTTATTTATTTTCCCATTTTTATAAGAAATATACAAAACTATAATCATGATGATACCCTACAATGGAAAGCCTAACTACTACTTAAATAAGAATTTAGTAATAATAAAATTTTTTTACAGTTATTAATTAAATATATATTATTGATTTTTATGAAAAAAATTAATAAATATATATTATTTATTTTTTGTGATGAATTAATGTTTTTAATTGAAATTTAGAAATAAATAAAGGAGAATTTTGTGTTTTTTTATTATATATTTTGTAGTTAAATTTATTTAGAATTTGATAAGAATATGTTGAACTATTAATTTTATTTATGAATTGTATATAATATTAGAGTCTTAGAAATTTATGCGTCAAATTTATTTATATATATAAAAAAAAGTGAACAAACCAAAAATTATTTGATCCAATCCTTATGAAAAAAATATAAAACATATAATAATTATTAAAAAAAAATCAAAAATAAAAACTACAAATTATTAAGATAAAAAAAACAATTACATTTCTACCACATAGCTCTTATATATATATATATATATAATTAATTTCATTTATATACATGATAATGTTATGTCCCACCTCATTACATTTCTACCACATAGCTCTTATATATATATATATATATATATAATTTTATTTATATATATGATAATGTTATGTCCCACCTCATTATATTTCTACCACATAGCTCTTATTTCTATATATATATATATATATAATTTTATTTATATATATATGATAATATTATGTCCCACCTCCTCAAGCACTCTCGAATAGAAATATCATACATAGAAGTACCATTCCTTTTACTTTTAAATCATGATAAATGGTGGTCCTTCCACACCTCATACATCATGAATGGTGTACTTCTTTCCACATCTCATTCACATAATAATAAGTTATAAACAAATGTGTTAATGTTTAAATGTGATAATTATTATTATTTTTTTTTTCCCAGAGTGAACACATACCAAACCCACTTTTATTTTTGTCGTACTTTTTATGTCAAATTAGAATGCAATTTTAATGCCAACTACATAATATGTGAGTTTTTAATATATATTTGTATTTTTAAATATTTTTGACACAGAAATTAATTTTTATGTAATTATTAAATTTAATTTATTTTTAAAGTGTGATATTTTGTCTTTTATAAGTGAAGTTTTTTCTAATCTTTTATGATATATAAATAGTATAGATTTATCTTAACAATAAATTTAGTAAGAGTAGGAAGGATCAAATCTCTTGAGGTGAAAATCTTTAAAGTCTAAAATTAGAATAAAATGTTTGCACGAAGTTTGATCTTCTAAATATATAAAGCAAAACCACTAGTAATTTTTCATTTTTATGTTGAATTTTTTAATTTATAAAATGGGTCAAATTTTTCTGAACACAATGAAATCCACTTTTATTTCTGTTGTACATTTTATGTCAAATTAGAATGCAATTTTAATGCCAACCACATAATATGTTAGCTTCTAATATATTTTTTTCTTTTAAATATTTTCTAATACCCAAATTAATTTTCATGTAATTATTCCTAATCCCTCATGATATGTAAATAGTACAAATCTATCTTAACCACCAATTTAATCAAAGCTAAGAGGGATCAAATTTCTTGAGGGAGAAACTTTTAGAATCCAAAATTGGAATAAAAGAGACCATTTTCATTTTTTATGTTGAATTTATTAATTTATAAAATGAATCGGATTTTACTTGGGCATAAAATAGTGAGACTACTCAAAATGTTTTAATTATACTTTTTTTTTCAATTTTTTTATATAATGTATCTATAGTTTTATTTTATGGTTTTAAGGCTTCTGTGGTTATCATTCATTGTCCAAAAGATGGATCTCGTCGGGATTCGAAACGTCAACCAAGTTTTTTTGATACTGTAGATAATTTGGAGAATTTTACAATGAGTTCTATTTTAACTTTTAATTATTTTATTTCTCTATAAAATTGATATAAGATTATGTTGTTGTGAGAGTGGAACTTTTCTACCACTTTTTCTTAGTAGGAGCACTTAGAGTGATATTATTGATAATTTCTTATACTAAACAAACCAAACATGCATATGTGTATTTTTTTAGTATATCTCACCTGACATATTTTATTTAGGACATATTTTATTTATGGTTGAGAGTGAGTGCAGGTTGAAGAACAAGATAAGCGAAAGAAGCAGGTTGAAGAACAACAAAAGAAGCAGCAGAAAGAGGAACGGAAGAAGAAGCAGGTAGAAGAGGCCCGCAATAAGAAGGAAGAAGAAGAATGACAAAAGAAGTAGGCCGAGTGCAGGTTGAAGGAGGAACAAGATAAAGAAGAGGCCGAAAAAAGGAGAAAGGAAGAAGAAACTCAAAAGTTGCAAAAAGGCTTATCCAAAGAAGCATATGGAAGTAAGACATCGCTCTCGAAGACTGGGGAACAACCATATCTGCCCCATATTTAGGTACCCCCGGCAACTCCCATGATAGGTGTACACTTCTCGCTCTTGGAACTTGGCATCCTAGAAGAACATGAAGATGATGTATTAGACCTGACAAGGTTGTCTTATGACCAGTTCACACATAAGATGAGATAGGAGAGGAGAAGATGCCTAGCATGGAATCTAGTCCAGCCCCTCGCAGTGACCACGGAAAAGGACATAGTTCTGGACCCTAGGACTAATCCCATCATGATAGCATCGGCCATAAATTCCTTCGCAGTAGATACAAAGGAAAATGTCAATAGGATGAGCAAGGAGATCTTATTCCTACAAAACATACTCCAGGCTTCAAGGTAGACTGCATCTCAGGTTGAAAAGGAAAAGAAGGCACTAGAAGTAGAAAAGCAAAGGCTCCAATTCACAACCACTCAGGCCAACGGGCTACTGACCACCATTCAAGGGGAGTTGGTTACCTTAGAGACCGCCATGAAGCAGGTATATGAGAATATTTTCACTATAAAACAGACGCTAGCTACTAAGGGCTCAGGTAGAGACTAAGAAGAAGACTCCACAACTAAAAGAAACCTCCGCGACACTAGACAATATGCTTGAATGGTCTGAAAGGTATCCACAGGCTCCTGACACCCTGCGAAAGAAGGATTGGATCTCCACGCAGAACGACAAGGTACAGATACAGATGAAAATACAATCCAAGGATAAGCTTGTAAAGGATGTGGAAAAGGTGATGTCTGCCTATGAATTCCTGATTAGTGGCATTGATTCAATGGTAGAGGTACATCACATTCCTTCCTTGGGGGCATTGGACACACAGAAGACAAGAGAGGAAGTGACCCAAGACATCCAAGCGTTTCTGGAACCCATCAGGCTAGCAGCTGTTTCCCAGGACCTTCCGGCCTCAAAGGAGAACATTGACCAGTTCATCATTGCACCAGTCTGGATCTACACCAAGTTGGCCTCCCGATACAATCAGATCTCCATGAAGAGGCACACTTTGATTCCAAACACTCTAGAGTGTTTTCATAGGTTGGGAGAAGACACACCTTAGGTCACTTTAGTAGCCGCAGACTATCAGGCTTGGTAGACTTATCTGAGGGAACAGCAACAGATAGAAGTTGCGGGCCTTTCCATCACACAGTTCTCCCTTTAAAAGGAATAATTTTACAGGTTGCAGGTCACAAACAAGACCTAGTCGCAAGTCAAAAATAGGACCCAATTGCAGGTCACAAATAGGACCAAGTCGCAGGTCGCAACATGACCTGGGTCGCAGACCATGCCAATAGTGAGGAAGCTGAAAGGACAAGGCAACCCAAAGGCCACTTTTGGTTCTATAAGTACTCCCTCCGGGGACAACGTAAAGGACATTTTTTGGACTCCACAGTGATGAGAGATAATCTTATTGCATTGAATGCATGATTCCGAGAATGAATACAAACCAATGTTTTGACTCCACTACTGGATCTGATGGAAACTCATGTGTGTTAGCATTATGAATATTATGTCTTTATGCATTTGCTATCTTTTATAATCGACTAGTCTTCTTTTTCTGTTCATATGTCATTTGTATGTTTAAGCTCTTTGGATGTGTCAATGATATGTGGATGTTTTAGCTCAGGGATGTTTCAATAACTTAGTTGTCGATGTCATTTTAACCTTTCGGAAAATGCTTAAATAATTGAAGGGCGTTTCGACCGTAGAGAACTGTTTCTTTTATGGTCAAGCAAGCTTCTTTATGAGCATGACCCTAATGATGTGTTGCTAACAAAATTTCCTTAGGCTACATTCTTCGGATCTCGCTTTGCTATTTATAATGTTTCATTTTAAGGAGAACCCATCGACCATTTGTTTCGTATCATTCGAGTAGCCGTGCATCCTTTTGTTCGCGAGATACACCTCTATCCAAGAAAGGTATATTCAATGGTAGCTGGACCTACACCCTGAACGGGATCCCTATCACAAATGGTCTAGAGTCTAGTTGGGACTTTATACCGGGGAGATCCCCTTACTGTTGGCAGAGCATTTTTTTTCGTCAACAGAATGATAAATTATAATCAAGGCATTCTAAATTAATATATATATATATATATATATATATATATATATATGAATGATAAATTATATATAGAGAAAGAGTGTGTACATTATTCATTCTAGAAATGTGAAAATCATAGCTTATTATGAAATTTATAGATTGTTCTAAGTCATATCGCCAATTTATGTAAAATTATTTTTATGTCACTATTAAGTGACATATAGTGGTGGTGTTCATTAGTTTTCCCATACCAAAACAAATCCAGAATTTATTTACACTTTTGCAATGTTGAACATCACTGTTAGAGGGTTCGTACGACTGGCGTATTCCCATTGCCACCACTGTGGCTACCAAGCTCGAGGGAATACATCAGTCGTCTCTCTAGTCTTGTAGCTGAAGAAGTCCTCACATCGAGTGAGTCATTCTCATTTATTTTATATTTTATTGAATTTCTCAAAATTTCTCATCAATTAAAATTTGAAAGATAGAAATTTATTTCAAAGTTTAGAAACATTAACAAATCACTCTAGTCTACAAATTTTAAAAATAGAGATTTATTTCAAAGTTTAGAAACATTAACTAAACATCTTAATCTATAAATTTTAAAGATAGAAATTTATCTCACCATAATCCATAATATGCCATATGTAAAATATGTGGTGATATTCGACTTAAAAATATAAGCTACTTTTAACATCTTGATTGTTAAATTTGAAAACGCTGGTTCCTTGGCCCACCTCTCCCATCAGTTTGACGAAACGCCAAACAAAACTCCCCACTGAATTTCTCGGCACATTTATTATCTGCAGACATTGCTGCCATTCGTCATGTTAATCGAGGTGAATGTTACGCCTTACCTAGTCTTATTTATCAGTCACGTTAATCGAGGTGAATGGTACTTCTTACCCACTCTGACAAAACCTCTAATTCAAGGCGAATGCTACTCCTTACCCACTCCAATGAAAATTTATGTTTTATTTGTTTTATTTTTAATGATTAATAAACATTTTTAAATATTTAAAAGATCTAAACTTACACATTTTTAATTGATTTTGAATTATTATAGGTTTATTGAATGGATTCCTGAATGTTAATTATGTCAACAACTTTTTAAGCAAATTTAGAACTTTGCCGGGACAATCAATCATAAGTGAATGAAGTTTAACTATAGTAACAAGTATCATAATTGTTGATTTATATATGCGTGATAGATTTTAGAATATAAATCTCATTGAACATTAAGAGTAAATGTTTTGAAAGTCTAAAATTACATATTTTTAATTGATTTTGAATTATTATGTATTTATTGAATTTTATATTAAATTTAATTTTCGAGTTTTTTTTAATAAATTTATTGTTATTGAAATATAAATAATAATTACTTGAAATTTTTCAAGATATAGTTTGCTAAAATTTTAGAACATTTCATGTTTAGAATACACACTCTATTTATAATTCAAGATAAATATTGGGGGTAGAAGCTATAGAGGCTGGGGCGCAGATGTGCAGAATGCAGAGCAATAGGCAGAGGGAGTCTGCGCAGCTTCACTCTAGGACTGAGACTTCACACTTGATTGGAATCAATTAGAGTCCAGAGCAGAAGGAGGAGAGCTAAATGCAAATGGGAACAGGTGATGGAGAAAAGGGGCAGAGGTTCGAAGGATAAATAGGTGAGCGGATGAGGATTGTAAGTGTGGCCATGAATGATCTTCGCACGGCACTGCGTGTGGACCTCAGGCAAGTGAGAAGGCGCAGAGGGGTAGGCGTGACAACAATACTAATTATACATCATGGACATTAATGGCAGTATGGGCGAGGTGATGATCAGGGTTAGATGACACCATGCCTATTCAATCTGCGTTATCTCTGGTTCTGCGAGGAGCGTGCGAGGAGTTAACGGTAATTGGATCCGCTCCAGGTTGGGAATTTCGTTGGAGATTGCCGTAGTCCACATGAACTAAGATTTGATGTTCCCTCATGTCAGGTGTATCACCCGCATCCGGGGAAAAAACAATAAATTTATTATTATATATACTTAAAATCAATTAAAAATGGTGTAAATTTAGATTTTTAATATTTAATGTTTTGGGTAAGCCACTCATAATCACAAACAAAAAAAATTAATCATCCACTCGAAATATAGGATGTTGCAAAAAAAAATTATACATTTTATTTTTGGAAATCTTGATAAAATCAGAAATAATAATTGCAATTTATTGAGGCTTACCCATTAAGGTGTAGATTTATATATGTCTACTATATTTCAAGTTATATCTCTTTATGGGACTATCGAGTTTTATGCTATTCATTTTTAACATTTTTATTTATTTTCCCATTTTTATAAGAAATATACAAAACTATAATCATGATGATACCCTACAATGGAAAGCCTAACTACTACTTAAATAAGAATTTAGTAATAAAAAAAAAAATATACAGTTATTAATTAAATATATATTATTGATTTTTATGAAAAAAATTAATAAATATATATTATTGATTTTTTGTGATGTAATTAATGTTTTTAATTGAAATTTAAAAATAAATAAAGGAGAATTTTGTGTTTTTTTATGGAGTTGTCTACCGAGGCCGCGTTTTGGCCCGGACGGCAGAAATCCGCTGGAATCCGGTCAACTAAATTTGCAAAAATCAGGTAGTTGCAGTGCTTGGAATCCATTTTTGATAGTGGAAATGGATTTAGCACTATCAAAAACCCCTGGGGCACTCAAAATACTAATGTTTAACAACTATAAACAAGTTTCTGGGCAAATCTTTGCTGGATTTTCTGAAAATCGTTCCCAGATTTTGGGTCAAAACGCGGCCTCTTTAGACTACGCTTTTTTTTATTATATATTTTCTAGTTAAATTTATTTAGAATTTGATAAGAATATGTTAAACTATTAATTTTATTTATGAATTGTATATAATATTAGAGTCTTAGAGATTTATGCGTCAAATTTATTTATATATATAAAAAAAAGTGAACAAACAAAAAATTATTTGATCCAATCCTTATGAAAAAAATTCTAAAACATATAATAATTGTTAAAAAAAATCAAAAAATAAAAACTACAAATTATTAATATAAAAAAAAGCAATCACATTTCTACCACACAACTCTTATTTCTATATATATATATAATTTCATTTATATATATGATAATGTTATGTCCCACCTCCTCAAGCACTCTCGAATAGAAATATCATACATAGAAGTACCATTCCTTTTACTTTTAAATCATGATAAATGGTGGTCCTTCCACACCTCATACATCATGAATGGTGTACTTCTTTCCACATCTCATTCACATAATAATAAGTTACAAACAAATGTGTTAATGTTTAAATGTGATAATGTTTTTTTTTTTTTTTCCCATAGTGAACACATACCAAACCCACTTTTATTTTTGTCGTGCTTTTTATGTCAAATTAGAATGCAATTCTAATGCCAACTACATAATATGTGAGTTTTTAATATATATTTGTATTTTTAAATATTTTTGACACAGAAATTAATTTTTATGTAATTATTAAATTTAATTTATTTTTAAAGTGTCATATTTTGTCTTTTATAAGTGAAGTTTTTTCTAATCTTTTATGATATATAAATAGTATAGATTTATCTTAACAATAGATTTAGTAAGAGTAGGAAGGATCAAATCTCTTGAGGTGAAAATATTTAAAGTCTAAAATTAGAATAAAATGTTTGCACGAAGTTTGATCTTCTAAATATATAAAGCAAAACCACTAGTAATTTTTCATTTTTATGTTGAATTTTTTAATTTATAAAATGGATCAAATTTTTCTAAACACAATGAAATCCACTTTTATTTCTGTTGTACATTTTATGTCAAATTAGAATGCAATTTTAATGCCAACCACGTAACATGTTAGCTTCTAATATATTTTTTACTTTTAAATCTTTTCTAATACCCAAATTAATTTTCATGCAATTATTCCTAATCCCTCATGATATGTAAATAGTACAAATCTATTTAATCAAAGCTAAGAGGGATCAAATTTCTTGAGGAGAAACTTTTAGAATCCAAAATTGGAATAAGAGAGACCATTTTCATTTTTTATGTTGAATTTATTAATTTATAAAATGAATCGGATTTTACTTGGGCATAAAATAGTGAGACTACTCAAAATGTTTTAATAATACTTTTTTTTTTCAATTTTTTTATATAATGTATCTATAGTCCTATTTTATGGTTTTAAGGCTTCTGTGGTTACCAATATTTTTTGATACTAATTTCTTATACAAAACAAACCAAACATGCATATGTGTATTTTTTTAGTATATCTCACATGACATATTTTATTTATGACATATTTTATTTATGGTTGAGAGTGAGTGAAATATTTATACCAATTCTTCTTAGTATAGCAATGACATTATTGATGTTTTATAATACTTTTAATTAAACAAACCAAATATATATATTCATTTTTTTTTAATTATATCTAACATTCTTTTATTTAAATATTTTTCCAATTTTAGGGACGCATGTCAACATACTAACACATCTCTCAGACTTAAAATGAGTCTTTTAGCTCAATGAACTTCTCCACTCAATAAAATAATCTTTTTATTTTTTATTTTAAATGAAAAAGATATGAGCTCCAAATTAAACATGAACATACTTACACATCTCTCATATTAAACTAAAAATTAGCCCCCTTTAAACATTAAAATAAACTTATCATGATTAACACCAAGACAAACCAACAACTCAATTACACCTTATAAATAAAATAATAAAAATTATTAATACAAAATCCATCAACCAAAAAGTCTATTTCAAACTAACTCCACAAGTACGATTAAAATTTTTAATCCAAAAATCTTTAATGCTGGGCCGCTAAGAAATAACCAAAATCGAATGAAAACTATTTGTTAGAGAACAACAACGTGATTGGTTAGTGAGAAGGGCCCTCGTTATTCTATCTTATCCTGCCCTTTTTTAAGAAACGAAACTTTCATCACTGTACGGGCAGAGAGCCTCAGAGCAACCTCTAGCAGACATACTCAGCATCATAGTATGAAGCAATTACATATATGCATCATACATTGAAGTAATTATGATGAAAGTAACGCTAAACCGTCCGCCACCCCACCGTCAACGTTTCCTTTCTTCCTCTTGTGCGCCTTCTGACCGACGGCCGATCCATTTTCTGAATTGGAAGCGAAGGCAAGGGGGAAGTTAACGATGGCCCTGGCTCCACGGATTCTAAAGGCGGCGCGGTCATATGCGAGAGCAGCCTCTTCGGCAGTATTGAAAGTGCCAAGCCAAACCCTGGCCCCCTTCTTGGCGGGGTCCCTGATTTCAGCTGCGAATTTCCCCCATGGCCGCTGCCTAACTCCTCTGTAGTGCCTGGTCCCACTCTTCTTCGTCTTTCTATTCTCCTCCTCATGTGCCTGTGGCTTTACTTTAAACGTCTCTGATCTTCTTATAACTGAGCATACAGAAGATGATGGAGAGTAGTTTTGTTGGGTAAATTCTCTCACATCGTCTTCTAATATTGATATGCTGCTGCTATTTTGGCTTAAACCCCTGGTGGTGGAGGGTAAGGATGAAGACATTGAAGGAACGTTTCCTCCAATATCTATGATATCCACATCGTCCTCCACTTCCAGCAAATGGTAGCGAATCAGCTCCAACATATTTATGTTGATACTCGCCTCTGCAACATCCATCGTAATTGTCTCTCACCAATCACAATGACATTCACATTCAGATTGATCAATTTGTATTTCGTCGCAGGCTGACTGGTTGTGGTGGATGCAGAAGCGGATCAAGAATATAAAGCATTAATTTCCATATCGGTTTCTGCTAAGTACATTTCATACGGCCAATGCGTACTTTCCTTAAAGTTGCCTCACTGACAATGAGTAATTTCGCGACATTTTCTTGGATAGAAGTGGCAATGAGTAATTTCGAGACATTTTCTTGGATATAACTGGCAATGAGTAATTTCGATACATTTTCATGGATAGATTCCTCTGCGTATATATATTCAACCTGAACGGTCATCGTCGTCGTTTTCCTGAAGTCTTTCCTGTTCTGCTTCGTCTCGTTGGTCATCATGGTGCGAGATAAATGGGAGTGCCCGTGAAATAATATGCTGCGTTCCTGGTTTTATGTTGTAAAAGACACGTACACACACAAGTGGTTTCTAAGCATTTTCACGATTATAGGTCATAGTGGGAACAAGACATAATGTAGGCTTCCATTTAATGTGAATGAAACGCGTGAAGATATATATGGACAAATAGCGGTCTAGGTTTTCATTCAATTCACGTGCGTATTATCTTTGATAAACAAGGTTAAACTTTCATTCAATCAATTCAAAGGACACTTGACCTGCGTCTACTCCTTCCGGAAGTACAATACCTTTTACTTCACGACATACATCGTCCGACCTCTATCACGTCTATTTTGAATGGGATAAGGAAGATGATATTGACTCCTTTAAGCCCACCCTCCACAACAACTTCCGTTCATATTCGAAGTTTGTATTTGAATACGTTCTCCTCCTTTTGAATGAGACCAGTAACCACTTAGTGGTGAAAGACAATACCTTTTATTGGATTTCAAAGTTAGAAGTATTAAGTGGATTATTTGAATCATGTGAAATTTGGTCTCATAAAATTAATATCCATGATAGGTAAATAGATTCACTTATTTACAAAGTGAATCTCTAAAATAATACTCAATATGTTGTGTCACAAACGTTTTCCAAGAAAGAGTGAAACGAGCTAGATAATTTATATGTCACAATCCATGTTAACAATTTGCCAATGTCGTAGTAAGTTGAGTAGGCATGTGGAGACTTGAGTGAGAGGAGTGGAGAAAACATGCACTTGAGTTAGACGAGTCGTGGGATTGCTAACCAAATCGGAAATCGGAAGTCTTCGTTAATGAATGCAAGTTTTTATGGATGATGATTGATATTATGTGATTTGATTTTCTAGTTTCAATTTCAATTTTTCATTCGTATGAGCATCGCTCAATACAATGATTCCTATGTGGGCTATTCAAAGTCATGAAAAATTTGGTCACTTAAAATTAATACTCATGAATATGTTCTTAGATTAAATAGTCATTCCAATAAGTTATTTTCATTAAATTATTATCATAATTATTTAATAGTAATTTATTTTGATGTCTTTTGAAAAATACTACAATATTTATTTATCTTTCCTTGAAATAAAAAATATATATATGAAAATTTGATTAAAAATATAATATATGAAAAACAAATATAAAGTTGCAAAAGGAAGTGCAAGTCTATGATTAGTGGACTATTCAAGATCTCGAGAAATTTTCTTTCTTAAAATTAGTATTTATGAATATGATTTTAAATGAATAACTTATTCTATTAACAATATTAAATCATTGTAAGAATAATTTAATAAACAATTTTAATACTTATTAAAAAAAGTTACATTATTTATTATTTATTTAACATTTATTTGATTTTTTAAAATGATTACAGAAAAGACATATTAAAAAAATATACAAATAAGAAAAATAATGTCCACTAAAATATTCAATATGATATAAATAGGATACTTGAGACTATTTTTAAAAATGTCACTTTCTGTAAAGCCCTAGATAAAAATTCTGCAAACCTTAGCGTTATGGCAATTTTCATTTCTTAAATTGCTCTTCCTATGGGCCATGTGACTGGAGGGAGCGATTTTCCCTCCTACAACCAAATTTGAGTGGAATTCCTATGGGATGACTCTAAATCCTGATCAACAAGACTTGTAACAATGCATCAACCATGCTAAGAAATGGAGACTAGATAGCTTCTTTCCAAAGGCAACTGTTGACCCTAAATTTGAAGTATAATATACTTAGATTGTGGTATATATTTAGTACATGTACGACCATGGTATTATAGCGAAATTCATAGCAATATGCCTTATTGAAAAAGCCATAATCCATTGGATTTAGTCCAAATGAAATGTAAGGGTAAAATTAAGCTAAAGCTAGGTGCCAAGGGTTTTCTCACTATTGTTTTTGTGAGCTTAGAATATTGGGACAAGGTGTTTGATGATGGACCATACATTTTTAATTACACTCGATTTATCTTAGATTTTTGACTGAGAATTTGAAACCAGATATGGAGGATTCACAACTACACTTGAGAGTTCCAGGGTGAGGAAACATTGGCTAGAATATGAAATTCCCTAGGGAATTATGTCAAATCATCATAAGAAACCAAGTAGGCATGATATATCTCATATTCTTGCATTTGCATGCACATGAATATATTTAAGCCTCTTCTGGAATCCATCGATATCTATTTGTAGGATGAGATGTGGAAGTAGACACTCAACTATGAGTACATCCCCTTCAGGTGTAGAAGGCATCACAAATACAAACATTTATATCAAGAAAAACCACTAGTTAAACAATTTGGGACCTCATAATCAATGCCATCGCCAGCCAATGATGGGTAGAAACTTGGTTGACAATATAGTCATTGATGCCTCGCTAGTGCAAGGAGTTAATGAATTGGCTCTTGAAATTAAATGGGATGAAGGAAAGTACTCAGGCCCATGCTTGCTTGAGAAAATACAACAAGAAAAGGGGATAGAGATTTATGAAGGGCCGCAAACAATAATGACACTATAGTAAAAGAAGGGGGAAGAAATGTTGACCAAAAGGATAAGGAAAAATATTAGAACATGGAGAATGTTGAAGGAAAAAAGGGGGAGAAAAAACTCAGAGGGGAGAACTGAACTCTTGGAGGAGAAGCATTCAAAGAGGATGGAGAGGATGAGTTGAAAAATACACAGGAAGGGAAGAAGAGCCCTTTCTTTCACCCAGGGAAGTAGAGGCTTTTTTTTTTGGGGAAGTAGACTAAGGGGAGGAAGAAAATTGAACCTCCAGTAGAATATTTCAGTAAGAAATGATGAAGAGAAGAGAAGAGAAGGGTATCAATTCTATTTCCATGGAGGTTGTGGGTTGGGTGCTAGTCCCTTGAACCTTGTAACAACATGGGTTCGTTGGAGGCTATGGGTTGAGATAGGATTCTTGGAACCCTGTAATAACTTGGGTCCCTAGAGGATGTGGGTTGACACAAGAGGTCTCTAGAGCCCTCTAAAAGCTTCACTCCCTAGAGGCTATGGGTGGAATGAAATCTCTAGAGCCCTGTAACAACTTAGGTTCCCTGGAGGACATGGGCTGAGATAACTACTATGGAACCCTATAACAACTTGGCAGGATACCATCCTGAAGCCACAATAGAGACACGCTCGATCATAGTTCCTGATCAAAAACCTGACTGGTATAGAGGTTTCTGGACTCCCTAGGAGGGGGCGAAACATTGTATGTGCACGAGGTGATGAGGTTGGGCACCTCTAGACTCCCCATGTAGGAAAGAAGGAGGTAAAAAAATTGTGGGTATTGAGGTAGGAGGTCCTCTAGAGTCCCTGACTTATCTAACAACTTTAGTATGGTCCTAGAAGCAAGAATTCCCCCTCATACTCTAAAAAATGGCTTAGGGGAAACCACTAAAAGTAGAAGTGGCTAGAACTATCTATGGTTTGGTGGAGATTTATAGTCCCAAACTCAGTTGCCTTGCAGACTAAAAGATAAATATTTGTAAATATTGGTTGCAATTAATTGATTATGTTGTGTTGTCGTTTGTAATAGGTATGGAAACTAAGGACTCCAATTGTGTTGTTGTGTTTATACATGTGTTGCAATGGTGAAGGGATATTTCCCTTATTTATATGTTAAATATGTCTATGTCTATGTATATGTATATGCATATGTATATGTGTGTTTGGGCTTGCACTTAAAAGTAAATAAGTTTAACAACCTAAGTAATGGAAACCACAAAGTATTTGAAATTAAGATGCAAAAAGAACCCCATAATAGTGGCGCGTAAGCTATATTGAAGAGGTAGAATATTACTTTGAATAAAATGTTTATCTACGTCAGAAATAATATAGTAGAGAAATATAATGAACTTAATGATCTATTTCAAACCCAAAAAAATCAATAGTTAAAAAAGAAGTGGGTTCTAAGATCCTTTTTATCAATGTACAATTTATAAGGAAGACCCTTAGTTGGCCAGAGTGGGTCGTTGTATACATTGGGGTAATTGCTTACAAACTTGTTGTGCTGGAAGGCAGGCAGTATGTCAAGATACATAGCGATTGTTCTGAGGGTCAGTCGTGGCCAACGATATTACTTATATGGCCTTTAACCTTACTTGTGCAACAACCTCAATTCCCACGACAGGGATTTTGGTGATGAGGACTACAGGTTCTTGCCAATATCCAAATGCCTCAACAACCCATGAGCGATGCCAAGGAACTGCTAGCATGTAGAAAGAGAGGCGTTAGCTTCATGGAAGCTTGTGTCAGACCTCTGGTAGACAACAGACGTAGGAGGTCCTATGCCGCTATGCGAGGAATTCCCGACCCGATGGAAGGGAAGGCCCACGGGCTAGAAAACCATCAATGTAGCTATCACCCAATCTCAAAAGTGGTAACGTCGTGGAACATATTAATCTAACTTTGACGGAATGGAGAGAACTTGAAGGAGATATAGAGGCCGACTAAACCTTTGACATTGAGTCATGATTGAGAAGAGCATATTGAAGGAGCCTATGCAGTGGTATATCCCATCTTCATGGAGAGCGCAAATATCACTTCCAAAGGCATTGTATGGTGCAAAGCCGAAGTCCCTTGACGAGCTAGCATAGAATGGTAAGGGAAGGGAATTATTTGCGGGACAAGGGGGAAAAACCCTGACCTTATAGGTGCCTTATATGAAGGATTGGATAGAATTATCCCCTTGTAGATCAAAATATAATGCGAGAAGGCTTCCAATTGGAGTGGACAGATTCTCCTCTTATGTGATTGGTCGAAGGAAATCGACATAGACTGTCTGCTGGATCCATAGAGCTAGACGAATAACCTAGAGGTTGGAGGTCAAAAACGATGCTTTGGTGGTAGCAAAAGGACAATGATTTCGACCCCAACCTAGTCATATGTCAGTAGATGAGGTCGTGTGCTAACAAAAGGAAGCATAGTTGATTCGTCGACCAGACTTGGTTGGAGGTCAGGGGTAGGGAGGTCGAGAAGAAAGAAAGTCACGATCTCTTAGGATAGGCTGACACCGAATTAGTCAAAGGTCAGGAGTTTGGGAGATCAGGATGTGAGATGGAATTGTGAAGTAGGGAGATGTGTATGTGCCGACCATCTCACTCACCTGTTGGTTGGACGAGCCCGTGGTGAACCACCACATGGCAACAATGTTAGGTGATCATCATTCCCTATGCGTAAGAAATTAAAGAAAAAAAATCTAAATTGAATGAATGGAAAAAAATAAAAAAAATTAAACTGAGGGTGCGAGCCTCCTAATCCTGTTTCCATGACTAGAAAATGGGGACCAGATTTGCTAGTAACAGATCTCTTACCTTTGGGTGAGCGAGGGGGTATGTTACATAGTGGTATTAGAGCCTAATTTCAAATCTACACCGGATGTTCTTCGTTATGTGCAAGCAATAAAAAAATATGGAGTAAAGGATTTGAATAAGTAATTGTCTAATGTTAAAACTTGAATTAACTTACTAATCCCTACTTTGCGGGTAATATGGAATTAATGAAATTTGTCTGAGAATAATACCATGGTCATGTTTTTTATTTTGGTGGTCATAGGTCATAGAAATGTTGTTGGTTTGATTTTCATGACGAAGAGATTGAATGATTGATGCATATTATTTATAAGTGTGTTGGTACGATAACATGATTGTTTTGTTGCAACAAAAGTCTCCATGGTAAATCATGACCCTGAATTTCAGCTATCTATTTTTTGAAATGATTAACAATGTGTTTGATTGGAAACACATCACAAGTAGCATTAAAAAAAATATTTCACGGTTTTTGGGGCCCTATAATTTATAAGATTTACATGAATAAACGATACAGGACAACATCAAACTGCTTTGGAATCCAGGACCTAGCCTTCCTAGACTCAGAGAGGGCTCTCTCTATTTATGATTTAATTTTTATATAATATTATGAATTCTGATGTTAGGCTAGTTACAGTCATGGTGATAATTGGTTGTTTTAATCGATTTTTTTTGTTGGATGAGCAGGTTTGTAGTGACTAATCCATTGGGCTATGGATTCAGAAAGGGCTGGATTGTGTATCAAATTTTTGAGGGAATTCATAGGGCAAGCTAATTATGAATACTGGATCTTTGGAGCAGTGTGAATTATGAAATGGAAGAAAGCAGCGAGTTTCAGTAATAGCTAAAGAGAAATTAAGAATTATTTAACTATACTTCAGAAGAAAACATTAAGATAATAAACAAAGACAGAATTAAGGTGGTCTCTCATCAAATCTTGACTAAAATTTTTGTTTTACAATCAGATAAATTGATGCACATCATGAAAGGAAAATAAAACATTAACACATAGAGGAAAACATTACCATCAACATAGCTCAATAATCCTGTGAACAACCTCTTATTATTGATGCCCAACTCAAAAATGACAGTGCTCCAATACAAAAGTTATTACAATATAGGGTCCTATCTCCCAACCAAAATTCTTACTACCAAAATATGCAGTATTTAAGTAAAAATTACATCATTTTCCCTAAATTACTTCAGAAAGCTTCATTAGTTACGATTAAACTAAAGCCAGACAAGTGTGGTTATGTAAGGTCTGAACAAAAAATCTATGGCAAAACACCACCTGTAGAATTAACTCAGGAAGCCTTTCATGAGTTCAAAAAATGTTGGCAGCTCTTCGCAATTCCAAACGTAAGCTGAAGGTGGTTGAGGTGGTCACAAAGAAGCAACACTAGGTGGCTATGAAATTTGGCTCTACTTTTGGGCCGCCTCTGCTGGATCATTAAATATTGATGCGATGTTGGTACTGCTAATCAATCGGTGGTTGTGATGATGTGCCTACTTCCTTTTCCATTTCCACTGGTATATCATAAGAGTTCTATCCAAACACCCTTTGCCCGACTAGACCCATGGTGTCTATCTCAACGAAGTTCAGCTTATTCTTCCGTTTTCACTTTGTCGGGTCTTATTCTACCCAAGTCCTTTTGCCGTGTTTAGCCCTTTTCTCCATAAAAAAAATGTAAAAACCTTATACACTTGGATTTGAAATCCTTTAGGCTTCAACATTGACCCGCATTGCATCTGCTTCATTATCGCACTTTGCACTTCGGTGCTCCCACATGATTTTTAGCGCTTATCCTCTTGAGCTTGCAAATTACGATATGCAATTGGGTCCCAGCAATATCGCATCGGGAAGTCTATAGGATACTGAAATTGAGTTATAAATGGAAATTTTTCGAGCTTACGATGCGAAAAGGCATGGAAGAGGTCAATGGGATAAAGGTTGCGGGTAGGATTTGCGATGTGATATATCTCAATCGCAAGATTTTAAATTATCGCAAATTGCAAAATCGGGGATTAGGGAAATGAGGTAAGTGCTAATATTTGCAATATGCGATAGCGATGCTGACAGGGCGGGAAAATGGGTCCCATTTGTTATCGCAATCAGGAGTTAGAAGGGACAAACTAGAATGTGAAAAGGTAAGAAAAGTGGAAAGTAGCAATGTGATGAAAAGGTAAAGGGTCAGGGGATAAAGGTTTGTTGCGGTTTATAGCAATATCAACGACCTAATGTGGGGAGGGGGTGGAGCTGAAACGGGGGCGTCAGGACTAGTATAAGACTTAGGAAAAAATGGAAATGAGTGTTTTATGGATTTTTAGGAACAAAGGGAATTAACATCTTTGGGACTTAGAGTATGCCTTAATGATTTTGAATGTAGTTTTAATCCTAAACTTTGAAACACAACCCTACTCCAATACTTGGAGCATAAACACTCTTTTATCTGGATCTTATTCTTCAAGCATAGAAAACAAAAAAGCAATTTTTAGGTTGTACATTGTAGATTAAACTTAACATTTTCCTTTCCTTCTTTCTCACTATACTTTCTACCTACCCACACTGCAAATCTATCATTTTTCTTCTTTGGTAGGTGCATTTAGACTTGCAGACCCTGAAACATTTTCTTTTTTGAAATTCTAACCTAACCCATATCCCTTATTTCTCCTATTGGTTCAGATTAAGTTGTTGAACCAATGTCATTTTCTACCTATATAATGATAAGCCAAGGTTAAAAAGTTTGGAAAATTTTCATTTTGTAACTTATCAACAAAAATTCAAAATTATACAATCATGCTTAAAATATATGATTGAACAAACCTTTCTCAAGAGTAGTGTTATTTTGATTTGCAACACTTCCAGAACTATTCATTTTTTGTGGGGTCTTCTTTTCCCTTTTTTACACCCTCTTTTTCTTCTTTTCGTTTATTTTTTCTATTCTTTGGAAATGTTTGGAGTATATATATATATATATATATATATATATATATGAAAATTTGCAAGGAGAAAATATATATTCACCTTGTGATACTGTAAATTACAGGACTTTAACAATGGCTTCTACTGGGGATGGCACTTCTTCTCAGGGAAGTGTCAAGAACACCAAGACCAGTAGCCTTGTCTAGTCCTTTTGCAATTATTTCCATGAAATTTTTCGTTGTTTTCATGTATCTATCTTATTTTTTTCTATAGAAAAGGTGGCCTTCAAAATATTTGAACAAAAAATTGTGGTATTTACAATGGAGTGGGGATTTCTCTATACTCTGGAAAATTAATGCTTTAACATCCTACCATTGACAAGACCTCCAGGCAGCTTTGTTCCATCCATATCTTCTAGAAAAAATGCATTATTTCCCCTAAAAGAATGGATAATATATGGGCCCTCCCATAGGTTGTCAAACTTTCCATGTTTACCTTTAACTTCTCTTCTGGAATGACATCTCAGTACTTTATCTCCAATATTGAAATCATTTGCCTTTGTTCTTTTGTCAAAGATCTTCTTTATATTTTCTTGTACAACCTGAGTTCTGTTGTAAACTTATTCTCTGTACTTTTGTAGCTAAATGGTCTAGTTTATCATTCTTTGTACATCATTCTCTTAAGCCTGTACCTCTTGAATGATTTTCATGGCTGGCACTCCTAATGATGTTGGGAAAATTGCAGCCATCCCATAGAACAACTGATATGGTGACATGCCAATTGATTTCTTAGTTCTGAGTCTGCGAACCCACAATGCATGCACCAATTTGTTATGCCAGGATTTCTCATTGTCTTCCAGCAACTTCTTGAAGATATTAACTAGAATATTGTTGGAGGATTCAACTAGTCCATTACCTTGAGGGTAATAATTTGTTGAATGCCCCAAAGAAATGTGATACTTGTGGCAAAAAGCCACCATTTTCTTGGACTTAAAAGAAACAATGTTTTTTGTGATGATTTTTCTAGGAAAACCAAATATATATAGGATATTGCCTTCAATGAATTTGATAATCACTGAGTCAGTAGCAGTTTTGGAAGGAATGGCTTCTATCCATTTGATAAAATAGTCTGTGGCAGTTAGGATCCATTTATGTTGGGAAAAAGATGAGGGGTGGATTTCTCCAATGAAGTCTAAACCCCATTGTTTAAAAGGAGCCTTAACAGAGATTGGTTGTAAGGTAAAAGGCAACAAATTTATTTTCCTTTCAAAAATTTGACATTTGTGACAAGTGGCTACCATTTTATGGATATCTGGGAAAAGAATAGGCCAATAGAAACCAACTCTAAGGACCTTGTTGGCAGTGGTTTTTCAGTAGAGGTGACCTCCACAATCCCCTTCACGGAATTATTTCATAACCCAATCTGCATCTTCCTTACGAAAAAATTTAAACAATATGCCCCCCGAATCTTTCCAGTACAAGACATTTTCTAAGATGTAGAATTTTATAGCCTTCAATTTCAAGAATCTAGCTTTTGTTTTGGACAAACCAGGAGGAGCATTTAAATTAAATAGAACATATAATACATCTGCATAACAGGGATAATTCAGGAACGCTTCTTCAATAGGTGGAGTCGAAAACTCCTCTTGTTCATCCAATGAATGGATCATGTTGATATCTAGTGCTTGAAAATTGGTTTCAGCCATCAATTTGGCTAATCTCTATCCCTTGATTAGTTTGGTGGGTCTGATATCTAAATCATTTTCTAGGATTACAACAATCCTTTTGCCTTTATTTCCATCAAGATCTTGTGTTAGGATGTGTTTAAAAACCATGCTCGGCACAAAGGAAATGATGTGTGAATGTAGGATGTAGACTCTGAAATCTTTCAGTGCCTTGACTAAATAAAAGGCCTACTTTTCCATGATATTATACTTTAGAGGTGCATATGTCAAAGCTTGGCTGAAAAATGTTATGGGTTATTCTTGTCCCTCATTTTTTTTTCTGGAGTAATACAACAACAATAGTGTGTTTTGATGCAAAGGAAAAATTTATAAAATCCTTGGTTAAATCAGGGATGATCAGAACTGGTGCTTTAGTGAGTGTCTGCTTTACTAAGTAAAAATACGGTTTCGCCTCCATGATCAATTTAACTCCTGAATATATTTTGAGCATGTTGGTGATTTTTCTTAGCAGTTCTACAAGGTTTGGTATAAATATTTTCAAAAAATTCATCTTACCAATGAAAGATTCAAGCTCTTTGATGTTCCTGGGATGACTGATTTGAATTATACCCTTAATCCTGTTGGGATCAATTTTAATTCCTTCTTCAGATATAATATGGCCCAGAAGCTTCCCTTCTTCAAGACCAAATAATGATTTCTTGGGATTCAGAGAGAGCCCGTACCTTCTGCACTTTTCGAAAACTCTTCTTAAATGGGCTAGATGTTCTTCATCATTTTTTGAATATACCGTAATATCATCAAGGTAGATCACAATGAAAATACCGATTTCTTTCGAAAAACTCAATTTCCATTGCTCTCTGGAAAGTTTCACTAGCATTAATTAATCTAAAAGGCATTTTCACATGCATGAAGGTTCCCCAAGGAGTAGTAAAAGTTGTTTTGTGTTGATCATCAGGATGCACCAACACTTGATTATACACTGAAAAATCATCTATGAAAGAGATCCTTCTGGAACCCAATACCCTTTGCAATACGTGATCCATCTTTGGTAAAGGGTATTTGTCTTTAAGTGATACCTTGTTCATATTTCTAAATTCAATGCAAAGTCTAATATCATATGTTTTCTTTCTTACGGGAACAATATTGGACACCCATTCAGAGTATCTAATTGGGGCTATTATTTTGGCATCATACATCTTCTTGATCTCCTTCTCAACCAAGAGCGTTAGGACAAGATTTATCCTGCGCAGTTTCTGTTTGCAAGGCTTCTGGTACTCGACTAGAATATTGTGATGGATAATATTAGTATCATAATATTTCAGGTCTTCATAGCTCCAAGCAAACACATGAATGAACTCCTTAAACAAAGCAATGTATTTATGTTTTGTAGTCACTGAAAGTGTATTTGATAACCTTATCATCTTGGGATTCTCTTCACTGCCCATATTTCACTCCTCAATGTTTGCTTCTGTAGGTTCCATCTTTGGTTTTTTGGCCACATCATTGAAATCAAATAGTTCCTCCAAAGGGGCAAGTCCTCTAGGTAGGATGTTATCTTTGAATTGGAGTACTTCAAACTCTTCTTTTTCTGGTTCTTTATGTATCTCTGTGGTATGCAAATCTTCATTTGCTGAAATATTAATATCATAATTATGAGGAGGTTCATCCCTGTACATTTTTTCTTCAGTGGGACAATCTTCTTCACAATCTAGGTCCATGATGGAATATTCAAACTCACCTTAAGACTGTAGGAAATTTTCAATCTTTTTTTCATTTCCAAAGAATTTCCAATATTTCATATTATCAGGGACTACTGGGCGATGTTTAATTTTCACTTTATACTGCTTGCTAGGATGAGGTAATTAACAAGTGTTGGCTGAAAATGCTAAACCATTAGCAACGATATTTTGATTCCTTGGAATTTCAACAAGATCATATTCGTCAAATGTTTTATAAGGCTAATGGCAACATTACTGTATGCTCTCAATCTAGGATTTTTGGCTGATTCTCCCTTGATTTGTCTAATAACCAACTTGGAGTCCCCGTGAACAAAAATTCTTTTGGCTCCTAATGTCTTTAGTAGTTGCAAACCCAAAAGGATAGCCTCATATTTTTCTATGTTATTTATGCACTGAAAAATTACTTTGTAAGAATGACCCTCTACGTGGTTATTCCCAATATTGCAAACCCAAACCCCTGCTTCTGAAACCTCTTTTCCATAAGAGCCACCAAAACTCATGTTCCGAAAAGGTTCAGATTCAGACTTATGTTGTAGAATTTCCATTTGGTCTGCTTGTTCTCCATCCTGGTCCTTTTCTTCTCCAGCTACTTGTTCATTAATTTCTTCATCATTGTAAAGAATGAACGAGTCCAGGTTAAAATGAACAGAGTAAAGTGGGTATTTATGTGGCTTTTCTTGACTTCTCACCATGTATTTCATTAAATTTTACCTATTAAATCTTCTTTGTTGGCTAAACATTGGTTTGGTAGCATAATTCATATCCACTTGGGGGGTCCCTTGTAGCTTGGATCCCCATGAGTGCGATAAAATAATTCAATACTTAGGAGGGATGTTAGCCACTAGTATATCCATCACTCGACCCTTGGCTGGTATCTGGGCTAAAGTAATACAGAGATATTTGATGAGGCCTAGGTATTTGACCTTGCTGGAGTCAAATGAGTACAAATATTTGTAGGGTCTATTTATGTCAAGGCCATGTTTCTCCACAATAGCCTTTGGCATAAGATTATGTGATACACCTAAATATAACATGGAATTATGGAGGATTTTATCATGAACATTCAGACTGATATAAAATGGGGGAACACCTCCCTCCTTAGAGTTACCATCTACTTCTGGCCCAAACAAAAGCTGAGGTTTATCATCATTCAGATTGGCAGTGTCAGTAATTTCTCCTATGTTCAACACCTTTAGGACATGCGACCTATATGCATCCTTGTTTACCAATTCAGTGAGAGAAATTGGAATTTTTATCTTAGAAATTTCATTCTCAACGCTGAATGGTGTCTGAACAATCGGTCTTCTCAGGCACTATTTTTGCAGTAATCTCAGCTTGTCGACTTGTAGTGGGGATATTAGCTTGAACAGATTTTCCAGGGCTGATAGATGGTTTACTAGTGTTGCTTTGTATATCACTTTTTGGTGCTTTCTTGGGCTCAGTTTATGGGGTTTTTTTAGCAGAATTTTTAGAACTCTTTTTCTTAAAATTTTCAGAGTATTGCTTGCTTCTGAGGTTGTATTGTCTATGTACCTCCATGATGGAATTCTAAAAAACTTGCTTATAATCCTCAAACTCTTCATATTCTAGTTCAGTTTGAGTTAGAGAAAATAGACCTTGTTCTTGTTCAATAAGGAAAACATAATCCTCTTCATTAATTCCCATTACATTAATTTGACTTTCTTCTAGTCCTTTGACCACTCCCTCATCTTCATCAGCATAATTCTCCTGGAATGGAGGCCTAATTTTCTGGTCAGGGCCTGTTTTTTCTCTTTTTCTTATTTGAGGGGGGTTTCTTCTAAGGTTTTGAATTCTATTTTGAGGAACTGACTGATTTTCCTTAGGGATAGCTCTCTCACTCAAGCTGATCCTCTCCATCATTCTCTCCATAGTACTCACCAGATTATCAATCTTAGCATGAGATGTCGAAGCTATAGGCTCTTCCCTTATAGTGACTCTCTTCTCACTCCTCATTCTATCCCTCTTTGGAAGCAGGTTGGATTCTACACTTACTGCACCCTTTTGCATTTCTTCTAATGTAGCAATATCTCTCTCTTTGAGCTAATAAGCCATTTCTGGATCAAAACCATTTGGGAAATTAACCAGGGTTAAGCCTTCTAGGGGTTTCATGTGAGCAAGGAGTGCGTTGTATATAATTTTAAACCTGCCACAGTAGTCTTGTATACTCTCTCCAACATTCCTCTTGATGTTTTCATATTCTGACAAGATTTGAAGAGGGTTTTTCTTAACTTACCATTGATTTATGAATAGCTGGTGGAAGGTAGGGAGGTCATGGATAATATTTGGAGTCAAACCCTTAAACTATTTTCTTACTTCCCCTCCCAAGATTTGAGCAAACATCCTCAACATGACACTTTCATCATCGATCTCTTGAAGGTCAAAACAATCATTCATTTTATGAAAATGTTGTTTTGCAGTTATAGGACTAGTTCCATCAAATTGTGGGATATTGGACTAATAATCCCGTGGCATAGGAACCAGAGGTGGTGGAAACACCAATGGAGAATATATGGCTACCATGATTAGTGGTGGGGGAACCCACGGGGGGTTGACAAAAGGAGGTGGAGGATTAAATGGAGGAAGGTGTACAGTCGTCATATGGGTGGTTTGGACACTCTGGTGGGAAATGTTCAAGGAAGTGATAGGAGTTGCAGATGCACCTGGACAGGTTGACTAAGGATGAGTAGACTTGGAAATAATAGAGGGAGATGCTGTAGTAATAGAAGATAACTATACATATTGTTGAAGGTAAGCATCAACGACAACTGAGGTGAATCTCACTACCAGATCTTTAAGGGAGGAAAAATGTTGGAGAAGTTGAGGGTCAGCTTGGGTGGATGAGGAGGCTTCCTCAACTAGACTCTGTTGTAGGATAGATGGGTCAAAGGATGTCTGGGTTGTCCAATTATGAGATTTTGTACTGAATAATATTTTTTTTAAATGTAAATCAAACTGGATGTTCTGTAAGGTTACAAGGTTTCTAGGGATGGAAATTTCTCTTTGAAGGGATTTACCACCAGTTTGACTCTCAGTTCCAGGGGTTTCTCTTAGGATTTTCTTTGCATTGTCAACTATTGTAGGAGGATTTGGGTCAAGATGAGATTTGGTAAATATTCTTTTGGGAGCAAGAATTTACACCTGCAGCACAGATAGGCTGAATATTTGTAACAAAACTAAAAAACCAATCTTTGGAAAATACTTGAATCATACAATGTTTTGATTGGGGTTTTTGAGTTCTGATGAAATGTCAAGATTTTTCAATAAGTCCCCAATATGTTCGCCAATATGTTTGGGCCCTATAATTTATAATATTGCAAGAATAAATGATAGAGGAGACCATCAAACCAATTTGGAATATAGGACGTAGTATTCCTAGACTTAGAGAGGGCTCTCTCTATTTATGATTCAATGTTTCCTTAACATTATGAATTCTAATGTTAGGCTAGTTATAGTGATGGTGAGAATTGGTTTTTTTGATCAATTTTGTTGGTTGGATGAGCAGGTCTGCAAAGGCTAATCCATTGGGCTATGGAGTCAGAAAGGGATGGATTTTACATCAACTTTTTTAGGGCATTCATAGGGCAAGCTAACTATGCAGACTAGATATTTAGAGCAGTGTGAATTATGAAATGGAAAAAAGCAGTGAGTTTTAGTATTAGCTAAAGAGAAATTAAGAATTATTTAACTATAATTCAGAAGAAAAAATTAAGATAGTAAACACAAACAAAATTAAGGTGCTCTCTCAGCAAATATTAATCTAAAATTTATGTTTTACAATCAGATAAATAGATACACAACATGAAAGGCAAAGAAAACATTAACGCAGCGAGGAAAACATCACCATTAACATAGCTCAAGAATCCTGTGAATGCTCTCTTATTATTGATGCCCAACTAAAAAATGGCAGTGCTCCAATACAGAAATTCTTACAATAGAGGGTCCTATCTCCCAACCAACATTCTTACCGCCAACGTATGCAATATTTAAATAAAAATTACATCGATTGCCCTAACTTACTTCGGCAAGCTTAATTAATTACAATTAAAATAGAATGAGACAAGTGTGGCCATGCAAGTTCTGAGCACAAAATGTCTAACAAAACAACGCCTGTAGAATTAACTCAAACGGCCTTTCATGAGTTCAAAAAATTTCGGCAGCTCTTCGCGAATCCAAAAGTAGGCTGAAGGTGGCTGAGGTTGTCAAAAAGAGGTAATTCTGGGTGGCTCTAAAATTTGGCTCTACATTTTGGGTTGCCTCTGCTGGATCATTAAATATTTATGTGATGATGGTACTTATAATCAATTGGTGGCTTTATTGATGTGTCTACTTCCTTTTTCATTTCCGTTGGTATATCATAATAGTTTTGTCCAAACGCCCTTTGCCTCACTCGACCCATGGTGTCCATCTCCACGACTTTTAGCTTATTTTGCACTTTTCTCTTTGTCGGGTCTTATTCTACCCAAGTCCTTCTATCGTGTTTAGCACTTTACTTCATAAAACAATGTAAAAACCTCATACACCCAGATTTGAAAGCCTTTAGGCTTCAACATTGAATCACGTCACGTCCGCTTCATTATCGCACTTCGCACTTCGACACTCGAACATAATTCTTAGTTCTTATCCTCTTAAACTTGCGAATTTCGATATGCGATTGTGTCCCACCAATATCGCATTGAAAAGTCTATAGGATACACCAATTGAGTTATAAATGGAATTTTTTTGAAATTGTGATGCGAAAAGGGAAGGAAGTGGTCAATGGCATAAAGGTTGCGGGTAGGATTTGCGATGGGATATATCTCAATCGCAAGATTTTAAATTATCACAAATCGGAAAATCGAGGATTGGAGAAATGAGGTAAGTCTTAACATTTTAGATATGAAATAGTGATGCTAACGGGGTGGGGAAATGGGTCCCATTTGTTATCGCAATTAGGAGTTAGAAGCAGCGAACGAGAATTTGAAAAGGTAATAAAAGTGCGAAGTAGTGATGCGATGAAAAGGTAAAGGATCAGGGGGATAAATGTTTATTGAATTTTATATCGATATGAATGGCCTAATGTGGGGAGTGGGTGGAGCTGAAATGGGGGTTTCGGGACTAGTGTAGGAATTAGGAAAAAATCGAAATGAGTATTTTAGGGATTTTTAGGAATAGAGGGAATTGGCATCTTCGACACTTAGGATAAAAGCTAAGGCATAGAGTATGCCTTCATGATTTTGAATGCATCTTTAATCCTAAACATTGGAACACAACCCTACTCCAATACTTGGAGCATAAACACCCTTTTCTCTAGATATTCTTCTTCGACCATAGGAAACACAACTTCAATTTTTAGGCTGTACATTGTAGAATAAACTTTACATTTTCCTTTCCTTCTTTCTCCCTATCCTTTCTACCTAACCACAGTACTAAAAATCTAGGATTTTTCTTCTTTTGTAGGGTGCATTCAGACTTGCAGAGCCTGAAACATTTTATTTTTTGAAATTCTAACCTAACCCCTATCCCTTATTTAATCTATTGGCTGAGATTAAGATGTTGAACCAATTTCATTTTCTACCTATATAATGATAAGCCAAGATTAAATATTTTGGAAGATATTCATTCTCTAACCTATAAAAAAAAATTCAAAATTATACAATCATGCTTAACTGTATGAATTAACAAACCTTTCTCAAGTGTAGTGGCATTTTGATTTGGAACACTTTCAGAACTATTCATTTTTTGTGGGGTCTTCTTTTCCCTTTTTTACACCCTCTTTTTCTTCTTTGTTATATTATTTGGAAATTTTTTTAGTATATATATATATATATATAATATGAAAAATTTCAAGGAGAAAATATTTAGTCACCTTGTGATATTGTAAATTATAGGACTCTAACAGATGCGATGAGGACCAGAATGGTTGAATACAGTTCCGAGCAATCACAGCATGGAAGTGATGGGGTCATAACTAAGGAAGGAGAGAGATTATTTGGACAAGCGGGAGGGAGTCATTCCCCAGATTGGACGAACACCTTGAGAAGCCTAAGGGATGATGTGAAAAACATTAAGGCTAATAATGAGATGTTGGTAAGACACCAAGCAACGAAAGGAAATATAAACTTATTCATCCTATAAATTATCTGATACTGGCAGACGCAAAGGAAATATGAGAGGAGGGTGAGTCATGGAGATATAAAAATCCTTTATGAAACAAAAGAAAATTCTAATGGAGTATAAGGCTGCAGGTCCAGGAAAAGGCGCAGGAAAGGCACTGAGGAAACTATGCCACGAGGTGAATGATTGAGCAGTCCAAGAGGAGGGACGAAAGGATAAGGAAAAGGAGAATGTGCCTAAAGAGCTTAGGAAGGCAAAGGAAGCTACGTTTTATGGAGATATAAATAAGGCATAGGATGCAAATGCATGGTTGCAGGGAATGAAGAATTTTTTCAGAATACATGACTATTCTGAGAATATGAAGGCTAGGATTATTGCGTACAGTTTGAAAGGGAAACCCGATATATGGTGAGAAGACTTGAAGAATTTTAGAGCTATTATTGAGAATAAGATGACCTAGGAGGATTTTGAGGAGCTGTTCAGAGAACAATACTTCTCTAAGTGGTATTGTGATAACAAAACAAAATATTTTATGAACTCCATATGCGCCAGTTAACCAATGATGAGTATGTCACCAAATTTCTGGAAATGTGGAGGTACGTACAATATATAAAGGATGATAAAGATAATATTCAAAGGTTTATCATCACGCTTCCTATGTCATTCAGAGATAAAATAAGATCTACGCAAATCTTAGCAAGTGTGACTTCTTCCAATCACAAATACACTATCTAGGGCACATCGTCTCTAAAGAAGGCGTATCAGTTGACCTTGAAAAGATCAAATCCATAAGGGAGTGGCCAAATCAAAAGAACATGGATTGTGTTAGATTAGTAATGGGATTTGAAGGATACTATAAGACAGATTTTCATAATTTCTAAAAAATTGGTCATCCCATTACAAATTTGCAGAATAAAGGGAAAATATTTGAATGGATTGCACAATGTGCAGAAAGCTTGGAGTAGTTAAAACAATTCCTCACTATTGTTCTAGTGTTGATAATCACAGATCCAGATAAATATTTCGTGGTGTGCAAAAATTCATGCAGAGGGGGACTCAGTGGAGTATTAATGCATGAAGGTCAAGTAGTGTGCTATGAATCGAGAAATTTTAATAAACATAAGGAAAATTATGTGACACATGATTTAGAATTGGTTGTTAAAGTTCATGCTTTAAAAATGTGGAGGCACTACCTACTTTGCAGTAAGTTCACACGCATGTTAGACCATAGTGTACTCATTGTATTTTTTTGGACATCTGAAGTTGAATGCTAGGCAAGTAATATGGTTGAACATGGTCAGCGAGTTTGAATTTGAGATCAAGCACATAAAAGGAAAGGAAAACAAGATTTTTGATGCCTTGAGTAGGAGAATCCAAGTAAATCACTTGGAAATAGTAAGTTGGTATGGAATATAGATCAAAGAAAGAATCAAATGTGTTGTACAGCTGGACAAAAATTACCAAAAATTAAAAGAAAATTTGCAGCAAAGAGGTGAGGATGAAGGATATCATCTCATTGAGGATGGCTTATTTAGGTTTAAAGGAAACAATTTTGTGCCTAACAATGATGAAATAAAAAAAATAATAATAAAATAATTTCATATTAAGCCTTACTTAGGCCGCCGAGGATATGAAACCTCCCTCACAGTCATCGAAAAGTACTATCATTGGTTGACTATGAAGAAATAAGTGGCATACTTCATAGCAAGATGCATGGAGTGCCAACATGTAAA
Source organism: Pinus albicaulis (assembly GCA_034641835.2). Lineage (NCBI taxonomy): Eukaryota > Viridiplantae > Streptophyta > Pinopsida > Pinales > Pinaceae > Pinus > Pinus albicaulis. Next base: position 140,854,113 of record CM076575.1, read on the forward strand.
GGTTGAATGCAAACACCTGACAGGATTGTTGTAGCCTATCCCTATTCTATAATGGAAGTGGTAGGTAGTCTCTATGGCTTTTATCATAGTATTTCTCGAGAAATCTAAGAAGCATGATGCAATCATGGTGGTGGTAGAAAAACATAGAAAAGTAGCTCATTTTATTGAAGTCAAATCCACCAATTTTGCTAGTGGTATAGCACAAATATTCATAAAGGAGATTGTGAGACTATATGGCATACCCAAGAATATTGTGTCAAACATAGATGATATTTTTACTTACAGGTTTCAGAAGGAATTTTTTGCAGGATTCAAAAATAATTAGCATTTAGTACAACATATCATCCACAAACAGATGTGGAAATAGAGAGGATTAATCGGATCCTTACGGACATGTTCAGGATGTATGTGATACATCAACACAAGAAATGGGAAAATATCTTCCACTTGTGGAATTTGCATATAGTAATGGACACCAATAGTCCATAAGGATGAACCCCTTTGAGGAATTGTATGGCAGGAAATATAATACTCCTATTACTAGAGTGACCTAGTTAATAGAGTGCATGTAGGACCTAATATGGTTAAGGATATGGAACAAAAATTTCTAATCATAAGGAAAAATATAAAATTGGAATAGGAAAAACAGAAAAGCTATGGAGATAAGCATATGGTGCAAAAAGAACTCCATGTGGGGGAACATCTTTACCTGAGAATTAAACCCAGGAAAATTTCCCTAAAAATGAGGACATGTGGCAAGTTGGAACCACAATATTGTGGGATATTTGAAATTCTTGAGAGTATTGCATCAGTAGCATATACATTTACTTTACCTCCATCAGTTAGAGTTCATGATGTTTTTAAAATATATGTACATGATTCTAATCATGTGATTGATTTGTCTGTGCTACAGGTGGAACTAGAGGGAGAGTTCAAATCAGAACCAATGTGCATTCTGGACTAGAGGAGTCTCATGCTATAGAATCATGTCATAGAGAAATTCAAGGTGCAGTGGAATCACTTTTGGCTAGAGAAGGCCATGTGGAAAATGGCCAATGCCATGAAAGATAATTTTCATTTCTTGTTTGATGATTAAAACAAGTGTGTATAATTGTAAATATTTTATAGAGCTATGTGTATAAATATCCATGGAACAATATGTGTACTATTTTAGTTTTGGAATTGTATAGGTGTAAATGAACACCATGTGAAGTGTTCCCTCAAAGGGAGGCGCGGGGGGGGGGGCGGGGTGGGGGGACTGTGACAACCCCACCCAAAGTTGTCATATGAGCCACATTGTGAAAATGATGTAAATATTTTGCAACATTTGAAATAAAGGAAAAACATGATTGAGTTAAGGGACACTGCATATACCAAAGTTGGGGATGGAGAATCGTTGCTTGGGATGCTATGGTTTCTAGTGCAAAGGAGAAACCTGGTTGACAAGTTAGTCATTGATGGCTAGTTAGTGCGAGTTAATGAACTTGATCTTGAAATTAAATGGGCTGAAGGAAAGCAATTAGAACCATGCTTTCTTGAGAAAATACAACAAGAAAAGAGGAAAATTATTTATGGAGGAATGGAAACAACAAAGACATGATAGTAAAGGAAGGGCGAAGAATTTTTGACCAAAAAGGAGAAGGAAAACTATTAGAATAGGGGGCACATAGAATAAAAAAAGGAGAGAGAACATTCTGAGAGAGGCGAATCAAACTCCTGGAGGAGAAGAATTCAAATATGAGGGAAAAATGAGTCGAACAACACACACGAAGGGAAGTAGAGACCTTCCTTTCACTTAAGGAAGCATAAGAGTTTCTTCTATTTGGGAAGAAAACTAATTGGAGGACGAAAATAAAACCTCCAATAGAAGATTTCTACAAGCAAGGATGAAGAGAAGAGAATAGAATGGGATTGGTTTTCTGTCCATGGAGGTTTTGGTTTGAGTGCTAGTCTCTGGAGCCCTGTAACAACTTGGGTTCCCTAGAGGTCATGGGTTGAGATAGGATTCCTGGAACCATTTAACGACTTGTGTCCCTAGACATTGTGTGTTGAGATAAGAGGTCTTTGGAGCCCGATAATAACTTAGGTCCATGGAGGGTGTGGGTGGAATGAAATCTCTAGAGTGTTGTAATACCTTGGGTTCCATAAAGCTTGTGGGTTGAGATTGCTACTCTGGAGACTTGTAACAGCTTGGGAGGAGATAGTCCTAAAGCCGAGAGAGAGATAGACTCGATTACAATTCCTAATTACCGCCCTGACTAATACAATGGTTTCTTGACTCCATAGGAGGGGGTGAAACATTTTATGTGCATGAGAGGGTTAGGTTGGGAACCTATGGACTCCTCATGGAGGCAAGGAGGAGGTAAAACAACTATGGGGATTGAGGCAGGAGGTCCCAAGGAATCACTGAATTATATGGAAACTTGAGTGTGGCCGTAGGAGCAAGAACTCCCCCTTACACTCTGGAATATGGCTCAAGGGTGGCAGCTGCAAGTATAAGTGGCTGTAGCTGTCTATGGTTGGGTGGAGATTCATATTCCCTAACTCAATTTTCCTGCAGAACAAAGGATAATTATTTGTGAATACTCATTACAATTAATGGATTATGTTTCATTATTGTTTGTATAGATATGGAAAATAAGGAATTAAATTGTGTTGTTGTGTGTATACATGTGGTGCAATCATGAAGGGACATTTCCTTGACTTTTATGCTAAATATGTCTTTGTCTATGTATGTCTACATGTGTGCTTGAGTTTTCACTTAAAATTAAATAACCTTAACATAATAAGTAATTGAAACCACATAGTATCTAAAGTTAAGATGCAAAACGATCCCCATAACAGTGGTGCCTATGCTAAGAAGTAGAGGAAGAATCTTACTCTGAATAAAATACTTATTTCTGTCAAAAATAATACAGTAGAAAATTTTAATGAACTCAATGATCTATTTCAGGCCTAAACCATGAACAACTAAAAGAAGTGGGTTATGATACCATTTTTATAAATGTAAAATTTATAAGGAAGACCCTATATTTGCTAGAGTTGGTCATTGTATATATTGAGGTAATTTCTTACAACCTATTGTACCAACAAGTAAGTAGTATGTGAAGGATCAAGGGATTTTTCCCATGCTTAGTCATGCCCAGTGGTCTTAATTCCATGGAATTTAACCTTGTGCAATAACCTCCATTCCTACCACATGGATTTTGGTGATGAGGACTACTGGTCCCTACCAATAGCCAAATGCCCCAACAACCAATGAGTGGAACCAAGGAATTTCTTGTAAATTTCTTTTGGACTCTGAAACTATTGGTGTGTAATAGGAGAGGTGGGAGGCTCCAGGAAGCTCACGCCAGGCTTCTAGTAGATAAAAGATGCAGGAGCACCTATTATTCCATGTGAGGAATTCCTTACTTGATGGCAGGGAAGGTCCCATAGGCTAGAAAATACTCAATGTATCTATCACCCAAGCTCAGAAGGAGAAACATTGCGGAACATGTTAATCTAACTCCAATGGAATGATGAGGTATTGAAAGAGATCTAGACACCAAATATACCTTTGAGACTAATCCAAAATATAGAATCCTGACTTGAACAAGCCTACATAGTGGTAGATACGGTCTCCGAGGATAGCACAAAGATAACTGCTAAAGGAATTATATGGTGTAGAGTTTAATTCTCATGATCGAGAAATCATAGAATGGTAACGTAAGGGAATTCATTGCGGCATAAGGGATAAAAAACCTATCCTTGTAGTAAGGATTGGATAGAATTATCCCATTTTATATCAAAACCTCATATGGGAAGGCTTCCAACTGGAGCAGTCAAATTCTCCTCTTATGTGAATGGTTGGAGGAAACCAACATGGAATATTTGTGGGGTCCATGAATATAGACAAACAACCAAGAGGTTAGAGGTCAAAATCGATTATTTGGAGGTAACAAAAGGAGAGTGATGTCGACGCTGATCTAGTCAGAGGTTGGGAGGTACATATGTGTGCTGACAAGAGGAAGCGTGCTTGATACATCGAACCAACTAGGTTGGAGGTCAGGGGTTGGGAAATCACGAAGAAGGAAAATAATTAGCTCTTAGGATGGGACCAATCCGACTTAGTCGGAGGTTGAGAAGTCTCGAGGTTAGGATTTGAGATGATGTTGTGAATTAGGGAGATGTGTATGCCCCAATAATCCCGCTCACTTGGTATTTGGATGAGCCCATGCTGAATTGTGGTGTGGCATTAGGGATAGGTGACCACCATTCCCTATGATTAATAAAGTAAAGGAAGGAAATATAAAATTGAATGAAAAAAAAGAAAAAAAAATTGAAGGCGTGAGCCTGCTAATCCCGTTTCCATGACTAGATAATGGGGACCATATTCTCTAGTAATAACTCTCTTACCTTTGGGTGAGTAAGGAAGTATGTTATAAATATATTGTGTTCCATGATACATAGCTTCTAGTAAACCCACGCCTTTTGATCAACCAACTATCTATTTGTATTCCCAACCACTTTTACCTGCATTATGCTCCATGCAATGGCTGAGTGAGTTGAATCCCTACCAAAGTAAGTGGAGGACATGGGTTTAGATCTAGATGCACTCAAGCTCCCAAAAATATCAAAATATTGAAAAGGTAAGGATGCATTCACTCTCACAAAGCATCAAGTGTGACTTCTAGGAGGTACTTATATGAAATATAAACATATAACAACCAAGTCGAATTTAGGATATGGGCCCTTCAGGGTCCTAGCACAATCATTGAAATAATTAGGTAAGTTGCATAAGTAGAAGAAATTTTGGGGTCTAAAGAGAAATCTATAGATGTTGGATGAATTAGGTGATAATTCAGTGAAATCTGTATGTGTTATGGTTATCACAGACGTTTTCTACGGTGTTAAGAAGTCTAAATCATGAATATTATATCATGGAATATGATGGGCCTTAGTACTATAGGTAAGAAAAGTATCCTAAAAGATAAAGGGTTAGAAGAAAACGAGCCATTATGATGATATAAGACATTAAAATCTTAGGGGAGGCTTTGTCCAACCTTACTAATAACTAGACAAGGAAATGAAAGACAACTACAGTAGTATATGCCGAGGGGAATTTAGGAGGATTAGGAATATTGTGGGATGATAAAAAAATCAAAGCGATCAATATGTTTACTATAGACGGTTTACTGAAAGTGTAGTTCTAGGTTGTTCATTTTGGGGGAGTTATTTCATATATCCTATGTGTATGGTTTGAATGTCCCTTATGATAAAGGGATGTTTCTTAATTCGATCCCCTAAACATGAAATTTGATTCCCCCCTATCCATGAAACACTACAAGGAAAAGACCCTCTAGTGGATGTTTTTGAGGAACCCCTTATAAAAATAGCCTAGATATCCATTTGTAGCAGAGGTTGACGAGTGGAGTTTTTTGTGGATGTTTTTTTTGTAGTGCATTTATCATCATAAAACACACCAGTGCATTTTATGCAAAACACACTGGTGCGTACTAAAAATTGGCACATCGAGACACCGTGCTCTCCATACAAACCCGCCAGGTGTGTCTAAGTAATATAGCGCACCGGTGCTCTATGCATAAATAGGCCCGGTGCGTCTCAGTAATCCAATGCACCATAACAATGTGCGGTATGCCATCGATAATACCTCCCGGTGCACCTCAAAAACCAGTGCACTGAAACAAGGTTAAATAAAACAAATTATTGGCTGAAAAAATGTCATTTTTACTTCTTTAGTGCTCTAGACCTCTCAAGTACTGGTGTGGATTTCTCTTGTGTGAGGCGCCCTCCCATTGGTGGAACCATTGCACGCACTACTGCCATCCATTGCCCACCTTGTGGAGTTCGAATTTTCGAAAATGGTGGGAAAATTTGGTTTCTCCAATTTCTCAGCAAATATGCCTCCTCGACACGTAAATGTACATGTATTTTACGTGTTTCTAAATAACTAAATGTTTTAGTGGATTAGATTTCTAAAAAACCTTAAAATTAACCTTTAAAAAAAAAAAATTATGAGTGGTGTGCTTGAGCCGTTCAGCTCACACCTTTCGCGATGCTGCTTGTAAATTTACAGGATGCACGACAAATGGTGCTAACAGAAACTGCACCGGGTTCGAGTGCTTTACTGAAAAAACATGCACCTTGCTTAATTTTAAAACTAACATGATGGTTCGGTCGTTTAAATGACCACACCGTTGACTATGTACTAGTGTTGGGAGGGCGGTGCATTGACCAAACTATCTGCCCCTGGGCAGATAGTTAGGTTAGCGCACAACCCACCTCACATCATTACATAGTCAATGGTGCGGTCATTTACATGATGACGTTGTTGACCAAGATATTTGCCCTAGGGTGGATATTTTGGTTAGCACACCGCTCGACAAACAAAAATACATGGTCAACAGTGTGGTCATTTACAGGACCGCGCCGTTCACCATGTATTATTGTTGGGCGGTACGTTGACCTAACTATCCACCCCGGGGTGGATAGTTTTGTCAACGCATCGCAGAAAAATAAAATTTTATGTTTTGCGGAGCACGAGAAAGTTCTATGAGCACCGAGAACGGTGCATGATAAAAACGTACACACCGAAACTAATGTGTGACTGTTTTTTGGGCGCATCGACTGCTTTTTTTGCAAAAAAAAGTATATATATATATATATATATATATACATGTCTCATTTAATAATAATAAAAATGTATTTAATATGTGAATCATTCAGTGACGTCAATGGAGAGAACAAAGGGAACAACAAGAACATATGTAGGACCAGTATAACATGATTCACTTGTGGGAGGCATGATAGAGGGAGAGACTTATGTATCCTCGTCCTATTACGACAACCACCTAGTTGCTCCTAAGGGAGGTAGGCCTCCTCAAGTTCTATGAGGAAGATACATCCCTGAAGGGGCATAGTTGGTTATTGGGACAACTCATCTTTAGGTGGGATGCCCACCGATAGGATTTCTGGGTCGGTCCTGGTTAGTGGTATGCACCCACTGAGGAAATATATTTTATTGCTAGCCTATCGAGGAGAGGGTGGGATTTTACCTAGTTCCTAGATGTTCCTGTCGGCTGTTAAGTAGGGAGTTAGTTGGCGTACTCCTAGAGATACATTAGGGACGATATAGTTTCTACTGTACATTTTCAGGTGTCCGGTGGTTAGTTATGTCTTGCTTTGTTTGGTGCAGAGGAGGTGAGGTGCCTATCACTACTACTAAGAACCATTGCACACCATGGAAGTGATGGGAAACACATTAGTTTCCCGCTTTTATTTTATGTTGATTATTTATGTGAGATGGTTTGTGATTTTTTTTATGACAGTTTTGTACAACATTAGATAGATGTCGTTCTCAGGAACATGGGAGGTTGACCTTCCCTTTTGCTTCAGAGTTATTTTATTATTATTTTTGTATAGGTTTCTAGAGACGAGGCCTACTTTTGCTCGATAGCCTCGTAGGCCGATTATCCATGTATCGATGCATATGTGGGGCTAGATGATGCCCAAGAGGGGCCAGTCAGACTTTCCCGCCATGATATATACTAATGGACTAGGGCTGCGATCCAGTGTTGATGATCACTCCTTCATGCTGGTGCCATGTCCGTATGCTGGTTTGGATTGGCGAGGGTGTAACAACATCCTTTTCACACAGGATGAGCAGCCAGATGCGAGAGGTAATATTAGTGTTTTATTCAAATTAATATAGTCTCATTTTATTGTATTAATTAATTAGTTAGAATTATCAAATTTATTCTAAGCTGTTATTTAACTTGTTTTATTAAATTGTTTAATGAAAATGTCTAATTATTGTTGTGTACTATATATTTTGTAGAAATTGTGACATTTGTTGGGGGCGAGATTCCACCCCCACCGAATGATCCATGTGTAGATGTTGATGAGGAGATGGTAGAGGCGGAGGATAAAGGTGACGAACTTGATCCTGATCAGGTGCAGATACCCGCAGGGGTGAGGCATAGGCCGAGCACCGAATTTAGGATAGAGTTGGGTGACTAACTCTGTCGAATACTAGTTGATAAGGGATTTTTCCCGATTACGAACAGAGAGATTCAGGTTGATCGTAGGTTCATATAGCTCTGGAGAGGCATGCTCCGTGATATGTTGACCCTCATACGTCATATCATTGGAGCTTATAGAGCACTTGCGTGAGCTAGGAGGGGTAGGCATCATGGAGATGCACGATAGAGAAACACCTCATCTTATGATCATGATCATGAGGGTAGGAATCATCATTCTCGTACTCTACCTCGTCCTTCTTCACCTCACGACATAGATCATGATGAGAAGCGAGCATCCAGTCCTGATCATCAGACATTATCTGAGAAATCTGAACCATCTCAGCAGACACCTAGTCCCGAGAAGGAGAGTCCATTTGAGGAGGCAGGTCCATCATGATAGGCTGTACCATCCATTGAGCACGCTGCTCCATCGATGAGTCATCAAAAGACATTTCCTAAGCAGACTGCACCATCGACTGATCAGCAGGCACCTCTAGAGCAAGAGCACCATTTATATGAGCATGAGGATGCACCATTGACTAAGCAGGCCTCAACTAGTTCTAGTATTGAAATACCACTAGATATTTGACATTTATATGTTGTTATATTACAGTTGTATATTTTTGACATTATATATATATATATAATGTCAAAAATATAGTCCATGTCTTTTATGTTCATGTTGATGCAATTAATTTACATGTTGGTGTTCATCATGATTTGTATATTGTTAGGTCATGTTAGATATATTCATTTAATGTGCTCGCAGATATATGTGTATATGATAGCAGTTACTTGACATGAGAAGTATATTTGATGTTTGTGTTGTAATGATGTTATACAATGCTTGTGTTTTGTTAGATGATCATAACCACAATGATTAGAGGACGTCTAGCAAATTATAATGTGTATTTTAGTTGAATAGGATGTTTGTATCATGTTTATCATGATCATGATGTTTATTTTTAATATTAAATAATTATAATTATTAAATATTATGTCGTGATTGTAACTGAAATTTTAATTTTAATTGTATGAAAAATTGTAATTGTAATTATATGTCAAATATTTGTAAAATTGTAATTGTAATGGTATGTAATTGTATTGTGAAATTGCAAAATTGTAATTGTAATTGCAATTGTATGTAAAATATTTGTAAAATTGTAATTGTAATTATAATTGTATTGTGAAATTGTAAAATTGTAATTGTAATTGTATGTATTGTGATCATTAAATTTTATTAAAATTTGTGAATTTGTAAATTTGTAAAATTATAAATTAATTGTCAATTTTGAACCATAATTACTATCGTAAGTAGAATGTACACCGTAAATATTGTTAAATTACCATAATTGTAAAATTGTAAATTCGTAAATTTGTATGAATATAAATAATTGTAAAATAATAAATCTAGAATAATATGAATTTTTGTAACATAATAAAGTTTAGAAAATAATGCAAATAAATTCATGCTTATAATTATCATTATTTTATTATGATCTTACATACCAAAAATAACAGTATACATTTTGAAAATATCATTCACATACATTTAAAGCAATCAAGTAGTTGTATTATTTTAGGAATTGACATTATAAAAAAAAAAAACTTTATACAATACACCATTGTTTTCGAGATCAACATAATTAAAAATTATCAAGTGAAATTATTTTAACATTAACACAATGCAAACCAATTAATTCAAAATACATATTATAATGTATTGAATAAAAGAGTGTTAGTTATAAGGTAATTAAGTCCTCTTCTTTATAAAAACCCATCTTAAAAAGTCTAAATGATGAAATAAAACATGTACCATATCACTCTCGGTTCTCATGATCACCCTCTTTATCTTCCAGCTCGCTTGGCATGATAACACCATTGTTCTCAAAAACATGTTTTCATCTAGGGTCATGTCTCAATACGAACCACCAATCCCTGTCCAACACATCTGGGTAAAAAAACACCTAGTTGTAGTGTTTAGGGAAAACATAGGACTCCTTAGCTTGATGCCACATCTTTCTAGAGTTGATACATATCAGCCTACTGTCACAATCTTCCATTAAATTATTCCGATCAAAGGTGTCCCTCCACTTTCACCTAAAAATAACACATTGGAAAGAAGAGAAATCCACTTCAATGATCTCTTGTATCTTTCTGACGTAACCAAACGTCCCTCGTACTAGGTTTTGATCATGGTGGCTAGCTTGACTAGATTGATCGAACTCGACTTCCACTCCAAATTCTTGTGTCATGTGGCCATCATCGACATTTTCTATGTGAAAATGGTGTCCAAATGCCCACATAGATGGGAACAAATTCACCTATTAAAAAGTTAAAAAATGATAGTGTCATTTGTCTTATAAAAAACCAACTTAAAAATATGAAATATAGATGTAATTACATTTAAAAGGTGCATTATTAAGTTTATAATGTACATAAATATATTATTACCAAGTGGGTGTACCCAATCCCTATGTTTATCACATCCTCTTCAACATGCGGGTAACGATCGGTTGCACCATATTTCTCTTTGACTTGGTCAGCAACCCAACTGTTGGGGCTTATAATTTGCATATTTTCTTTTAAATGACTAGGATAAGACACACTTTTACCATTCAACCATCTGAATTATTTCCTGTCACTATCCCATTTCATCCTATTTTGTTCGCACAATGAGGCTCACGGTTGTGTCACTTCGGAATTGTAAAGAAAGAATTTATTGATTGCTTCAATTTTTGCATTCACTGATGAAATAAAATCGACATATAGTAAATATGAGACCAAAATATACATTTTATTGAAGTTCAACATGAATATTTACTATGCGTAAATTTGAAAAAAATTTAAGTCACTTACTCTTTATCAAGTGCTTTTTTCCATTCATTGGAGCAGCTCCCTTTCTCTTTTTTCTTCATCCTTTTCATCATCCCAAATCACCACACCTGGTCTATTTTCTATCTTATTGATGTACTCATTGGTATAATATAAATGCTCATATGATATGTGCCCCTCTACCATAGACCCCTCGAAGTTTTCCCTTTGTAGAACAAAACCTTTCAATTTCTTCATGTACCACTCTAATAAGAATCCCCAACGACAAGAAGCCACCCCAAATATTTCAACCTCATCTACCAGATGGATTAAAATATGAACCTACAAGTCCATGAAACTCTTTGGAAGTTCATTCTCAAACATACAAACAATCTCAACTATCTCGTGATGCCACCATGGAATTATAGCCACATGAATCTCCTTTAACGTGATCCAATGCTCAAATGCACATAATTTAGATATGGCACATCCTAGGTATTGGGGGAGTTCATGTTTCACACACCCATGCATGAGAAAAGGACATTGAAACTGCAAAGTTATAAACACATGCAATAATATACAAAATTAGTTATGTTTTATGATCCCTGCATGGGATAAAATTTATTAATATAACAAATAATAAAATTATGCTTTTGACATTATACATACTCTTAGAATATTCAAATGGTCATGCGATTTCAACCATGACAAATGGTCATCCACGGTGAAGCAGTTTCATAGTGAAGACCCGTATGAAGATGGCACCCTCACATCCATTATAACTTCCTTTTCCAAAGAAATATCATCTTTTTAAAAATCCATGGGATATCACCTTCTTTGAAATACTAGTTAAAGGGATTAACGCCTCCCTCTGATCCTATACCTTCTAATAATCTTGGAAAATGTTTATTTTTAGTTTTTGAAGTAATAAGATCTTTCCTAACAGCCAATATGTCACTTTGTTTCGATGATATGTGACTCCATAAAGAAGATGAAACATTTTTGAATGTATGCATGGGATCTATTTAGTGGGTAATATTAAGATTATCCGAGTATGGGAGGTTATAAAAGATAGATTTCCTTTTCATCCGAATTGGAAATTTCGCAACATAGGTGCCGAATAATTCTCGATCATCGAACATAGGCTCCCCATTTGAATCGAACATTTTTATGAACTCATTCTCCTTCTCTCTCTCATATGCTATAAGTCATTCAATGGGTGTAGTTCTTGGAGGCCTTTGCGTTCTCTCTCATTTACCATTGAAAGCGAAAGATTCTCTTCTGTAAGGGTGTTCTTCTGGGAGGAATACCCTAGAGTAGTCATACACTAGCTTTCATAGGTCATTGGACCATCTAGCTTTCAGAGAAGGTCCACAACATTCACATCCAAAGTACCCTTTTGCTACATGATATATGAAATTATTGTATACGATATGCATGGGAATTAAAAGAATATCATGAAGATTAGAACAATTATAATGAATTAAGTAACTAATATGCAAAATTATATTGTTACAGATATAAAAAATCAATAAACATGTAATTTACCAAAACAAACTCCTACGCTTGGATAATCATGTCTCGTGTAAGAACATATGCCATACAATGTAAAACTCCTCTATGTTACGATGCGTCTTGATAAATCGTATACATTTATCCCATCCCATAATTCCTTCAATTCATATAACAATGGTTGTAAGTAGACATCCATATTCTTCATTTGTCTTCTACCAAAGACTATGAGAGCCAACATAAGATGTTCATTCTTCATTGAAAACCATGGGGGAATATTCTTATTGATTACTACTATAGGCCAAAAAAACTATTTTGTGTTTTGGAGGGAATATGGGTTGACTCCATCCATGGCTATCCTGAGTCATAGACTTAGTACTTCATCCTTGAAGTTTTTGGGCCATGTATCCTCTATATGCTTCATGGATATTGAATCTGTTGTGATTCGCATAACTTCCAACTCACTTATATGTGAGGCATGCCATCCCTGCAACATAGCTAATTCTTTGCAACGAAAGAGCCTTTGAATCCTTGGGATTATAGGCATGTGCCTCAATATCTTAAAAGGAGGACCACATGATTAACCCTTATTTTTTTTATTTATCATACATGTCATGCCCACATTTCAGACATATATCTTTGTCTACATATTCTCCTCTATACATAATACGATCATTGGGACATGCATGATATGATATGTACTCAACACCCAACATTTTCAACAATTTATTTTCTCCTTCGTAGCTACCGGGCAAGACATTATCCCTCGGAATATCCTTATCTTTGAATAAATCGTAGTTTGTCATGGACAATATTAAATATACATTAATTCTGATATAATTATTAACGTTCATAAAATTGGACATTTGTAATGTTCATTGTGTGATTATATTTCTCAAAATATAAGGGAGGACTTGATGGTCAATTACCTCAAAATTTCAAAGAAACATGCATTCTAAAAGCCAAACTTTTCTTTCAAGTTGTACAGTAACATCGTTGTCCCCAACTGGGTAGACTTTGACTGGTTGCTTGGTCCAAAGAGAGGGGTAGTGGATAAAAATTTAAGGCTTTCGAAAAAGGTATCAATGATATGAGCATCATCCCATAGCTAGTCATCATTCTAGAATGCATCTAACAACATTGTCTCCATGGCAGTCATATCCCTTAAGTAATCATCCATACTAACCTCTATTTTATTTCCTCCATTGCTAGCTTGCGAAGAACTACTATTGTTGTAGTAGTTCCTAATTGGTGAATATAGATGTAATGGGAATTGAATAGGTGGTTGATTCAACCATTATTGGTATCGTTCCTCTTCGATTTTTTCTCTTAATTTATCCTTCTCTCGATTTTACCTTGTTGTGGGGTGCAGGGGAAGATGGTAGGTAGGTCGCTCATCATCACTAGAATCCTAATAATTTCAAAAAATATATTTGATCATGATTAGTAGAAAATCGATGATATCAATTAGTAAGCATGTAAAAAATGCATGATTAATTGGTTTGACGTTGAAATAATTACATTATTATACCAAAAAATTATTATTACCATCATTGTCCCAGGATTATGGCTAGAAGATGCAATGTTATAATTGGCAGGGTGAAGCGGCTGTCCATTTTGATCTACCAAATGTGCCTTGCAGTATGCTGCTCCTGATAAGTGATTCCAACATTTTGGAGATGTTTGAATATTTTGGGAATTTGAACTCGATTCTAAATCTACATGAACCTGCAAATTTGTATACATTAATTTTATTCAGCTAATTGACATGGATAAAAAAATTAAATTCAACTAGATAATGAAAATATAAATAAAATATGAAGTAAATATTACATCTAGAGATGGATAGGGAGAACTTCACGATGGACTTTGAGAAATATTATGGAACGAGATGGATTTTTAAGAATTTTCCATTTGATATAATTATGAGATTTTCTCCCTGCATTTGAGAAAAATCAATAATAAATTTTGGTGTACATACCTAAAAGTCATTTCGGTGCCTTAAAAATGGAATTATTGTTATTGATGATAATGTACAGTTAACTGCACCGGTTCATTTTAGTTACTGCACACTGGTGTCATGTTATTAACTAATGCACCGGTGTGATTAGTTAACAAACACACCGAATATCAAAAAAAAAAAAAAAAACGCAACTTTATTTTTTTAAAGTGAAAAAAAAGTGGTAAATTGAAAAATGGGAGGCAAATTATTTTCGGAAATCTAATTTCATAAAAAAATTCTTTAAATAGTAAAATCTATTCATTATTTCATTATTTTTGCAAAAAATTTGAGGGATGGATTTGCACGAGACACATACCTAGAGCAAGAGAGCACAAGAGCAATGTGGAGCAGAAAAATACTTTCAAACAACAAAATTATTTAGAGAATCAGAATTTGAAACATATGGTGATTCGCACAAAAACCCTATAGTACAGTAAAAATGTTAAATTTTACTGTAATAATTGTTTCTTTTATAGTTTCTCTCGGATTTAATACATGCATAGTAAAAATTTTAAATTTTACTATGAATTTTCGAAAATAAAGATAAATAAATAAATAATAATAATAATAATTCATTCTTACGTTGAACCCTTGCTTCTTCTTGTTTCCGCCCTTGCTTCTTTTTGTTTCTGTAACTTCCCAATTAGGGCTTTTCATTTTAGATTTATAGGGTTTGTATTGCTATATATATAGGTGTATGACATCTAACCCATGGGACCACTTGCAAAGTTGGATCCCAATCCATGTCAGCCCTTGCATGATTTTAAAAAAAAAGGATTTTTTTTATCGGTGCGCCCTGTGTAAAATAGCGTAGTGGGGCACGATTTTAGTATAGAGCACTGGGCACATACTATTTGATCAATTTTTTTTTTATTAATTTATGCCTGTGTTAGTTTATGCACCGGTTAACATATAACACACTGGGTTTCCTTGTTGACAGAGAGCACTGTACGCTGTTTCTACTGTTTTGGCAGTCCGTTTATAAGAACATGTCGCACCGCCTTCGGTGCGTACTGTTTGAAAGGCACACTATTTTCTTGATTTTTTTTTTTACCTGAAAAGTTTGGGATTTATTTATAAAATATATTAATGAATGGTATGGTATAGGTTTCATACTAATAAAGAAATGGTTGACAATATATCAAATAACAAAAATACTGATAAGACATCGAGAAAAGAAAAAAAAGGGGAAGTTCTTTGTAAATTATTTACAAAAAATATTATTTTTGAACTATATGTAAGTTTAACTAATATGCATTGTTTACCGGGTATTATGCAGAGCCACAAAATGATGAAGCTCGATAAGGTTATTTTTTATCTAAGACCAGAAGAGTGTAAAAGCTTCATGGAAAAATTACAGAAGGATGAATCAAGTGAATGAAAGATACTATCGATCAAATATGAGTTTCTTTTCTTAATTTTCATTAATAATATATTTAAAAATATTAGATAACATGTTTCAAACAATCTATTAGTTCGCCTAGTGTTTAATGTTCTATAGGGACCAATAACAAAGAAAATGAATGTTGTTATAAGAAAAGAAAAAAAATAGAACATGGAAATGAAAATGAATTGCTCCTTAGCTCATTTGGAGTGGCGTTGGAGTTTAACGAAAGGGAAAATTTTTTTTACAAAACTTTGAGGGATCTAGTGGAACAAATGTATAGACGTTATTTCCACTTACAATACAAAAATCAATCCAATGTTTCGAAGAACAAGATTTTATTTAAACTACAAGATGTGTTTCCATAGAGTTGGTCAATGAGACATGTGAGACTTTTAATAGAAAAAAACATACAACAACAAAAAATAAGGAATGAAAAAGTAATATTCCTTTAAATTTTTTTCTAGAATTATATGTATAGTTTACTAGAAAGAAATCATTTATAAATATCACTTTTGTTATATTGACTTTTAATATATCAATATAAATATTAAATAGTTTATTGTCATGTTACATTTTCAGGAATATTATGAAAATCTCAAAGGATGAACGAGTTGATATCAGAAATATGCCAGTAAGAATGTCCAAAAAGGTGTACAAGGAGATGGTCAAATAAATGGACATAATTGCATCACACGATGAGCCATATCAACAACAACGTGATTCAAATGTAATATGTAATCATTGAAATTTTTGATTAGGTACAATAATTAAACAATTAACATTAAATATTAATTTTCAAGTATTTTCTTGCAGAAAAGAAAAGAAAAGGGAACCCACTCAACACATAAAACACGACGACAAGGAATAAAAGGGTTGATATCTATGTTTGTGAGTAATTTTTACTTCCTTATAACAACTTAACTAGATTTCAATTTTGTATATTTTAATTTGTTTTACAACAATCATCATTGAATATCTTCAAACAGGTGCTAACATACAAAGAAAAACCATTAGATGAATTGATTGATATTGGGTTAAATATGGGTTGCCAGTATATGTTGGCATATCATAAATTAATTGTGTAATTTTAAAAATCTATCTTCTTTTACTTAGCTCCGTCTATAATTAATATAACAAAAAATATTTTATATTAAATATATGAGTTTTTATGGGGTATAAAACTTGCAGGAAACAAAGTCTGGAACTCTGCCAAGAAATGAATTGTTG
The DNA here is from genome assembly GCA_034641835.2 of Pinus albicaulis. Taxonomy (NCBI): domain Eukaryota; kingdom Viridiplantae; phylum Streptophyta; class Pinopsida; order Pinales; family Pinaceae; genus Pinus; species Pinus albicaulis. The sequence continues at coordinate 140,871,079 of CM076575.1, forward strand.
AAATATGGCATGAAATTGGTTTTGAAATAATGTGTTTAGTTCATGAGTAAATTCTTGCTATGGCACATTTCTTTTCGATTTACATTGATGTATATTATTTAATATTGCAATTTTCATTACTCTCACCAATGTATATACACTCATTACAATTTATTCTTATGTTTGTAGATGGAACTTGAAGCATAAGAAAACAATCAACACAGTGAACAAAACATTCCTCAAAATAACCCAAGTCATGGAAGTAGCTTGAGCAGTGAAAGCAGTTCCAGCGAGTAATGATGATTAATATGTTACGATATCAAAGCAAGTCGTCGTATTTTTTTGAAATATTTTTCTGTGAAATCAGACTTTTTGCTTAATGTAATGGACATAGTATCCTAATTAAAAAATAGAGGGATACAATACCTATCCCATTTTGTATGAAAAAGAGTGTCGTATTCATATAAATATATAATAGAATACATTTTAATTTATTCTATTGTGTTCTCCATTTTCACTGTGAAATGTTACACCATTGATTAAATGTATGGATGATTAAACATTATAATGAAGAAATGGAAAATTTCATGATATGATATAACAAATTAATCTAAACATCACATTCAAATGCACTAATAAAAATTTAGTTGATATGAATATTTTTATAAGATATGTGTTGACTTTTGATGAATAATCAATTTGAAAAAATCACAATAATTGCACTGTCACAGGTCGATGTTTCTAAAAAAAAAACTGGTGCTTGTTAGTTACTGTGCATGAGTGCGTTTGTATGATAATGTGCACCAGTGTGTTTCTACAACCTATGGACACTGCACAAATACCAATGCCAATTAGAACGCCATGTCCTCTTTATCGAAGACTACCATCTGGCTGGTCTAATAGGCATTGGCTGCACCGATTCGGTTTATCTTTAAAAATCCGGTGCTTTCTTATAACTTCACGGCTCAGTGTGTTTTATCACCTATAGAGCTCGATGCAGTTTTACTCCTTAACGTCCCAGTGCATTCACCTTCAATTGGCCCAGTGAGACTAGCTGGCTGACATGCACCGGGGCGTTGGTAAAATCCCCGTGGCGTCCGAAATTTGTTCTCCATCCTGGTGCTTAGTAGGTTTACAGTACCGGGGTGTTCATGGTACAACACACTGGTGCATTGACACTTGATGCATGCACCGATGAGAAAAACATCCATAAGAACCTCCGGCCGCCCAATTTTTTTTAGTTGTGATGAAATTCCATTAGAAGCTCTGCCAAAACCTCAGTTACTGAAAACAGATGTTGTAGCAAATATTTTTTTTACAATTTTGGCCAACTTTATAACACTAAAAACCTCCTTTATAACATCCACTAGAGGGTCTTTTCCTTGTAGTGAAATATTTAGGGAGAATTCAACCTAATCAAGTCACTGAGCAAGCAGAAGGGGGGAATTTGGGGATTCGAGGCACTTGAAACTTTGTTACGAAAAAATTCTATGCCCTAGACCTCATTGAGATAGACACAATCAATCAAGTGTTCACTTGGAATAATAAATGAGGTAAAGAACAAATTGCTTCAATATTAGATTTCCTTCTCATTTTGAAGAACATCATGTCTTGGGATGCATGTATTGAAGCATCCATCCTTCATATTCATGAATTATATCATTGGGAAATATAATTTAGTATTGATCTCAGACTCACCTCATAATAATTTGTTTATATTCGATACATTTTTGCTCAAAGAACTGGATTTTCCCTCAACTATTCAGGAGTCATTGTAGGAGATAGGAAATATTGAGGGCTTGACCATTTATTGTTTATATAAAAAAATTGAAACACATCAAATGGAAATCAAAGGGTTGGAATAAGTTGTGGTTTTCTTATATTTTGGAGGAAGTGCGAAAGTTGGAGCTTAAAATGGAAAATTTGTAGTGGGAGGCTATTTTTATGGGCACTTAGAGGACATGGCGAAGGGATGATAAGAGACCCTTCAGAAACTAGAAGAGTTTTTAAAGTTGGAGGAAATTATGTGGAGGAAAAATATTGGATTCAGTAGCTGAAAGAGTGAGGGAACATGGCCTTTTTCCACAAATCTATGTTACAACAAAAAACCGTAATAGGATCTTGTCTATGAAGGGTTATAATGGTCTAAATATAGAAACACACCAAGAGATATCCTAAGAGCTAATTCAATTCTTTCAAAATATTATTTCAAATCCTAAGGTATATTATATCACTTATAACCAAGGAGGGGGCCATTATGCAAGTCACCAAGTATATTCCATCCCTTGCAACCAATGAGAAGAGCACCAATCATCTTCGGGAGATAACCTATCAGGAAGTTAATCTACCATCAATGATATGTATCATAATAAGGCCCCTAGCCTAGGTGATTTTACTCTAGAGTTCTTGAAATCTTCTTGGTAAATAATTAGGGAGGATGTTTGGAGGTTCAAAGAGGAGTATCTATAATTAAAGTCTCTCCTTAGTGCATTGCATGCCACATTCATAATCATGTTTCCAAATAAATATGAGGAAGAAGATCCCGATGTGTATAGTTTGCTCGCCTTATGAAATGAAATATATAAAGTTATCACTAAGATCATAACAAACATGCTTAAACCTTTCCTTCCTAAACTTAACTCTCTTGAATAGAAATGATTTGTGTAAGGGAGAAAAATTATAGATAGAATCATGATGGCCCATGAGGTCAGTCATTCTTTGAAAATCACTCAGAAACTAGGTATGATTATTAAATTTGATTTTTCTAAATCTTATGATAAACTAAATTGGGATTTTCAATGTCATATTCCAAGGGAACTTGGATTTCCAACGAATGTATCACTTGGATATATAAACCGATATCCTCTTCTTCTCTTTCAATCAAGGTAAATGATTTTGCATCCATCCTTTTCTAGTCCACCTAGCAAATTTTACAAGGAGACTTTCTCTTTCCATTCCTCCTTTTTTTGGTTGGATGGTTTAGGACACAACCTCAAGGAAACAATCATTGAAAACATGCTTAATGGACTTCGCCTATATGGATAGTAATTTCCTCTCACTCATCATAAGTTTTTCAATGGAACGATGGGACTCTGACATCCCCACAATAAAATAAAAATGGGATTTCAACTAGATCCTAGACATGTCCTTTGTGACTTCAAGTATGGAATTCAGTAGAACTATGTTCTAGGTTTTTTTATTCAATACTCCTATGATTGTAAAGAGGAATTTAGAAAGAATATTGGGGCCCACATTAGTAAATTAAAATCCAATTACCTAGGAGCTACCCTAGTGGAAAGTTTCTTCAAATGGAGTGTTTAGGAAGAATTAATTACAAAATTTCAATGGAAATTATCAAGTTGGAATTGATAATTTATCATTTTGAAAGGAAATTATCAGGTTGATTATCATTTTCTTCCTCCTCTTCACAATCTATGTAAAATAATTTCTTCTCAACACACTTATTACCTTTAGTGTATTTTCTATCACAATTATAGCAAATCCATTTTGCTCATATATTTTCGATTGGGAAGTGGTATATTTGGTGGAGGCAGAGGGGATTTTTTTCCTATGTCATTTTGGATAATATTGTTGGGTTAGGGTATGATTTATGGTATATACATCGAGAAGTTTCACTCCCTCTTAGTTGTGGGATATTCACTCTTTATAGTTATAATTTAATTAGAGTCATAGGGACATTGGATATTTTTTTATTCCCCTTGGTAGAGGGTGCTCAGTGATATTTTGGGGCTTATTGGGCTTTGTCTAGACCACTAGTTCTTGAGGTTCAACGTAGGTTGGGTGGTGGTAGTACATTTTATTACAGGTCGTTGTTGTAGAAACTACCGATATTAATTGGTCGTAGTGTAGACTCATTATGGTGTGGTGCTCAAAAGTTTAAAGGAGTTTAATTATTTCAATTCCATCAATGGGTAAATTCCTCACTAGAAAGGGTGTTATGTCAGTGGAATCCCAACTGATTCATATAAAATATTTTGGTATCTCTCAGTATAAGGTGGCTTTAGGTGGGATAAATCTATTATGTACAATGTAGATTGTGGTTTGTAGCCTAGGTTCCATGTCTTTATCCTATTGTGTCTATAAAAAGAGGACGAGTAAGAAGAGGGACTACCTATTATTATAATAATACCGAAATAGGACATACCCATCTACATGAAAAAGTAGAATTTTTTGTAGAAAAATATAGGGAAAAAATCTCAACTCATGTGTCAGAAGAATTAGCCAGGTTTGAGCAAGATGCATATTCCCCCAAAACTTCCCTGTCACACTCTGAAGTTATGGTAGAATGGGAAGATTGGATCATTGATATGATACATATGTGACGAATATTTAATAAATATATGAAAACTGTAAATCTATTGGAAAATGAAATTCCTACTAGGATACACTATGTTGAATGGCCATGAGTTTTGAATGGACCTATTGATGGGTAATTAAATTGATGATCAAATTACTTCATTAGATTATTGTAATAGCCCTGGTTAAAAATTCATGTAATAAGGTTAATAAAGGAAAAATAAGACCAAGGTCATGGGACACATATTCGAAGCTAAATGCTATGAAAAACATCCTAGTCGGTGCTCATTTGGTTTATTATGGCTAAGGAAATTGGCAGAGGAAATGGAAAAGGAATTAAAAAGGAAAGGAAACATTATTTGGAATTTGTTTATGAAAATAATGGAAAATAGGAGAAAATGAAGGTGAAAGGTCATAGGTTGCATGTGAGGATGAAATTGAAGGGAAATAATGGAAAATGAAGAAAATAGAGCCCTCATTGATAAAAAGGATTTTGAGGAATAGTTCACAACTTTTGTTAGTGTTATGTTTTCTTGGTTTAGTTTTGGAGTACTCTCTCTCTCTCATACTCTTTCACACTTAGAGAATTATTGGAGCACTCTAGCACTGGAGAAAGGAAGGATAAGGAAGGGAAAAAAGAAGCAAAGGGAAGTAAGGAACAAGCAGGGAAGAGTTGGATCAAGTGGCTACAATGGTATTACTTGCAGCTATCGAGTTGCATATAAGATTTCCTTGCCATTTTTGGGATGCATATTAAAAGAATTTGTGTGTTTGGTTCTATTGTTGTCATTGACCTGGGTTTTTATAGGTGTGAAAATGGTTTTTAACCTTGCCTTTTGTTACATAACAATTTTTCACTGTACCTATACTCCCCATTCCTAATCCTGGAGACCCCTAACAATGACCCCTGTGCTTGTTTTCCATCATGAAAATATGCCTTCATGTCCTTTTCAGTACAATGAATAAACTCTATGTTGACCATTCCTAAATAATCTTCTTGAAAACCTAATTATCTGGAGTAGAGCGCCCTCTCCGTACCTTGCTCACGTTGATGGCCTCTTTTTGGTCTAGGGTTGTGCCAATTGGTGCTAGAATGAGGATCATACTCGCGCCGATCGTCTTCTGGGAAGTTTTTAAAAAATGGAAGTGAAGCTTCGAGATCTGGAAGCTTTGTAGAAAAGAGATGGTTGTTTGTTCCTAAGGATAGAGTTGAGCTTCTCACTTTGGGCTCTTTGATCCTACAAAAATGGAACCACCCAAAGGGATAACCCATTTCCCCACCTAAAGTGGATCCATGATCCCTCCTCCTTTTCTTTATAATGGAAAATCTCCCATAGCTCTGTTGCCCATAACAGAGATAGAAGAACAAAAAAGAGATATTTTATTTTTATAGGTGTCGAGGGAGAGGTGAAATTTTTTTCCCTCCATATGAATTTTAAAGAGAACTTTGGAGACATGCCTGGATCAGGACCCATCGAAGGAGAGCTGCAACATCAAGGCACATGTTGTAATTCCCCCTCTCTATTTTAATATAATATAATTGATTTGTGCTTTCCATTCATATATTTAATGTGTGATTGGATTCTTAGTTTTCCTTGACCAAATAAGTAGGTTGTACATGCATTATATATGTTATGATTTCACATTTTCTGTTGTTTGATCCCTTGTGCAAGTAGCTAAGCACTGGCAACAGTGAAGATTTGCCCACAAAACGTGAAGGACCAAAGGATTGAAATGAAAATTAGCATCAGGTTGAGGTAGGTGATCTATTCACAGTCTGTATCCATTTACAATATAGGAAAGTATATTTCTAATTGTTCCCTGTTGTTACTAGACCCATCCTAGGGCTAGAGGTATCGTCTTTTTTGGCAGAGAGGATTTTCTTGCTTAAGAAATTGGCGACTCCGTTGGGGAGTGCTAGCCTTTCAGTCTCCTCTTTTCAATTTCTTGTCTTGTCTTCAATTTTTGTTGATTGTCCATCTCCTTGTCTCTGTAGCCTATGTAGCTGCTTATAGACCTTTGTCTATCTGCTTAAGTTATAAGCCTAGTGTCAATTTGGAAAATCCTTTTATTTCTAAATATTCTCCTTGATCAGCGTTGATATTGCTCTGATAGCCATGCAAATTGGCATTGTATGTGTTTTAGATAGTCGTTCTTTAACCCTTCCAGCGTGGGTTGCAGCCTAATAGTCATGCCAATTCCTGTGTGTGACTCTTTTAAGGTTTCCTTCATTTAATCAACTAGTGAGTGTTATACTTGTGAGTGTTCTTTCTTGTTTGAGTAGCTCTGTTTCTTCTATGTTGAGTGACATTTCTTGTTCTAATTTTGCACCTTTGTTTTTCTCTTTTGCAAAGCCATTGCATCCTTGTCTTCTGTAATGTTCCCAATTTTAGCCTCAAGCTAAAATGGAACATTATAGTTACACATTTTATTTTTATTTAATAAAATGGGGAAGGAGACACATTAGCCCCTTTTAGATGAAGAAATAACACTCCTAATGTGAAAAGGAGGAGAATAAAGAGGCTGAAATAAATACCAAGCGTGTGAATGGAACCCATTTCACTTGATTAGTCACCTTTACTAAAGTAAACAATGCTGCCCAAGGAGGAAGAGGCTTCCTAGAGAAGCTGCACAGTCTTGGAGGGAAGACACTCTCATGAGGGTGGAAACCCTAATTGGTGGGTCCATGGTGGAGAAGAGTTCCATTTATTTATATGGAGGAGATAGCAGCCCATTTTCATTATGCTATGTTTTAGATTTCAGACTTGGGTCTGCAAAAGCTTGCATCCCTGGGCTTTTTAGCAAGGTGATCGTGCCCTCGGACACTAGGGTGTTCTCGGTCGGGAATCGCTACCTCTTCCTCAAGGAAGGATGAGGATTGAGCTTATTTTCCTCAATCTGGCATTTTCCATAGCTAAATTCATCTTCTACAACGTTATTTCTGCAGCAGGGAGGACGTTATGTTGCTGGGTGCAGCAAGAGAGGAACTCATGGAGTCTCTCTTGTCTTGCTTTCTTCAGTGGAGGAGTGATCTACTAATTGGAGGAGTTGAAAGGAGGATTCCCAGACATTATTTCATATTAGTGGCATGAGGCCACACTTCCATCATCTCCCACTGCGCAGTCCATGAGAAGAACTGCATTATTTTGGAGGAGGCAGTGAAAGAGGGGTTTTTGGAGCTTCAAGGAGGATGTTTTTGAGACAAAGTGATGAAACCTTTGTATTGGAGACATTATCAAAGGAGGGAAATCACATTTCAGATCAGCCATAGCCTCATTCTTGTTTGGGTTCAGTTGCAGTGACAACTTAGTTGTCACATTTTGGTTTTATCTAGCATTTCTAGCAATCTTCATAGATTGGCTAGAAATCTTGTATTTTAGCCCATTTCTTTGTTATTGGGATATTTATTGTATTCATTCAGCCACATATGTATTTTATTCATGTTCAAAAGCTTATACCTTCATATGCACTGCACAGTCACTGCTCTCCGACATTTTGTGAAGTTGCAGCAACTATTGTATTTCACTACTTATTCATTGGAGGTTGGATCTCAAATCTTGAGTGGCTTGTCCCTCATGATATTTATTGTATTTCATTGCTGATATCATAATAGAATGATGGATGTAGTATTTTCCCTCTTATGGTGTATTCCAGATATGCAGAGTTACTGGTTATGTTCATGTATTTTTGTATCTCTCTCATTGAGCATTGTTTTAGGGACCTAGATTGGGGAGATCTAAATAACCCATCTAGAGTTATTCATTTGAGCTCATATTATGCATAGGAGTTGTAGGATGAATTTTCTAAGGCATCCCAGTAGCGGTTTGTCTTATTTTTGCATAAGATTCCTTATACAATGTCCTCAAGGACCTTGTAGCAGAAATTTTTGAGGTGGAATATCACATATCCATAGACAGAGTTTGTGAAGGGCCATCTAGCCTCAGGATTTATCCCTTCTTTGGAAGGAGTCATATCCTGTAAATTACCCAAAAATAAATCTCTGAAATGGAATTTTGATAGCTCACTGAAGAAGGAAATGGAATATCTTAAGATATTCCCGATAGAGCAGAAATTTCCAGATTTGGAATATTATAGTGGTATCAGAGCATGATCTTGGCTCAGACTATGCCAAGATCCAATGCTATCAGAAAGAGGAGCTTCTCTCCAAGGAGAGGAGATTTACAAAGGAGACAAGGAAAGAGTAATGATGGAAGAGGAGGTTTCCCTTCTTCTTTTTCCAGACCATTGAGGACACTATTGAAGACCTTGAGGGAAAGGGAAATTTGGAGAAATTTTCTGAGAGAGTTTTTTGATGGGACAAATCCTAGCTATTTTCATGAAGGGTGTGGGAATTCAGCCACACATGCAGATCCACAGTGTAGTCCTTTGTTCACTTACATTGCAAGGGAGTAGAGGAAAAGATGAGGCTATCGGAGGAGCAGCACTGTAACTCAAGGTATGGCTCATGATTGTTGGTTTGAGTGTTCTATTTTTCATTGCCATCTAAAAGAAAAAACATGTGATGCATTCACTAAGGGTTTGATGGGAAAAAACTTGGTGAAAATCATAATCACAAACACTTGGCATGCATTGGGAAGAACCAACAGCGCTGTCACATTAGGAGGAGATCCATCACCACATGGAGGTAAAAAGGGAGTCATTACTTCCACTAGAGGAGCCCTTGTGTCTTTGCAAGGAGTTCCAAATAATTTTACATGCAGGTACCAAGGCACAATACCGAAGCCATATGTAGCATTTGCTGGGTATTGTGAGATGGAGGAAGAAGAGCATAAGGATCAGCATGAAGGGGATGATGAGCATTCTCCCATATCTATTTCAGAAATTTTTTGCACATGGGAAGGATACTACACTGTGTAGAGGAGAGAGGCACAATCAATCCACTTATACATGCAGTCTATTTCAGATCTTGATGTCTCACTTTTGGGAGGCTTTCCATCTAGGATGCCATTTGATCTAGAGATGATGAGAGGCATCATGCTATTTGTTTCACCACTCATTGGATTCTGGAGGGGTGAAGACATTAGAAAAGTCCATTACAGTGCAGAGAGTTTGGGGATAAGCTCAAGGAGGGGGGATACACTCTCTCATTTTCAGTCTCACCAATTCTCATCTGCTTTACTTCACAGACAGAGTTTGCTGCATGGATGGAGGGTAGCATCTTCATGATGTAGGGTGGCTGCTCCATAGATTTGGTGAGAGAGATGATACTTCCATTGAGGAAGGACTCTTTCATGCATTGGAGTAGATGGAGGCCACTCATGCTTACATTGCCCAGGATCGGGAGATTCTTTGGAGGTTTTAGTCTCTCACGGGAGGCTCATTTTCAAAGAGCATCATTTATATTTGAGCATGAGCAGCTACATGATGGCATGGCAACAACTTGGAGGATGAATTTAGCATGAGGGGATGTCAAGGTAGAAAGTAGGAGCGTGATGGATCACCATATTGTAGAATACCAGCGCTTTCTATGTGAAGGATTGATCAAGGATGGAGGACTCAGATTTAGTTGAGTATTACCCAGGATCTTGGTGCAAGCATGATTATTGCATGGCCTTGATGGAGGTGGCAGATACTTAGTGGATGATATGATCATCTATCATCATGGTAGACTCTTCTTGACTAGAGTTTCTAGTCTTAAGGAGAAATTATTTGCATGTAGCACTTGAGGACTTCCTAGCAGTGCATTTGGATGCATACTTGGCTTTGCTATAGGAGTTCACTTGGGAGGGAATTTAGTATGATCTACATTAGCATATGGGTAGATGCATATCCTGGTTGGTTTTGGAGAGGTTGGTACAACCATTCCCTTACTCATTTGAGGAGGGGGAGAGCATTCAGATCAGCCAATTTAGTTCAAGGTCTCAAGTACATGGTAGAGAAGGTATCATTTCCCATTTTGTACCTCTTTACTTCATATGAGCATCCTATTGTCTCAAGGAGGATCATCCCTTCTTGCATTTGATATGATGTAATTGCAACTACTTTTAGCCTTGATTGTGGCTATTCTTATGATGGTTGTGAGGGAAGCCACATGCTTCTTGGTGTGCACCATTGGCACCAATTTGTATTTCATGTTTCATATTATGAGGAGATGTTGTAGCAAAAAACAAGTGGCTAGTACAGAACTTGTTATTTGTGTTTTTTAGGAAGGCTAAGAGGCACTTCGCAGGTTCCATGAGTGGAACTTTGAACCACTCTCTGATTGTCATTTGACAAATTTCTTTTATTGTGTATTGATCCTTGCATTTCTGATGTTTGTACACTCATGAGGAGCATTATTTGGAGAGTATTATATGTACATCCCATTGGGAGCATGATTCTCCACATTGTATATGTTTTATCTTGCAGGAGATACCATGGGCAAACCATGATTGCCACATTTCAACTTGTCTCTTCTTGTGGGTGGAACCACTTGGAGAATTTGAGGAGGCATTTCATGGCTGGATTTCTTGATGGGGTATCTTGGGCCATTCTTGGAGGCCATACCATTTCAGGCCAAGGACAGAGGCAGCCCCATGCACACTACAAATGGAGAGAGGGTCATCATGGGAAACCAAAACAAATCTCCATTCAGACCCAACACATTGCAGCAATCCAGGGTGAGATTTTTATTTAAATGATTGCATGGATGAGAGGATCATCATTGGGAGACAAAATTTCCATGCATATCATCACTTCTACCTTAAGGAGGCCACATTACAGCAACAAGGATTCCAATACACCTTCTATCTTTCCATGAGGATCATCATTTTCAGCTTGCATACTTGGGAGAGAGCATTGGAGGACAGATTCATTGTAGCATACTTGAGCAGTGGTGGGACGATTGATGAGGAGGCCACAAGAGAAGAAGGGGGAGAAAATTTTTCTCTCTCTATGCAGTTGCTTGAGGGCAAGCAACATGTGGGAGGGGAGGACTGTAATTTTCCCAATTTTAGCCTCAAGCTAAAATGGAACATTATAGTTACACATTTTATTTTTATTTAATAAAATGGGGAAGGAGACACCTTAGCCCATTTTAGATGAAGAAATAACACTCCTCATGTGAAAAGGAGGATAATAAAGCAGCTAAAATAATCACCAAGGGTGTGAATGGAACACAGAACACTTGATTAGTCACCTTTGACTAAAGTCAACAGTGCTGCCCAAGGAGGAAGAGGCTTCCTAGAGAAGCTGCGCAGTTTTGGAGGGAAGACACTCTCATGAGGGTGGAAACCATAATTTGTGGGACCATGGTGGAGAAGAGTTCCATTTTTTCTATATGGAGGAGATAGAAACCCATTTTCACTATGCTATGTTTTAGATTTTCGACTTGGGTCTGCAAAAGCTTACATCCCTTGGCTGTTTAATAGGGTGATGGTGCCCTTGGGGACTAGGGTGTTCTCGGTCGGTAATCCCTACCTCTTCCTCAAGGAAGGATTAGGATTGAGCTATTTTCCCTCAATCTGGCATTGGCCATAGCTACATTCATCTTTTATAGTCTTATTTCTGCAGCAGGGAGGACGTTGTGTTGCTAGGTGCAACAAGAGAGGAACTCATGGAATCTCTCTTATCTTGTTTTCCTCAGTGGAGGAGTGATCGACTCATTGGAGGAGCTGAAAGGAGGATTCCCAGGCAGTATTTCAGATCATTGGCATGATTCCACACTTCCATCATCTCCCACTGCGTAGTCCATGAGAAGAACTGCGTTATTTTGGAGGAGGTAGTGAGAGAGGGGTTTCTAGAGCTTCAAGGAGGATGTTTTTGAGACAAAGGGATCAACCCTTTGTATTGGAGACATTATTAGAGGAGGGAAATCACTTTTCAGATCAGCCATAGCCTAATTCTTGTTTGGGTTCAGTTGTAGTGACAACTCAGTTGTCACATTTTGGTTTTCTCTGGCATTTCTAGCAATCTTCATAGATTGGCTAGAAATCTTGTATTTCAGCCCGTTTCTCTTTTATTGGGATATTTATTGTATTCCTTCAGCCACATATGTATTTTATTCATTTTCAGCAGCTTATACCTTCATATGCACTGCACAGTCACTACTCTCCGACATTTTGTGGAGTTGCAACAACTCTTGTATTTCACTGCTTATTCATTGAAGGTTGGATCTCAAAGCTTGAGTGGCTTTTCCCTCATGATATTTATTGTATTGTACTGCTAATATCATAATATAATGATGGCTGTAGTATTTTCCCTCTTATGGTGTATTCTAGATATGCATATTTACTGGTTATGTTCATGTATTGTTGTAGCTCTCTCATTGAGCAATGTTTTAGGGACCTAGATTGGGGAGATCTGAATAACCCATCTAGAGTTATTTATTTGAGCTCATATTCTACATAGGAGTTGTAGGATGAATTTTATAAGGCATCCCAGCAGTGGTTTGTCTTATTTTTGCAGCATCTTCCTTATACAACATCCTCAAGGACCCTGTATCAAAAATTCCCGAGGTGGAATATTGCATATCCATATACAGAGTCTATGAAGGGCCATCTAGCCTCAGGATTTATCCCTTCTTTGGAAGGATTCATATCCTGTAAATTCACCAACATTCAATCTCTGAAATGGACTTGTGATAGCTCACTGAAGAAGGAAATGGAATATCTTAAGATATTCTCGATGGAGTAGAAATTTCCAGATTTGGAATATTACAGCTGTATCAGAGCATGGTCTTGGCTCAGTCGATGCCCAAGATCCAATGCTATCATAAAGAGGAGCTTCTCTCCAAGGAGAGGAGATTTACAAAGGAGACAAGGAAAGAGGAATGATGGAAGAGGAGGTTTCCTTTCTTATTTTCCAGACCATTGAGGACACTATTGAAGACCTTGATGAGAAGGGAAATTTGGAGAAATTTTCTGAGAGGGTTTGTTGATGGGACAAATCCTATCTATTTTCATGAAGGGTGTGGGAATTCAACCACACATGACGATACATAGTGTAGTCCTTTGTTCACCTGCATTGCAAGGGAGTAGAGGAAAAGATGAGGCCATGGGAGGAGCAGCACTGCAACTCAGGGTATGGCTCATGATTGTTGGTTTGAGGGTTCTATTTTTCATTGCCATGTAAAAGAAAAAACATGAGATGCATTCACTAAGGGTTTTATGGGAAAAAACTTGGTGAAACTCATAATCACAAACACTTGGCATGCATTGGGAAGAACCAACAACAATGTCACATTAGGAGGAGATCCATCGCCACATGGAGGTAAAAAAGGAGTCATTACTTCCACTAGAGGAGCCCTTGTGTCTTTGCAAGGAGTTCCAAATAATTTTACATGTGGGTACCAAGGCACAATACCGGAGCCATATGTAGAATTTGCTGGGGATTGTGAGATGGAGGAAGAAGGGTAAAAGGATTAGCATGAAGGGGATGATGAGAATTATCCCATATCTATTTCAGAAATTTTCTGCACATAGGAAGGAGACTGCACTGCACAGAGGAGAGAGGGACAATCAGTCCGCTCATACATGCAGTCTATTTCAGATCTTGATGTCTCACTTTTGGGAGGCTTTCCATCTAGGAGGCCATTTGATATAGAGATGATGAGAGGCATCATTCTATTTGGTTCACCATTCATTGGATTCTGGAGGGGTGAAGACATTAGAGGAGTCCATTATAGCAGAGAGAGTTTGGGGATAAGCTCAAGGAGGAGGGATACACTCTCTCATTTTCAGTCTCACCCATTCTCATCAGCTTTACTACGCAGACAGAGTTTTTTGCATGGATGGAGGGTAGCATCTTCATGATGCAGGATGGATGCTCCATAGATTTGGTGAGAGAGATGATACTTCCATTGAGGAAGGACTCTTTCATGCATTGGAGTAGATGGAGGCCACTCATGCTTACATTGCCCAAGATCGGGAGATTCTTTGGAGGTGTTAGTCTCTCATGGGAGGCTCATTTTCAGAGAGCATCATTTCTATTTGAGCATGATCAGCTGCATGATGGCATGGAAGAAACTTGGAGGATGACTTTGGCATGAGGGGATGTCAAGGTAGCAGGCAGGAGCATGATGGAGCACCATATTGCAGAATACCAGCGCTGTCTATGTGGAGGATTGATCCAAGATGTAGAACTTAGCTTTGGTTGAGTATTCCCCAGGATCTTGGTGCATGCATGACTCTTGGATGGCCTTGATGGAGGTGGAAGATACTTAGTGGATGATATTATCATCTATCATCATGGTAGACTCTTCTTGACTAGAGTTTCTAGTCTCAAGGAGAAATTATTTGCATGCAGCACTTGAGGACTTCCTAGCTGTGCATTTGGATGCATACTTGGCTTTACTAGAGTAGTTCACTTGGGAGGGTATTCAGTATGATATAAATTAGCATATGGGTAGATGCATAGCCCGGTTTTTTTTTGAGAGGTTGGCACAACCATTCCATTACTCATTGGAGGAGAGGGAGAGCATTCAGATGAGCCCATACAGCTCAAGGTCTCAAGTACATGGTAGAGAAGGTATCATTTCCCCTTTTTTACCTCTATACTTCATATGAGCAGCCTATTGTCTCAAGGAGGATCATCCCTTCTTGCATTTGATATGATGTACTTGTAGCTACTTGTAGCCTTGATTGTGGCTGATCTTATGATGGTTGTGGGGGAAGCCACATGCTTCTTGGTGTGCACCATTGGCACCAATTTGTATTTCATGTTTCATATTATGAGGAGATGTTGTGGTAGAAAACAAGTGGCTAGTACAACACTTTTTATTTGTGGTTTTGAGGCAGGCCAAGAGGCACTTCGCAGGTTCCATGAGTGGAACTTTGAACCACTCTCCGGTTGTCATTTGACAGCTTTCTTTTATTGTGTATTTCTCCTTGCATTTCTGATGTTTGTACACTCATGAGGAGCATTATTTTGAGAGTATTATATGTACATCCCATTGGGAGCATGATTCTCCCCATTGTATATGTTTTATCTTGCAGGACATACCATGGGAAAACCATGATTGCCACATTTCTACTCGTCTCTTCTTGTGGGTGGAACCACTTGGAGAATTTAAGGAGGCATTTCATGGCTTGATTTCTTGATGGGGTAGCTTGGGCCATTCTTGGAGGCCATACCATTTCAGCCCAAGGACAGAGGCAGCCCCATGCACACTTCAAATGGAGAGAGGGCCATCATGGGAAACCAAAACAACTCTCCATTTAGCCCCAACACATTGCAACAATCCGGGGTGAGATTTTTATTTAGATGATTGCATGGATGAGAGGATCATCATTGGGAGACAAATTTTACATGAATATCATCACTCCCACCTTAAGGAGGCCACATTCCAGCAAGAAGGATTCCACTACACCTTCTATCTTTCCATGAGGAGCATCATTTTCACCTTGCATACTTGGGAGAGAGCATTGGAGGACAGATTCATTGTAGCATACTTGAGCAATGGTGGGACCATTGATGAGGAGGCCACAAGAGAGGAAGGGGGACAAAATTTTGTTCTCTCTATGTAGTTTCTTGAGGGAAAGAAAAATGTGGGAGGGGAGGACTGTAATGTTCGCAATTTTAGCCTCAAGCTAAAATGAAACATTATAGTTACACATTTTATTTTTATTTAATAAAATGGGGAAGGAGACACCTTAGCCCCTTTTAGATGAAGAAATAACACTCCTCATGATAAAAGGAGGAGAATAAAGCAGCTAAAATAAACGCCAAGGGTGTGAATGGAACCCAACTCACTTGATTAGTCACCTTTGACTAAAGTCAACAGTGCTGCCCAAGGAGGAAAAGGCTTCTTAGAGAAGCTGCGCAGTTTTGGAGGGAAGACACTCTCATGAGAGTGGAAACCCTAATTGGTGGGAACATGGTGGATAAGAGTCCAATTTCTTTATATGGAAGAGATAGCAGCCCATTTTCATTATGCTATGTTTTAGATTTCAAACTTGGGTCTGCAAAAGCTTGCATCCCTGGGCTATTTAGCAGGGTGATGGTGCCCTCAGGCACTATGGTGTTCCCAATGCCTGGCTAGAGACGTGGTCTAGGCTAGATACGTGTTCTAACAGTTTACATTAGTTTCTACCCATGCAAATAATGTTGAGAAACCTCTCATCGCATCCCACAAAGTCAAATTCCCTCGTAAGCTATGTGAGGGTGACCACCTTTTTCGTGATTTCCCTGGTATTACCAAGGTGTTATAAGTGTGGTATGTTGGCCCGATTCATCCCTCATCATCAACCTCTGGGCATCATGCTGATCATGAGCCTTAAAATAGAGATAATAAGATTCATAACAAACAGGGTAAGATCAAAATTCCTTGTAGGTTGTGTGAAGGGAACCATCCCATTCACCTCTATCCTTATATGGATGAAGCTTCTAAATTTTTGGATACCCTTTCACCTTCTAAGTCCTATCTTCCCATTGGTTACCGAAAGTTTTCTTCAAGTCCTCTACTAGTTGATCGAACCATTGATTGGGATTCATCTCCGGTCAATTATGCTCTCTCTGAAAGATAGTCTCCCGAGTCCATTTCCGACCAATCATTGGTTGATAAAAAGGTCAACCTAATTGCACCCATGGTTCATCACGCTTTTCCATTGAGAGTGGGTCTCATCCTAGTTAGGTTCTTTTTGGTTCCTTTGTTTCCCTGAGACCAGAGGTCGATCCCCCCATTTCCATGATCCAGAAGGGTGATCCTCTAATTCCCGTCGCCACAGTCCATGAAAGTGATCCTCCTTCTCTTTTTCGCAAAGTCTAGGAGGAGGGTCTTTCCGCTCCTGTAATGCAGAGAGATAATCCTTTTATTCCTATAGCACCCCTTCCATGTATTTTGGTCACTTCCTTTGATTGGAGTCGACTCGTAGGACATTGTCTTCCTTCTTATGTTCCCTTTGAGATCACTGTACAAGCCTGCAATATGGTCGTACCAAGCATGATTATAGAGGAAGGTGCATCAGTTAGTATTCTTTCCTCAACTACCTAGAAAGATTTCAGTTCTTCGTAGCTCGTGCCTATTACTAACAATATGTTGGCTTTTAACAGAGCAACCAATCAACTATTAGGGATCCTTTCAAAGCTACCTATTTCTTTAGGAGGAAATCTTGTCTATATAGACGTGATGGTTGTCCAAGGCCCCTTCGATTTTAAATTACGCTTAGGGCACAACTATACTTATGTCATGGGAGCACTTGTCTCTTCCCTCTTTCATGTGATTTTTTTTCCACATGAAGGTCGAATCATGACCATTGATCAGATTTCATTCATTTGTCCTAATGTGACGTCTAGTCCACCATCATCCCTTCCTGGTCCTTACCTACCGGTGGTGTCTTCCTCACCACAGGTTAATTTTTTGGTCACTTGTTCATTGCCCAAATCCAGTGACAAAACTGTCAATGATGTCGTGAATTGTGAACTCGGGGCATTGGATCCTGATTCCCAGAGTGTTTTTCTACCATCCGATGAAAACCTCTTGGAAGCCATGACTTTTGATATGTCTTGATCAGTTCTACGGAGCATAGTTCCTTTTCTTGTGTCAAGATCCTTAAAAAATGAAACAATCATTATGGAGCATAATTCTTTTCTTATGTCAAGCTCCTTAAAAATGAAACAAGATCGTCAGAGCATAGTTATTTTCTTGTGTCAAGCTTCTTCAAAAATGAAACAAGGTCTCATGAGGATAGTTTGATTACTATTTCAACCTTGTTAAAGAATTAATTTGGTCTTATGAGGATAGTTCTTTACTGTGTCAACCTCATTAAAAAATGAAACAGGTTCCCTTCTCAATTCGAGTCCTTGATCAAATCTCGTAAAATCCCAGTCGAGTCTTTCACTTGATCTCGTAATTGACCCTTCACTCCATCCACTTATCAGTAACCAATGGTATATTCCAGTGGACGTACTGAAGCTTGGGGGCATGTAACTCAAATTGAGTCACCATATTTGGGGCATGCAACTCTTTTTCCAAGCATAATTTATCTTCGTTTCAAGCTTGTGTAAAAATGAAACCAATTCCAAGCATAGTTTTCCATGTTTTCAAGCTTTTGTAAAAATGAAACCATTCTAATTTTACCTCTTGTGATTGCCATTTTATCTACCTATTTTTCCATATGAACCTTGGTTTTCCCATTCCATTATCACCATCTGCTTGGCTGATCATACACCTTCACTTGGTTGTTTTACCAATTCCTAAGGAACCACTACAATGAGTGGTATTGTTAGCTAGCCTCTTGAATTTTATCATGTTTTGAGTAGTTCCACCATAACTGGAACCAATTTCTATCCTTTATACTAGTCGTTCCTCCAGGAGGAGTCATCTTTTAACTCTTTTTTAACTCTATAAACATGAAAAGATGGTCGATTTATTGTCGTTTTGAGTTCGTTAAAGTGCACGAAGCATCATTTACCCAGTATACGTTTACCCCTTTTTTGGGTTGGGATAAATTATTTATGAAAAATAAGTACCTTGGTCAATCGCGACTAAGAGGTTCTCTCACACTTCGTTTTCTACCTTTTCAGGTATGAGTGACTATTTATGAAAAGGGCCATCTGTATTTTTCTTTTCGCTTCTTTTCAAACTATCTAAACATGAAAATATGCTGAGTTTCAAATTTTTTAGACTCGTTAAAATTTAACGACATTGGATCCGTCATCATGACAACATCGAGTTCCTCCTTCCTAGGGCTTGTAAAATGTACTAGGTTGGATTTGTCCAAAGGGAAAACTTATATCACAAGAATATGCTATCCCCTTCAAGCTTGTATAAAAAAACAATTGGGGTACTCACCAGAAATGGTGGGGGAAAATGGAAAGAATTAATAGTTTGTGTTGGCAGTATGTCGCTCTTGAACATGACACATCTTCTATTTTGTGTTAGGTTGGGAATATCCTTGATCTGTCACTTTACCTCCATGGGTTTGGGAAATATTTTCTTCCTCTTATGCTATCACCATTCTATTCAAACATGTCCTCTGATTGCATTCGAGTCAACTACTGCCAAATCTAGAGTAGTGTCTTTGATATGTTCAAGAGAATTTCCTTTTGTGTCTCATTCATTGCCAATTTCTATGATCACTATCATTATTACCTTATTGCATTTAACTTATGACGATGATGTGGGATACATTATGGCCCTCATTCTACAGATCACTTCTTATCGACTTCAACACATTATCTGAGAATTTGATCTAGAGATCCCCTTTTTAGTACCTTAGATCCTACATGCCCTAATGTCAGGTTGTTCGCATCCGACGATAGGATTACATCATTGTCCTTTGATTGGGTGATTCCGTGAGTGTTCAGCGACAACTCCTTATTCGCATCTTGTGGATTGTATTGTTAGTACCTTGATATCCATTGTCATCACTGATGGTTTCTCTCGTGCTTGTTAACGGTTTACATCATTGGCTGCTAATCAGGCAATTTTCTTGCATGTTCAAATTCGACTCATTTATTCATGATTGAATTCGTATTTTATCCGGTCATGACGAAGTGCAAGACCCTAGGTTTTTTCTGATAAAACCTAGGCTACGAGGCGATATGTATTATTCATGATTGTACACATGAATCCTTCATTCAGATGGCTGCGGCCATACCTTAGATCTTGTTTCATGATTACTTCGATGGATGGCTACGTCCATACGTTTTGTCATGTGATTATTTCAGAGATATCAGTTTATGTATATGTGTGCCTGTTTGCACAGGTTTTTTGACGACGATGTCCTGGTCCTGACACTTATTCGTAAATCATTTCACCCCTCACTCTCATTTGACCTTCATGCTTTAGGGGGCATCTGTTACACAAAAATTTTTCACTGTACCTGTATTCCCCATTCCTGATCATGGAGACCCCTAACAGTGACCCCTATGCCTAGTTTCCATCATGAAAATATGCCTTCATGTCCTTTTCAGTACAATGAATAAAATATTTGTTGACCATTCCTGAAGCAGCTCCTAGAAAACCTAATTATCTGGAGTGACGCACCATCTTCGTGTCTTGCTCGCACCAATGGCCTCTTTTTGGTCTAGTGTTGCACTGATCGGCATTGGAATGAGGATCATAGTTGCACCGATCCTCTTCTGGGAAGTTTTTTAAAAATGGAAGTGAAGCTTCAAGATCTGGAAGCTTCATGGCAGAGATCTGGTTGTTTGTTCCTTAGGATAGAGTCGAGCCTTCTAGCCCTAGGATGGGTCTAGTAAAAATAGGGAACAATTAGAAACCTACTTTCCTATATTGTAAATGCATACATACTATGAATAGATAATGTACCTCAATCTGATGCTAATTCTTGTTTGAATCCTTTGGTCCTTCGCGTTCCGTGGTGAGATCTTCGTTGCTACTGACTCTGAGCTACCCACACAAGGGATCAAACAAAAACAAATGTGAAGGCATAACATATATAATGAATGTACAACCTTCTTAGATGATCAAGGAAAATTAAGAATCCAATCACACATTAAATACAAGAATGGAAAGCAAGAATAAATTGTATTATATTAAAATAGACAGGGGGAGTTACAACCCACGCCTTGATGTTGCATCTCTCCTTCGATGGGTCTTGATATAGGCACATCTCCAAAGCGCTCTTTCAACTTCATATGGAGGGAAAAATGTCTCAACTCTCGCTTCACACCTATAGAAGAAAAATATCTCTCTATTGTTCTTCTATCTCTCTTATAGCTAGGAGAGATATGGGATATTGTCCATTATATGGAAAAGGAGGAGGGAGCATGGATCCACTTTAGGTGGGGAAATGGGTTATCCCTTTGGGTGGTTCCAAATTTGTAGGAGCAAGGAGTCCAAAGGGAGAAGCTCGATTCTATCCCTAGGAACAAAAAACTAGCTCTCCGCCATGAAGCTTCCAGATCTCAAAGCTTCACTTCCATTTTTAAAAAAATTCCCTGAAGAGGATCAGCACGAGTATGATCCTCATTCCAGCGTTGATCAGTGCATCCCTAGACCAAAAAGAGGCCATCGACGAGAGAAAGACACAGAGAGGCCGTGTCACTCCAGATTATTAGGTTTTCAATGAGTTGCTTCAGGAATGGTCAATAGAGAGTTGATTCATTGTACTGAAAAGGACATGAAGGCATATTTTCATGATGGAAAATAGGCACAGGGGTCATTTTTAAGGGTATCCAAGATCAGGAACAAGGAGTACAGGTACAATGACAAATTTTTGTGTAACACATTTCCATTTCTAAATATCCATGAGATGATGGGGTTCTTATAACTGGTTGAGATGGATTGCAACATGGTTTTTAAACTGAGTGGGGTGGTCTCAAGAAAATTCCCAAAGTCCTAGGAATCCCCTGACTGGTAATGGTGGGATCCACAGTAAATCGTAAGGTCAGAGATGAGAAAATTCCTTATGGTTTAGGTGGAGAGATAAAGAGACATCTAGGGTTATTAGGGCCTAGTGATCTTTTGATTAGTATATGGAGGTACTGTGGTAAAGCCTAATAGTGTATGTTTATTTTTTAGGCCTAGGAATATCTTGAACAGTAATGGTAGGATACATGGTAAAACATTAGGAATCCCTGGTTGGTTTTGTTGCGAGTCCCAAAATTATGCCAGGAATATGGCACGAGGGTGACTGGCTGAAAGAGGGATTGGTTCATCCCAATCTATGGTCAGGTGGTACGTTGAAGTCCTTGACTTGGTTGGATTTTCATATGTTAATAAGACCTATTTCCATCTAGTACTTCCATGATTAATTGTACTTATTATTATGTGGATTTTGTGGCTATATTCTAATGGTGTATATGTTTCTCATTTTTTGGCTATATGCTCGTTATATGATGTATATGGGCTATGGGTCTTGATGTGTTTGATTTGTTGATGAAAGGATTAATGAATGCATGAGATAATAGATGTTGTTGAAACTATTATGAGAGGGAATTATATCTTCTTGATTATTGTCAGATAAGTAATATAACCCTATGTTTAAATATGTATTCATGACTTATAGATTACATGTTCACCATG
Organism: Pinus albicaulis; assembly: GCA_034641835.2. Classification (NCBI taxonomy): domain Eukaryota; kingdom Viridiplantae; phylum Streptophyta; class Pinopsida; order Pinales; family Pinaceae; genus Pinus; species Pinus albicaulis. Next base: position 140,893,307 of record CM076575.1, read on the forward strand.
TGTTTGATGAAATGTCTAGTTTGTTATAGTAATTCTAGGTCAAGTTTTGATTCAAGATTGAATTTTTAGCTTGTAATTGTGTTATTTATGATTCTATATTTAGCTTATTGAATTAATTAAAAAATATGTATTTCTAACCTATAGGTACTATTACACAAAGTGTTTGAAGAAATGAGTAATTCGGATCTCCAACTTCCCGGGGTCATAACTTAGGCATACAATCTCTGTGTGACTATCATAATACCTAGTTTTGCAGATATCCATGAGGAAGAAAAAAATAGGTCAATTAAACTAACAATTTTATTCTCTCTCTATTTTCCCTAAAAAATTTGTTAAGCGCCTCAAGACGGCCTCATAAGTTTAGAACCCGAAAAACTTCCAAAACTAGAAAGTTATATTAATTTATTTAAGGAAACGAAACTGAAATGACATAATGTTGGGTAGAATTAAGTTTATAATAGTGTGATCATGTTTTCTTAGGTGTTTGGAGTCATTTTTGGAAAAATGGATGCCATTTCCGATGATTTCATCTTGGAAATTAGATCTCACACAATAATTCTCATCTCATGTTTACCCTCGCGAGTTTGTGGCTTTGTGTAAATGTGTGAGAGGTGGTTACGGAGTGGTATCAAATCATGTTTCAAGACTTGGACTGGATGGGAGGAATGTGTTTTTCATTCATGCATGAAGGTTGTATATGTTATTATCTATGCATGGTGGTGGCCATTGTTACAATTGTCTTGACCTATAGAAGTTGTTGATTTTTTTGTTGGGATTTGGTTGTCATGAATCAGTGTCAGTTGTATATGAATTTGGTATGCATGCTAGTGTCTATATGTTGTTATGCATGCATTTTTATCGTCACGATTTTCATGCATGAGGTCATGGTATGCAGTTGGTATTTTCATGCATGGTAAGTAGATAATAACTGTGATGATGTTGATATATTATTATGCTTATGATTATCCTTGATGAGGAAAAGGATTGATAAGCACAACTAGTTGTGATGATGTAGGATGGGGGAGGAAGTGGAGCAATGGGTTGAGGTCCTCTAGTAGTATTTTCTTGGGATTCCCATCCATGGAGAATTTGAGGTAAAAGGGGACATTCATGATTAGAATGGCCAAAGAATGTACAACCAGAACAAGGTTTTTTCATTCTAAGAGCCTTGTTTTTCTTGGGATATCCACCCTATTTTTGGGTTACAAGATTAGGCTTATCTCCTTTAGGGGAATTAGCTGGTGGACCTTGGTTTCCGTGATTACCTTGAGATGGCTCATTCCGGTTACCCTTACTATTGTTCTGTCTCTTTAGGTTTGGAGGATTGGTTTCACTCCTCTAAGAATACACTTGACATTGGTTTTTGTTGCGGCAAAGGTGGAGGAGGCATGATAGGTTGGAGCGTTAGTTCCAACGGGGCTCGAGAACTAGGCAGTGTAGAAGGATAATAAGGACTTTCGATAACATTTGAATAAAATAGGTAAGCAACAACTAGCCTGAGCATCTTCTAATGCGGATAGGAATATGCATATGATGTGTTGGGACATGGATACAAGTTGGTATGGGAAGGATCAAGAGGGGGATAAGTGTACAAGGAACTGGTCCACCCCTAGGGTTAACCATAATTCAAAGGAGGTTCATGGTATGATATGGATCAAATGATATCGTCAGTGGAATGACATGAACCTGGTGCATTAGTAGCACCAAGCCGAGGCAGATCATGAAGGAAAGTATAAATGTAACTTTACTGTGCATAGATCAGGTAATATTTTAAATCAATCTGGAGTGCTTCTTCCTCAGACTGAGGGAAGTGAGTGGAGACATCTTTACCTATGGATATGAAAAGAGTTCTAAGGAACCAATCCATATAGACATAGTATTTGAATTCATGGTCCCTACAGATGCTCCTCCTTCAGTGCCATTCTTGGAAATGATTAGAAAGGTGGATGGAAGACGTTTGACGAGAACAAGTCAAGAGTTCAGTATCAATTTCATAAAGGAGAGGCATTTGGAAGTATGAAATAAAAAATTTGGCAAGAAACACAAAGGGGGAATGCGAGCCATGTTGTTGATCCACATACCATTTGGAAATAACTCTAGTAAGGGTGCATTGAAAGAGGAAAATATGGATGGAGTTGTTATTGATGGAATTGGATGAACACCACATGTGAAATGAGTGAACATGATTTTTTGGGTATTCTCCAAGATTAACTTTGAATTTTGGGATGTAAGAAAGAGGCTTGGTAGGCATAGGAGGAAAATTTGGGCTATGGAGAATAGGATCATTGATGAGATGGATGAAATTAGGGAGACTCAAACCAGCCATATTGGGGAGAAATGGAATATTAGTTACCATACTGGTAGAGGTTCTGCCTATGTGATTACCTTGGTTACTACCTTGGTTTCCCACATCAATGTTGGTGACTACCATGGTGGTGATACGGGGTTGGGAAAATGTGGAATTAAAGGAAGAACGAGAATAATTTTGAAGAGCCAGAGTTAGGATGGGGATTCGATGGAGGACTAGGAGGATGAACTCCAACTCAACGGGGAGGAGTAATATGTTCTAAAGTAAACTAGGGGCTAAGTACATGAAGTCTCTATGGTAAACACCTAGGGGGTGCAATGATGTCTAAAACAACATGAATCACTAGGCTAAAGGTGATGATAGGAGAAAAAGAGAAACAAACAACAAGTAAAAAACTAGTGTAGTGGTGCCAAGTGTAAACTAACTATATTAATATGCTACTCTAGTTCAAGAAAAAACGTCCTATCAAATAAAAATGACCTCTGGCATGTAGGTGACCTAAATCTTCAAACAAGTCCTAGATCTACTGTTTCACATGGACTTCCAAGGGACTTCTTACTTGACAAAATTTGATCCCCACAAGCAGAATTTTCTAGGTAAAGGTGAGGTAGAGAACCAACTCCTACCCATATCCAATACTATAGTGTCTTTTCCTATTATTGGTTGTTATAGTTATCTCTTCCCATGGGGGTGGTCGAGTCTTGAGCTTCTTGGTGATCATACAACACATGGGATTCCATGCCATGAATTGGGTAGCCCCGAGGTGAATTTATCGCACAATGACCTAGCATAACCCCCTCTAAATATGGTTTCTGACATACTCCGACATTGGACTGTGGGATGGTGAATGATTTTAAGCTCCCTAATATTTCAGCTTCTATATCTCAATGTAAGTGATCGATGGGTGTTATTGGAATCCTATCCCAGCAGTCATACACCTAACTACACAGATTGTTTGGCCCTGGTTCCTAAGTGGGCTTAATCTATGTGTGATAAGTAATTATTATCTAGCTTGTTTCAAGTCTTGGATTGGAGGTGTTAACCATGCTCATGTCCGCTTAAGGTGTCAACCTGTATGTGAAAAATGTGTTCAATGTATGAACTATTTGAGCATGTTTTATGATTACATGTGCTACTATAAATAAAGCACTGAAAAAATATAAATAATTTTGAAAATGAACAGTAAATAAACAACCAATTCAAGCACACAAAACCCCATCCAAAAATTCAAACAAGTAGTGAAGAAAGAGGCGGCAAAAAAACTACTCAAAGTCACACTTGTGGCCAAAAATATATAAGGTCAAAGGGACTCGGATCTATAGGAAACAATTTGATGTAAATAATGCAGAAAATGAGTAGAGAATAAAGGGTAAATAACTCGTAAAGGGTAGGAAAATAGTTACAAATTTAAGGATAATGAAGGGGATCCTATAGAGGTGGGTCAACACTATATTAGAAGTGGAATAAAGTTCTATAAAAATGTCTCTAAATGGATTGTTATAACATGCCAAAAATATTGAAAAAATGTGGTTGGAACTACTACAAATAATACTCCTCACTTTAGAAATTCTTTCCCTAAATGGTGGAGCTGTATTCTAAACCCTAGGGGGTCTTTTCCTCCCTAAAAAATATTTTTCTAAGAATATTCAGACCTAACGTGACACATGAAAGATAATAAATCCTCCCTCACACACAGGAAACAATCACGATTATTTATTTATTTCTTTTTATTTTTTCTGAAAAATACATAATATAGTTATTGATTTGTGAATTGTGCTGGAACACAAATTAGGAGCTGAGAAGTGCATTGGGATGTAGAAAAGAAACTAGAAAGTGCATTATATTATCACAACCCTCGCTTGGTAGATCTCACCAATATTGTGTTGTATCTTGTTCGGACGGTACCTGTGACCCGCATAAAGATGTGGAACCCCAACAGGAATGAATAATTTTCCAAAATACAAAGTATATCTAAAAAGAGAAATTGAGAGGCTAAAAATAGTTAGAAAAATGCTGAAGAGGAATGAAAAAGAAGTCACCAAGGTAAATATGGCCAACATTAATTTATTTTTTTATTACTATTTTTAATTGGTTAATTTAAATTATTATTTTACTATTTTTATATGTAACATCACGTGATAACATCTCTCCCATCTTGAGTTTTGGAGAGCCTCTCAGCGCAAATAATTTATATTTAATATAACTTAAAATTTTATATTTTTATAAAATTTAATTTATTACTAAAGTTATGAGATTTTCAAGCAATTTAAATTTAATATTTATACCAACTCTTACCAATTTAAATTAGAAATTTATCTCTCTAAAGATGAGGATCATGATATGTAAAATAAGACTTGTGACGTTACTTACAGTTGGAGATTTTCTCTATTGGATGTTCTCCCTTAACGAGGCAAGTGAAATTTTTTATAGTAATAAAGATATAACATTTTAGTGTTATTTTGGCTCTTTATTTGCTATTTTCTGGTTTAAATAACTCTTTTTTATATTACATATGAGTTAAATAATATAAAAATGATACTATATTGATTTAAACTTTTGACAAATAATATATTTCATTATTTTTTTATGAACAACTCAAAAAATATTATTCTTTCTACTTAATTATCACGGGATAGTCAATAAATTTCATGTTTTCACATGTCTCCTAGCTTATATTACATCATGTCCACAATGATAAAGACAGTCTACTTGAAATAGTCTAGTTATAAATACATAAAAATAGATATTTATTTTACATAATATAAATTGGAAACAAAAATGCGTCACCAATTCTATTTGAAATTCAAACAATGGCCTCTTAATCACCATCACAAATGCAGTGTGCTTGATATGTTCTCCTAGCACTAGTGTGATAATATTTATGAAACGAAATGCAAACATAATATTTAAAAATATAGCTATATCTTGGTGCGTTAGATAACATGAACGTTCTGTACTGGTGTGAAAATGTTATATGTGTGCACCGATGCATAAGTGTGACACACCACTATGAAAATTTAAATTTATGAAAAAAAAACAGTGCATCATACGTATGTGAGCACCAATTCTGGTGTGGTTGTGTTATACAACGCACTCGAGCTAGTGCATGCCTATGTTTTTGGAACATCGATGGTTTTTGTTTTTTTAAATTGAAAGTTATGTTTCCATATTAATACTTACATTTTTCATTTAATATATATATATATATATATAGTATGTATGAGGCTAATCTATTTTATATGTCAATCATCTAGTAGATACATCAACAGATTGAAATGATAAAATAAGAGTTAAATTAGAAGGTAGTGGTACAAAGAAAATATATCATAATACGGTTTCATGGTTCTTACTAGAAAAACACCAAACACTGTGAAAAAATTGTAGACGTACCTTTCATACCATTTTTTATTGTACAATTGGTGTCTTCCAAACCGGTGACGTGATGTATATGGCTTACAATCATGAATTTCAATGACATGATATATATGGATTAGGCTTGTGACCTTTAGTTGTCATTATGGGAAGGATATATTTTAATAGTATATCACACACAACACATTATTATGTATCATTATTGGGTAAAAATGCGAACATGAGTAACACTTTTGTGCGAATTCGGGGCAAAATTTGTTTTTCCTCAATAGTTCGGCTGAACTATTCAAGAGTTCGGTGGAACTAATAGTTTGGCCGAACTATTAGTTCAGCTGGACTTTTAAAATATTTTGGCTAAACTATTATTTTATAAATATATCACCCGCAAACTATTCCAGGTTTCGTGTTCACATCTGTCTCGCATGATTGTAGTTGATTTGGTGTTGCGCTCACATTTGTCCCGTGCGATTTTAGTTGATTTGGTGTTGCACTCACATTTGTGTCACGTGATTTTAGTTGATTTGGTGTTGCGTTGCACTGAGGAGGCTAATTTTGTTAATTTGCGCCATGCTGAGGAGGTAAGTTTTGTTAATTTTTTTATTTTCTGTAATTATTTTTTGTTGTTTTTTTTTAATTTGATTTTAATTTGATTTTTTTTTTCGTAGAGTTCTTCCACTATGTCTTCATCGTCTTCAGCATCTTCAGGGATCGTCTTCAACGTCTTTAGGGATCAAATTAATGACCAATTTTTGCTGGGAATTTCCAGGTACGTATGTTCCTATCCAGTCTAATTAACGACCATGTTTGTAAAGAAGGATTTTCTCACTATTTCTGCTAAGAGTTACTGTCTGTAGTCGGATGTGCAACCTTACAGATTGCATTTTGACCTCTCTAGGAAAATTGTGTAGCATTTTTTTCTACAATGATTTCATATATAAGCGACACAAGGCTATCGACTTGGCATAAACTATACTTCATATGCTCACCAGAGGTGCAATCACTAGTAGAGCTTCTAAGAGTGACTGTTTCTAGCCCTGTAAAGTATCCTGACAAGTTTATTAGTCTAGTTATTCCTGCCTATAACCTTATGGACTAGCTTAAATTCCAAGCCTTAGTTCAATGCATTTTGATCTGTGTGAATATTGTCTTAAGAAAGACATAAATATCATACAATCTTGGATATGTTGCTAAATAGGTATTTGATAGGTCTTCTTCTTTATACTCTCCATCATAATCTTCCCACCTTTTCATTCTTGAATTTCCTATCCCCACTGGATACCTTTATGCAATCTAATTTACCAGTTATAAGAAGGCCAGGTTCAACTTCTCTATCATTATCTGGATATGATGCCACTTATCTTTCTAAACTTTCTCAATTGTCCAGAGAAAAAAGCGAAAAGAAACTAACTTATTAGCCCTGTTAGTCATGTCTGGAGCCCTTTGGACACTTGGTTTTTATTATTAGATTTGGTCTCCATAAAAACAAGCCTTATGATACTATTCTTTAGTTCAAGCACTTTGATTTGAGTTATACCCGTCTTATTGTATAGACGAAAAAACTAGATATGCATATATTATGTTAACTTACCCATTCTGTGAAGTGAATACTGTTTAAGCTATAGAGAAAGAATAACTAGATCATTGTGTGTACCTTACGTTCAGAGAATTAGATTCAACTGGAACATCCCCAACAACACCCCTAGCTAGACATCCTGGCACCAACTTTCTTAGCTTACTTTCTTTATAGCTTAATTGAAAGAATCACCTATCATGAAACTTGTTTGTATATGCTTTTTGATCTGTGTAACCTGGATATAAGAGATTAAGAAAATAACAAATCATATCTCAATGGAGTTGTGTCGGAGAGTAAGGCTCATTGCTTCTGCTAAGAATTGACTATTCATATCTCATATTAAAAGTAGTTAAATTAAATTTACTTAGACATTCCTTCTGCTAAGAATTGATTGTTCATATCTCATATTAAAAGTAGTTAAATTAAATTTAGTCAGACATTGCTTCTGATAATAATTGAATGTTCATATCTCATATTAAAAGTAGTTAAATTAAATCTACTCAGAATTTAAGCCTCTGCAAAAAATATTTAATATTTCTTATATCATAATATTTATTGAACTTCCTTCATGATATATAGTTGTGTCGTAGAGTAAGGCTCATTGCTTCTACTAAGAATTGACTGTTCATATCTCATATTAAAATTAGTTAAATTAAATTTACTCAGAATTTAAGCCTCTACAAAAAATATTTAATATTTCTTGAACTTCCTTCATGGTATCGATGGTTGCTCACCTTTTTTCAATATTGGGTAAAAGGTCATGGTCTTACCTTAATTTCTACTCTAATTCCCTTTCCTAACTTCCTAACTTTGATTTTCATTTAATATTTCTTATCATAATATTTCTTGAACTTCCTTCATGATATCTATGGCTGCTCACCTTCATTCAATATTGGGTAAAAGGTCACGGTCTTACCTTAATTTCTATTCTAATTCCCTTTCCTAACTTCATAACTTTGATTTTGATTTAATATTTCTTATCATAATATTTCTTGAACTTCCTTCATGATATATATGGTTTCTCACCTTCATTCAATATTGGGTAAAATATCATGGTCTTACCTTAATTTGATTCTAATTCCCTTTCCTAACTTTGATTTTCCTTTTGACCTTAGTGATAAACCCAATCATTATATTGGGTAAAAGGTCATGGTCTTACCTTAATTTCTATTCTAATTCCCTTTCCTAACTTTTATTTTCCTTTTGACCTTGGAGATAAACCCAATCATTAAATATGATAGGCATCCCTTATAGGGAACTTAGTATGGGCTTCTTAGTGGTTTTGAACCCTGATGATGATGTGAGGTGGTGTTTCAAACATGGGAGTAACTTGTGTTTGCATGTGATGCTCACGGGCCATGGTTTATTTTGTGGGTTATATATGGTTTAGTTCTACCTCCTAAGATAAAATTTCTAAAAAAATTACCTTTATTCCTTAAAGCCGAACTAGATCTATACTAAGGATTACTCTTTATACATATTTCTACCATATAAATTCTAATGATAATTAATCACATATGTGTTAAAGTAGAATATGAAATAATCCCTTTTTACACTTGTCTTGGCTCTTAGGTACATAGATGTGTGGGTTTTGGAATGTGGTTCACATGAAAAGTAATAGGGATGAATTTAGTGGAAACCTTTTATAAGATCAGGACTCAAAACAATTGTCATATTTTCTCTTATTTCCAACTTATTCCATCCTTCTAGAAAAATCCCTTTTAATGAAGCAGATATATCCATAGTGATCCACTGATATTTGTTCACCAAAAACTATTCCATTTTGGGATTTTATATCTCAAGACTATGCTCATTGAATTTATGCATCTATATCTTTAAACTACTTGAAACTATTTTATTACACCATAGGAATCATTTAGAGAAAAACACATTAGCCATAAAAGTTTCCCATTGAAACCAAAAGTGATTTGATACAAAACATAGGTTTTAACCTTATATAGTTAATTGTTTCAAATAGTTTTTAAATAAAATAAAAAATATTTAATGTAAAACACATGCACATTAACATATAATTGTGATATTTTCCCTTCTTCCCAACTTAGTGGACATCCTTCTAGAAAAATCCATTATAAGGAAGCAGATATATCCATAGTGATCCATTGATATTTGTTCACAAACAACTCTTCCATTTTGGACTTTTATATCTCAAAACTATACTCATTGAATTTATGCATCTATATTTTTAAACTACTTGAAACTATTTTATTACACCATAGGAATCATTTCAATATATTTCCCATTTTAATGGGGTGTATCACATTTCGAGAAAAACAAACTAGCCATAAAAGTTCCCCATTGAAACCAAAAGTGATCTGATACAAAACATAGGTTTTAACCTTATATAGTTTAATTGTTTCAAATATACTTTTAATAAAATGAGAAATATTCAATGTAAAACATGTATAGTATTTAGAAACAAAAAGTAATTTGATAGAAAACATAGGTCTTAACCAAGTATATAGTTAATTGTTTTGAAAAAAGATTCTTAACAAAATGAAAAATACTCAATGTAAAATACATGCACATTAACATATAATTGTGATATTTTCCCTTCTTTCCAACTTAGTCCATCCTTCTAGAAATATCTCTTTTAATGAACCAAATATATCCATAGTGATCCACTGATATTTGTTCACCAACAATTATTCCAGTTTGGACTTATATATATCAAAACTATGCTCATTGAATTTATGCATATATATCTTCAAACTACTTGAAACTATTTTATTTCACCATAGGAATCATTTCGATATGTCTCCCATTTTAATGGGGTGTATCACATTTCGAGAAAAAAACACAAATTAGCCATAAAAGTTTCCCATTGAAACCAAAAGTGTTTTGATACAAGACATAGGTTTTAACCTTTTATAGGTAATTGTTTCAAATAGATTCTTAATTTAAAATGAAAAGTATTCAATGTAAAACACATGCGTTCTTATACACCCTTATGTCTACGTAAAGTAGTTTGAGTGATTCCATGGGTCCTCTTCACCCTTAATAGGGTATAATTAGGACATGTAGTGTTAACTTCTACAACTTCTATAGGCAGAGTTTGTAAAGGGCCAGGTAGCCTCTGGATCGTATCTTTTATTAAAGGTGACATATCTAGTAAATGGCCCTACAATCAATCTCTGGAATAGATCTAAATAAAAGTTTTTCATTTTCATATCCATGGTCTCAAACAATGAGAGAGAGAAAAAAACCTTTTATATTCAATTTAAAACACACATGCATTAACATATAATTGTGATATTTTACCTTCTTTCCAACTTAGTCCATCCTTGTAGAAAAATCCCTTTTAATGAAGCAGATATATCCATAGTGATCCACTGATATTTGTTCACGAATAACTATTCCATTTTGGACTTATATATCTCAAAACTATGGTCATTGAATTGATGCATCTATATCTTTAAACTACTTAAAACTATTTTATCCCACCATAGGAATCATTTCAGGAAAAAAACATTAGCCATAAGAGTTTCCTATTGAAACCAAAATTGATTTGATACAAACATAGGTTTTAACCTTATATAGTTAATTGTTTCAAATAGATTTTTTTTTTGAATTTTGAATTTTGAATTTTGAATTTTTCTACTCCTAATTGATACAAAAAATTTCTAGAGAGGCAGTGGCCTTGAGAAGTCTAGCCCAGAGATGCGAAATTCGCCCATTACAAAACTTGAAACTGACCAGAAGAACTTCAAAGACCATGACAGTGTCTAGCCCACAGATGTGGCATTCGCCCATTACAAAACTGGAAACTAACCAGAATAACTTCAAAGACCATGACAGTATGAATGGACCCATAAAAATAAGCAAATAAGTGTCGCCCATTACAAAACTGAAAGCTGACCAGATAAGCTTCAGAAACCATAATAGAAACCCAAAAAAAAGTAGATAAGTGCTACCCTCGCAGGGGAAACCGACAATTGAACCTTAGAATAAAAGTCTGAGCATGAGAAATGGTGAGCATATGACGATTGTAATACAAAAGGGAATTGAGCCCATTCAAGCAACTGGGAAACAAAAACCTTTGAACGCAGACCTGATTAAAATTCTTGAGAAGTGGGAGGCGACTCTTCAACGATGCGGCATGCATATTTGTAGGGGTCTTCTTCCTCAGCAGGATGGCCTTCCTTGCCTATGAAACAACCACTAGTGGGGACGCTTGAACCAGTCTGAAAGTTCATGTCCTGGGGAGCAATGGCATTAGGATCCTTGCTCTGCTTGCTGTATGTTGGAGGAGTGCCCTGCCTATCTTCCACTTTCTTCTCTAGAGTCACTTCCGGAGTCGCTACAACCATACCCGAACATACCTCTTGAAGCACAATGGTAACAGTCACCATGAAAGAGGAATGACTGAAGGTACAGGGGAAACGAAAATGAGTTGTATGAGACTGCACAGGGGTGGAATGGTGAGAGCGCGCCTCTGAATTGCGCTGCCCACGACCCCGACCACGACCACTCCTGGTGTCAGGATAACGTTTAGTGCAGAAATCCGAGGAGTAGGCCAAGGAGTCAGAGGTTAAGGAGGAGGGCTGGTGGACCAATCACCCACGAGAACTTCCCCGCTTGCAACGCATTCTCTGGCGTAATTTAGGCATGATGAGAAGAACAAACAGCGCAAAGCGGTCAACAATATTGTGAAGGAAGGGGAGGGCAGAAGGGGGCTGAGCTTTAGCCAGCAAAGGAGCTCCGGAGATGATAGAGGTCGAAAGGCAACCGAGTTTGTAGAAAGGACTCTGTGAAACATGAATACCCAGCATCAAATTGATGCAACACTCTAGAGGGCAGCACTTCCTAGTGCTGGTCTGAGAGTGAGGTTCTGCGGCAGCAGAGGAACAACATGAGCGCAGGGGAGGAGTGTGAATGAGACTATGGGGAGGCACCAATGCTGAAGAACTTGCGAGCTGTTGTGGAGGGACGAGCTACATTAACGGAAACATTGAGGTGGAGGTAGAGTGATTAATGACAAACATAGTGTGAGGCCGGATGGCCGTGGTAAGAAGCCACGCGCCAACCCACCACGTCACCCACGTACTGATCACCAACCTAAACACCCGCATCCGGGAGTTTCAAATAGATTTTTAATAAAGTGAAAAATATTCGATGTAAAACACATGCACATTAACATATATTTGTGATATTTTCCCTTCTTTCCAACTTAGTGGACATCCTTCTAGAAAATTCCCTTTTAATGAAGCAGATCTATATCCATAATGATCCACTAATATTTGTTCACAAACAACTACTCCATTTTGGACTTTTATATCTCAAAAATATGCACATTTAATTTATGCATCTATATTTTTAAATTACTTGAAACTATTTTATTACACTATAGGAATCATTCCCATATATCTCCCATTTTAATGGGTGTATCACATTTCGATAAAAACACAAATTAGCCATAAAAGTTTCCCATTGAAACCAAAAGTGATTTGATACAAAACATAGGTTTTAACCTTATATAGTTTAATTGTTTCAAATATATTTTTAATAAAATGAAAAATATTCAATGTAAAACATGTATAGTATTTAGAAACAAAAAGTAATTTGATAGAAAACATAGGTCTTAACCAAGTATATAGTTAATTGTTTTGAAAATAGATTCTTAACAAAATGAAAAATATTCAATGTAAAACACATGCACATTAACATATAATTGTGATATTTTCCCTTCTTTCCATCTTAGTCCATCCTTCTAGAAATATCTCTTTTAATGAACCAAATATATCCATAGTGATCCACTGATATTTGTTCACCAACAACTATTCCATTTTGGACTTATATATCTCAAAACTATGCTCATTGCATTTATGCATCTATATCTTCAAACTACTTGAAACTATTTTATTTCACCATAGGAATCATTTCGATATGTCTCCCATTTTAATGGGGTGTATCACATTTCAAGAAAAAACACATTAGCCATAAGTTTCCCATTGAAACCAAAAGTTCAATTTGATACAAAACATAGGTTTTAACCTTGTATAGGTAATTGTTTCAAATATATTCTTAATTTAAAAAAGAAAAATATTCAATGTAAAACACATGCTTTAACATATATAATTTTGTGATACTTTCCCTTCTTCCAAACTTAGTGGACATCCTTTTAGAAAAATATTTTTTAATGAAGTAGATATATCCATAGCGATTTGCATAGTGATCCACTAATATATGTTCACAAACAACAATTCCATTTTGGACTTTTATATCTTAAAACTATGCTCATTGAATTTATTCATCTATATTTTTAAACTACTTGAAACTATTTTATTTTACCATAGGATTCATTTCGATATATCTCCCATTAAAATGTGGTGGATCACATTTTGAGAAAAATACATTAGCCAGAAAATTTTCCCATTGAAACCAAAAGCAATTTGATACAAAACATCTAGGTTTTAACCTTATATAGTTAACGTTTCAAATAGATTTTTAATAAAATGAAAAATATCCAATGTAAAACACATGCATTAACATATAATTGTGATATTTTCCCTTCTTTCCAACTTAGTGGACATCCTTCTAGAAAAATCCTTTTAATGAAGCAAATCTATATCCATAGTGATCCACTGATATTTGTTCAAAAACAACATTTCGAGAAAAACCAAATTTGATACAAAAACATAGGTTTTAACCTTATATAGTTAATTGTTTCAAATAGATTTTTAATGAAATGAAAAATATTAAATGTAAAACACATGCACATTAACATATAATTGTGATAATTTCCCTTCTTTCCAACTTAGTGGTCATCATTCTAGAAAAATACCTTTTAATGAGGCAAATATATCCATAGTGGCATTGATATTTGTTCACAAACAACTCTTCCATTTTGGACTTTTATATCTCAAAACTATGCTCATTGAATTTATGCATCTATATTTTATCACACCATAGGAATCATTTCAATATATCTCCCATTTTAATGGGGTGTATCACATTTCGAGAAAAACACATTAAAGCAATAAAAGTTTCCCATTGAAACCAAAAGTTATTTGATACAAAACATAGGTTTTAACCTTATATAGGTAATTGTTTCAAATAGATTCTTAATTTAAAATGAAAAATATTCAATGTAAAACAAATGGATTCTTATACACCCTTCTGTCTATGTAAAGTAGTGTGAGTGATTCCACGGGTCCTCTACACCCTTCATAGGGTATAATTGGGACAAGTAGTGTTAACTTCTACAAGTTCTATAGGAAAAGTCTGTAAAGGTCCAAGTAGCCTTTGGATCTCATCTTTTATGAAAGGTGACATATCTAGTAAATGCCTCTACAGTCAATCTTTGGAATAGATATAAATAGAAGTTCTTCATTTTAATATCCAATGTAAAAAAATTGAATTCTTATACACCCTTATGTCTACGTAAAGTAGTGTGAGTGATTTCACGAGTCCTCTACACCCTTGACAGGGTATAATTGGGACATGTAGTGAACTAACTTTACAAGTTCTATAGGCAGAGTCTGTAAAGGGCCAGGTAGCCTCTGGATCTCATCTTTTATGAAATGTGACATATCTAGTAAATGCCCCTACAGTAAATCTCTTGAATAGATCTAAACAGAATTTCTTCATTTTAATATCCGTAAAACACAACCACTTTAAGGTAAACTGTGTACATGTGTCATTTCTCCCACAAACTAAAGGATTCCTCCCATTTATTCTAGATGTGAATTCTACCATAAACTCTTTAAGTCAAACTTTAAGATAAGCGATGCAAATGTCATTTATCTCATGATCTTGTGTCATTTATCCCATGCATTTGCAATAAATGTCAATTTAATAGATATTTTTATTGAATTTGTTTTTTTTTTCAGGGATAAGAAAACCATTAAATATGGTTGAAAAATGGAAATTATGCATATAAGTTTCTTGCTATCCCAATCTAAGGAAAGCAGTGATTAAATATGTGCTTTCCAATATTGCGACTAGCAAATTCGTCTAAAGGAAAATGAATATACCGGGAAGAACAACAAACTACGAGGCATATTGTATTGGATTGATAGAAGACTTGGGAATAAATATGCAGTATGGATCAAATGGAATTGTAGTTTTCACCAATTCTGAACTTGTGTGCAACCAGATGAATAGCATGTACCAAGTTATGAAGGAGAGGCTAAAAGAACTACATGGAATAGAAAACAATATTGTTAGCCAATTTCAATTTTTTAGTATAAGACATTGTTCAAATGTGAATAATATGTCTGTTGATCTAGTGCGAGGGGCAATGCCAATTCAGGATTCATCTATCAAATATGAATTAATATATGAATTAGAATTATACAGGGAAATGCCAATGCAAGATTCATCTCTCAAAGACGAATTAGTTTTGAGACGCTCTTCTTAAAAAATTCAAGATTCATCTCTCAAAGATGAATTAGTTTTGAGACATTCTTATTCAAAAATTCAAGATTCATCTCTCAAAGATGAATTAGTGTTGAGACTCTCTCCTTCAAAATTTATTGATGGACATTGTAACATATCTTGTATATGTGTGTGTTTTTTACTTATAAATGCGTCTTTTTTAATGGCCATGTGCTTTTTTCAATTATATACCAAGTGTGCTCCCACCACACCATGTAAAGTGCAACTTGTTGAACTTCACATTTGCAACAAATGGTGAACTTCACATTTTTATAAAATTAAAATGCAGGGACTTCAATAAATTTTTGTTTAAATGGAATTTCACTTCTTTTTTAATGACAACGTGCTTTTTAAAATTTTATACCAAGTGTGATTTGAAAGTTGTGTTTCACATAATTTGTGTACAATAAATTACATTAATTTTCTTAACTTTATTTTGAATTTATTTTAAATTCTAGTCATTTAAAAAAATAATTGTATATTTCCACCATATATATATATATAATGGAGGATGAAAAATGAAGATAAACATAGTCCCATATCTCTAGGAGAGGGGGGGGGGGGATCGATGATCGAGGGATGTTCATGATATTTAAATATAATCTTAAATCTCCATAATTTTGTGTACATATGGAATTGATTTTTTATCAAATTTGTGAGTTAAATTAGTTGTTCATAAGTTTATTTTTTTATTTTTTAAGAGATAAGGGAGAAGGGTCTATACTCCATTCATGGAGCATGCCCATGGTTCACCCAGTCGTGATATGGTTCACGCAATTTATTCAATGAATATGCACATCTTTTTATATGTATCAATATATTTTTCAATTGATTATAAATTTGCATTTGTTTATGAAGCTTCTCTCTCGTCTCGAGAGGTTAGTGGTGGTTCAAATCCCCTTAGAAAGCCATCAATAAGTGCTAGCAGGTTGCGTGAAGGCGGTGATGTTTATTCCCCCGGAGGCCAATCAATGGCTGGTGGTGTTGGTTGTCAGCAGGGTCATTCTGGTTCTCAACAGTTTGATGGTGGGGAAGATGCTAGCCAACCACATCGAGGTTGCCATCAATATGGCTAATTGTTTCATTCAATTTGTACAAATTTGTTTACATGTGTTTTTTCTAATATAAAAAAATTTATATATTGATGCAGAGGCTGAAAATGCTCCAAATGTTGGTCGAAATAGACAAAGGGCAGAACGCTTCATTCAAGAAGAAGGTTGTCCACCCACCACGACATATCCGGCCGGAATTTTCGATATACCGTGGGAAAGAAACATGCGTAAATGCACCTTAGAAAGGTGTCAACAACTTCATTTAAAATTACAAAGAGATGTTGTGTATTTGACTCTACCTGCTGAGAGTCGACAAAGCTTGGAAATAGTTACACATTCTTTAGGAAAACTAGTAGATGTGTACCAAAATCGTGGGCCAAGCATTGATACTTTTGTAGATGTCATGAGAAAAAGAAAGGAAACATTGATGGGCCCAGATAAATGGGACGTTGTTAAAGAAAGAGTGACAACAACAATGGCAATGTCTACTTTAATTTTAAAGAAGGGTAAAAAAGAAAGATTTTGAAGGTGAAATATTTCAAACACCCTGATATAGCTCACTATTTGTATGATAGACATCTTGTGGCTTATGGAAGACTCCCATGGAACGACGAGGTTCCACTTTATTTTGCAAAATTATTCTATGAAAAAATATTTTTTGTGACCGTAGGGGCGATAGGCGTGATGCTGAGTTGCCTCGTCCCGAGCCACCATTAGTTACTCGACCTATTCGTGTCGAAAATTTGCGGTCAGAGATGAAAGTCACTTCTCAAATTAGTCGAGAAGCAAGGAATTCTATCATCGACAATGTTCACAGTGGATAGGGTGGAGTCAATTTTTGTCTGAATCGACAAAGAGCACACGAGAATTCGCACACATTTTCTATATTATACAGATGAAGAGATTGACAACATGAGTGTTGAAGATCTGAAAACATATGCAAAGGATTTTCACAATGGTTGGCATGACCTAATTATTCATGAGGAAGAGGGCATGGGAATGGTATGTGTTAACTGTTAGGATTAAGTTATTTTAACACATACATAAAATTTGTAATAAATACACACACACACACACAAACATATATATATATATATATATATATATATTTGTATGTACATTAATCTAACACCAATGTATTATTATATGTTAACACCATTTCCAGTTGTCACGCTTGATGAATAAAGAAAATGTTAATATCACGTTCGGAGCCTTAGGTTCAAACAATTAAGATGGGTCTCACCATCAAGATATGTTGCAAAATGTTAAAGCCTGATATTTTTAAAATAAATAATTGTGCACACATGTACATTTTCATGTATATATAATAAAATGTTTTAACAGATTCGGATTTCGTTGGATGTTTTTGGGATGGCAGTACCTTCTTCTTCCTCGGGAGATGTACCTTCTACTTCCTTAGGAGATGTGCCAGGTTCACAACAAGTATGTACAATTTTTCACTTTTAAAATTTATATGTTTTTAAGTTATATATATTCCACCTAAAAAAGTTCCATTAAAAAATGACATATATATCTATATCTTGAGTTATTTTAAATTTTTTGAATTTTAGGTTTTTGGAGATTTTATTTTGGAGCCTCTCTTAGGAGATGTGCCAGATGTGACAATCTAGCATAAGTATTCAATTTTTCACTTTTAAATATATATGCTTTTTAGTTTATAATTTATAAATTGAAGTTTCAAAGTTTTATTATAAACTGAGATCTTGATCTTGAGTTATTTTAAATGTACTTAAAAATTAAATTTTTTAATTTCAGGTTTCTACAGAGGATTTCTTTTCTCCACAGACTCTAGTGATGGAGATAGGAACATCCAAAAATTTCAACCATTTGAACAAGTTGCCTATTTTTATTTTAATATTATTGAAAATAAGTATATATATATATATATATATATATATATATATATATATATATATATATATATATATATATATATATATATATATATATATATATATATATATAACTTTATACTTGATACTTGTGAGATCTACAATTTTTGGACATATATTTTATCTGAACTACATTTGGCATATGAAGTAATGTTGTGTTATAATTTGTTTTATTTTTAAAAGTTAAGTTTTGGATAATTGAACTACTAGTACTGTTGTGATCAATAAATTAATGTTTTTCTTTTGATCTACATTTGGCATGTGAATTAATGTTGTGTTATCATTTGTTTTGTTTTTAAAAGTTAATTTTTGGATAGTTGAACTACTGGTAATGTTGTGATCTATAAATTAATGTTTTTCTTTTGAACTACATTTGGCATTTGAAGTAATGTTGTGTTATAATTTGTTTTGTTTTTAAAAGTTAAGTTTTGGATGGTTGAAGTGCTTTTGGCATGTGAATGTGAAGTAATGTTGTGTTATGATTTGTTTGGTTTTTAAAACTTAAGTTTTGGATAGTTGAAATACTAGTAATGTTGTGATCTATAAATTAATGTTTTTCTTTTGAAAAACATTTGGCATGTGAAGTAATGTTGTGTTATAATTTGTTTTATTTCTAAAACTTAAGTTTTGGATGGTTGAAGTACATTTGGCATGTGAAGTAATGTTGTGATCTATAATTTTTTGTTAAATTAAAATTTAAGTTTTGGATGGTTGATCTACATTTTGCATGTGATATAATGTTAAATTTTCTTATTGGATAGTTGAACTACAATTGGAAACTAAATCCCTTTACATGAGAAAAGGGATTTGGCAACTATATATATCCAATATGTATGCAACATTTTTCATCAATGCATGTATAGAAAATCTACTTTCAGTTGATCCTAGTGTGCATGTACCAAAACAATTTGTACATGTGCAAACACTTGCACAGATAACATATTAACAAGGCAACTCAATTTTTAGTTGAGTTCTGGAAGTTCTAAAACATAATCCAAAGAGAATAAATTGTTGGGAAGTTCAATCAAAAAAATTCCAATGGAATTCCATCTTCCATGATCCGTTCATGATCGGATTTTGACATTTTCCATTTCTTAATTTTAGTTTTTTTCTTTGATTGAACCTCTATCAACTTTATGTGTGTTTCACACACCAAGTGACTATATTGAAAACTTATGACATTAGGTTCATAGTCGTCAAAGTAAACAAAATCGCCACTTTGATTAGTTTGTCTGAAAAAATAACCTTTCAGTATAATAGATGCTCTTTCATATGGAAACCCGTGATCATTATAGTTTTCTAATAATTTCATTTTTCGTTCAGTGCAGCACATCAAATAATACTTCACATTTCATCGTTGTTAGTAGGTGCAATTATAGAAAAAACATCTCCTACACAATAAAACAAACTTAAAAAACTTAAATGTATTTAAATTGAGTTTCACACATCAATTAGTGCATAGTATTTTCACCAATTGAATAAAATTTAAAGAGGAAAATAATATCATATTCAAAGAGATAGAAAGGTTAAATATTGCATAATAATTTCACTAGTTGAATACAATTCAAAACGAAAAAATATGAAATATAATATTATTCACAGGATAGAAAGGTTAAATTTTTTCTCCATATAATAACTCAAGGGAAATCTTCTTTTGAAAAATTCACTCATCTAATGTGTAGATTTAGGTGATTACTAATGTCATCAATTTACCAATTTATAAATCAACAAGGCTTCCTAGTTGAGTGCATTAATGACATTGACCCTAATTCAACAAACATATATGTACTTATTATCTTTCCAATCAAAATTAAAGGGATTTATATGGGAAAGAGAGATAGAACATATAGCCCATCAGCTACTTTTTAGAGGTCAATGAAGGTATCTAGTGAAATGGAAAAGGTCAGAGAAGGTTCAACCAATAGGAGTTTTCATCATGTGGGGAAATGTTTGGAACACTTGATTGTACTCAAGTAATCTTAAGATTTATTTCGATCTCTACATACTCTTGTTTGAGTGAAAAAATTTCCAATGGGAAGAACATAGCTTTTCAATCGAACTAACCATATCAATTGAGCTCTATTTGAAAAAAGAGTAAAGAAAAGTTAACATGCCAACAAAACATACCAACAAAATAAAATTCCTGGTTGTCATTTTTTATTGGAATAGCTAAATCATATTAAGGATTCTCCATCCAAAAACAATTTCAATGAAGACAATAATAAGAATCCAAAAGTTTCTAAAAAGAATTATTTCCTCTTTATTATTTTTAAGAATAATTTCATAATTCCTTTTAGAAACTTTTTGATTTTTATTATTCTCTTCATTGAAATTGTTTTTGGATGGAGAATCCTTAATATTATTTAGCTATTCTAATAAAAAATAACAACAAAGGATGTTATTTTGTTGGATTTTTGGTTTTTTTAAACTTTTTTTTCAAAAAGAGCTCAATTGATATGGTTAGTTGGATTGAAAAGCTATGTTATTCCCATTGGAGTTTTTTTCACTCAAACAAGAGTATGTAGAGATCAAAAAAAATCTTAAGATTACTTTCAAGTACAATCAAGTGTTCCAAAAATTTTCCCACATGATGAAAAATCCTATTGGTTGAGCCTTCTCTGACCTTTTATATTTCACTAGATACCTTCATTGACCTCTAAAAAGTAGTTGATAGGCTATATGTTCTGTCTCTCTTTCCCATATAAATCCATTTAATTTTGGTTGGAAAGATAAGAAGTACATATATGTTTTTTGAATTGGGGTCAATGTCATTAATGCACTCAACTAGGAAGCCTTGTTGATTTATAAGTTGGTAAATTGATGACATTAGTAATCACCTAAATCTACACTTTGGATGGGTGAATTTGTCAAAAGAAGATTGCCTTGAGTTACTACATGGATAAATTTTGTAATAGATTTTTTATCAGTAGTAGAGATGTGGGTCAAATCCCACCAAAAGTCAGAGAAGTGCTCCGAGTCTCTTGTCTGAAAGGAATCTTCATACAAAACTATATTGTGGATGATTTATTTACATTCCATACTTTTTACCAGAAAAGCCCGTGAGAAAAACTGGTCACATTCAGTCTGTGTATATATCCAGTACGTGCAACAGTTTTCATTAATGCACATATAAAAAATACTTTCAATTAATTGCATTCTATAACATATATATTCAGTACATGAAACATTTTTCATCAATGCACATATAGTAAAACTACTTGAACAGTTAATTGCATTCTAGAACATACATACATACATACATACATACATACATACATACATACATACATACATACATATATATATATATATATATATATATATATATATATATATATATATATATGCAACATTTTTCATCAATGCATGTATAGAAAAGCTACTTTCAGTTGATCCTAGTGTGCATGTACCAAAACAATTTGTACATATGCAAACACCTGCACAGATAACATAGCAAGGCAGCTCAATTTTTAGTTGAGTTCTGGAAGTTCTAAAACATAATCCAAAGAAAATAAATTGTTGGGCAGTTCAATCAAAAAAATTCCAATGGAATGCCATCTTCAATGATCCATTCATGATCGGATTTTGACATTTTCCATTTTTTAATTTTCATTTTTTTCTTTGATTGAATCTCTATCAACTTTATGCGTGTTGCACACACCAAGTGACTATATTGACAACCTATGACATGAGGTTCATAGTCTTCAAAGTAAACAAAATCGCCACTTTGATTAGTTTTTCTGAAAAAATATCCTTTCAGTATAATAGATCCTCTTTCATATCGAAACTCGTGATCATTATAGTTTTATAATAATTTCATTTTTCGTTTAGTGTGACACATCAAATAATACTTCACATTTTCATCGTTGTCAGCAGGTGCAATTACAACAAAAAAATCTCCTGCACAATATAACAAACTTAACAAACTTATGTATTTAAATTTGTTTCTAGATCTTTATCATTTGAAAGAAATTCAAATGTTACCTTCTCTAACAAGATCAGAAACTCGATCACCATCAGATGATATTGTAGTCTCCTCTGATTGCATTTCTTCAAACATTGCAACAGACATTTTTCCCTTTGTATTTAGCTCTGTATGTTTCCAATATTTTACATACATTTTGTTTTCATAAACGTCATTGGATTTTGTGTTGTCTATGCAAACATGACAAAAACAAGAATATTTTCTTTAATCCAATGCATACACATTTCTGGACAAGTTTTTTTAATTGAATGCAATTTTCGAGTCCCTTTTATTATTTCAACGTCATTTCCAATTGATCTATCTAATTCTTCGATCCAAATATGAAAAAAAACCTTTATATGGAAAATTCAAAGAAGAATGTAAATATTATATCAAAATACAATCAAAGATAATCAATCAGAGATACTCAAATTGTGATAAATGTACACTGTTTAAAATTAGATATCCAATAAAAATTAAAATGAATGTACCTTCGCACTTCCCTTGATCGGTTAGTCTCATGGCTTAGAGAAGCGATGCACCATTGAACAATTTCTTTAGCATGCACAAGTCAGCTTGCAGAGGGATTCATTTGATATCTTCGAAGTGCTCGTTTTATGCATGCCCCTGCACTGTCATGTTTTCCTTTTCCATGACCAGTCTTGAAGAAATACCAACAATGTTTAATATTGGTTTTCATATGAAGACAACACAACCAAAATAATGATCGTGCAGAATTGAATTGACCTGCGCATCCATCTGACCATATCCAATGTTCATTGAATTTTATTCCCCGACTTTTCAAGGAACCATAAATCTTTCCAAAATAGTGTTGTACAAAATATGCATCATGTGTACGATCATCATTGATATAAAAGTGATATTCTTTAATAACATGTCGATTTCCACTAGTGCTTTCTATATGTTCGACATTTTGTTCATCATGTCTATATAGAATATGGACGAGCATGGAGACTTGCTAAGAATGATAGTATTCACTCTGAATTTCTTTTTATGGAACAAATGTGTAGTTTTCTGCAAAATCAATTACGAAAAAAATGGTCCCTGGTGGAAAAAATTCAAGGGATTTTTTGAATTGCAAGTCTTTCCATCGAACTCTATGGGAATTCTTGGTGTATTTATAAATTTCTGCCTCAAACTTTCTCAAAACGTCTATCACAAAAATTTCTTCTTCTCGTAATTTAATTCTTTTAGCACTATTTGCACCTTGAATCGATGTATGGATATATTCATATCTCTTGCATTTCACTTTCATGTTGGAAAATGATTGATCATTTATATCAATACGATATTTGTTTTGAAATTTAGTCAAATTTCCACAATCATCGCTCTTTTTACCACCAACACATTTCTTTTCGTAAAATAGATCATCACTTTGTCTTTCACATAGAATTTGAGATATGAAATCATGGATAATGGAAGGAGGAGGTGAATCCTTCCAAAATGTTCTACCAAAATTAAGGAATGTGTTATAAGATAACTCAAATTCCACATGATAACGACAACAAAAAGTGTCGCGCACGGTGATAGGTTTTACATACCATGGTTTTTGTTGAACAAAAGCACTAATTGACACATGAATTTCACGATTATCTTCTTTGAACTTGTTGAACAACTCTATCTGAGTGGTTTCCAAGAAATGTTTTTCATGTTCTTCGTACCGATTTCATGCTATTCTTCTTCGCATCACATCCCTTGCATTTGGCGAAACACGTGAATTTTCTTCCAATATTCATATATTATTTTTTTAACATGTTCTCCAAGTCTATATTTGTATGGTTGCCTACAAATAGCTCTCTAACAAGTGAGTTCATCATTTACATCTATTTGCAACCGAAATTTCCGATGTTTGTGCAAAGTTTTTCGTTAGGTTCCCAATTCTCGTGCCATAGATTTTACCAAGTGATTCTCTTTAGTACTTGATGAAGCCACTGCCATATGTATTGCTCTATGTAAAACTGAAACATTTTTCTGTCTAGATCTTCTAATAGAATCTATAGCACTATTTATATTTTGTATAACATTTTCCTTCATTTTTTAAATCTTTGGTTGATTTTCAAATACCCAATAAAGTCGTAGCTTCTTTTAATTTCCTTAATGATAGGAGACATTTCAACAATTGGGCTTGAACTGTCACATTTTCCTTTATGAAGTACGTATTAAAAATGCGGTTAACATGATATCGTATATAATGGTCAACTTTTTTATCTCCATATGTGTGAGTGTCAACATTTTCTAACATCTCATCATCGTAATTGATTTCATTTGTACATATTTGAATGAATAGTACATATAGGGTGAAAATGTGAAGTTGGGTTACACTTTTTGCCCTTTTTTGAGAAAAAAATTTCATTTTTTTCGGTTCTTCAACTTTTTGCAAGCTAATTTTTTTTTTTTCAGTTTAGAATTTCATTTTACGATAAAAATTAAAGTTGTCAGAATTTTTTTAGCTTTCTATTACTTCTTTTTTGGAATTTTTTAATGCAAATTTGATATGTCAACTTAGCGTTTCTTTGAGTGTATGTTTTAAGAAAATAAAAGGATTCATAAGAAGTCATGTTAATATGCAACGTTGTATTCTTTGAAAATTTGTGTTTATAAGAAACAAAATGTGTTTCAACAATCTAGACAGAGTCTACTTCGGGTTGGTCATATTTACAAAGCCAATGGATGCATACCATAATTACTAGAATTTTTTGAACTGCTCCAATATGAGAAAACTACATATTTTTAATATGTTTCACGATGCAAGAAATTTCTTAACATATATGTTATAAACTAAAAATCTAAAAGCTACCCATTAGAGACGACGGACCAATGTAATGCACCGTAATTTTTTCAATTTTTTTTACAATGTATTTTGGAAGATACAGAATTATGATTCCACTGAATCATAATGACCTTCAAAAATTGTTTGCACCCATTTTATTACAAAATTAATTAAAATTAGTAAATATTTATGAAATTCCATAAAAGTTATATTTCCTGAAAGTAGATTCCACTCTGAAAATGCTTGTCTTGGTTCCGACAGTTAATTCAAAATTTTTCATGGATTCTAATCAGTCCAAAGTTGTAGATACATATTCAGAGCTTGGCTCTGCGTAATTTTTGACACCTTAGTTCGGCCGAACTCTTAAAAAAATTTTTGGTTGAATTGTTTTTGCGCCGACAGCCTGTCAAGTCTAATGACATAAAATTTCGGCCGAATTTTTGCTTGAATTTACATCAGCTGGAAAATACCGTGGAGCCCCTCCAAAAAAACATTTCGCAGAAATATAATTGCCGAGAAATCATTCATTATTTTCGCATATTTTTCTCACATTTGGTCTTATTTTAGAAAGGTCTTGCTCTGATTTTGCAAAGAATTGTTTTGGGTTTTTGGAATTTTCTTGGAGGTACATTCAAAGAACATTTTTGCAAAAAAAAAAAATTGGGTTTAAATACTTTTCTTGGAGAAACATTCAAAGGAAATTTCCTGGAGGTATGTGATACATTTTTTGGATGTTTTTTGGGCTTCATTTTTTTTGAAAGTATGGATTTGGGCTTAATTTTCATTGAGGTATGTAATAAATTTTTTGGATGTTTTTTGGGAATCATTTTTTTCGAAGGTATGGATTTGAGCTTAATTTCAAAAGAACTCTTTTTAGGCTTAATATTCAAAGGACATTTTTTGGACATTTTTTGGAAGTATTTTTGAAAGTGATATTTTTTTAGAGGTTTTTTTGAATTATTTTTTAAAATGGCATTTTTTAAGAAGTTGGAATTAATTTTCAATAGACATTTTTTGGAGGCATTTTTTGAAGTGACATTTTCTTAGAGTACGTGTTTTGGGTTGAAGTAAATCTTTTATAATGATTTTTTGAAATGAGTTTTTGTCTAACTTTTTAAATGAAATATTTTTGTAGGACTTGGAAGGAAATATTTTGAGCTTCGTTTCATCTTTATAAGACATTTTTTTGTAGGATTTTTGAAGTGTTTTGGATTGAAGTATGTGTTTTTTGCAAAATTTTTAAAATGAGTTTTTTTTAAATTAAATCTTTTGTGATGTTTTTTTTTTAATTGAGTTTTTGTCTAAATTTTGGAAGGAAATTTTTTGAACTTCATACTCTATTATCATGGGAAATCGAAGAAATTGTCTGCGAAAATATGTTTGAAAAAGAGAACATGAGGAACATAGAAAAGAGACGAGACAATATCACAAAAGAAATATAGAAGCACTCTCAAATATTGAAGGGGAAAATCAACCTCAACTAGAAGTTGAAGTAGGTATGTAAATGTAAATATTACGAGTTTAATATATTTAAAATTTTCCTAGTGTAAAATGTGAAGATTAATTTTTATTTGATGAAGTAATTTGAAAAATATTTTGCAATGTAAAAAAATAGAGATATTCCTCGAAACATTGATGATGAGATACAAAATTTTGAAGATATTGAACCAATGATTGAAGATGTTGAAAATATTCAAAGAAATTCAATTGAAGAAATTGAATCACAAGGTATATATATATATATATATATATATATATATATATATATATTGAAAACATGCACGTATAATTGAAATTATACGTATATTTATTAATTTAGTTATTTATTGAATATAGGTAAATTCTTGTTTTCTATATTTAAATTAAATTTATTGCAACGTTATTAAACTAAAATGATTTGTTATTCATATATAAAATGTTGATTGAATCTTTTTATGGACCATAAGAGAAACAAATGGGCTTACATGGACACATGAGAGGTTTTAATTTTTTTCTTCATGGATAATCGAACAATTTTGAATTTGCTTTTTAATAGTAATTATAAATAAAAGTTGAATTAATAATATTTTATGGCCAAGAATTAAATGATAAATAATGTGATGGTGATTAGGAGTCATTTTTTTTACTTTAAAATAAAAATGGTGATTCATTTTTCTTTCCTATTTAGATTATGTAAATTAAATATAAATTTTTATGTAAATGTCAACAGTTTAATCTTAGATATTAATACACATTTTTTTCATTGTTAAAATCGTCATAGATTTATCACTACATCATGATTTATATTTATTTGGAAATAACAAGAAGAAAAAACATGTGATCTTATTAATAGACCAATAATTATCTAACTAACCGAGGCCAAATCTTCAATATTATTTCTAAGTTCATTATTTTGTTCTTATTTTCCTATTTGAGAAGGGTTATGACCTTGAATCCTTATTATCATAGATATTGTACACAATTCGATATACTTAGTTCTAAGTATTGTAAAAATATTTCCACTGCAAAAATACGTTTAAAACCATTTGTGAATCTTACCAATTATATTATAAAATTCCAAAAATGCGAATTAAAAAAATAGTGTATTTAACAAAATAAAGAAAAAAAAACATAGAACAATATAAATGATGAAATAACACAGTTACATATCACTCTACATTTTCATCACCCTGATTATATTCCTCGCCTGGCATGGTAAATTTTTTGTCATTAAAAATATGTTTTGATCTAGGGTCGTGTCTTAGAAATAACCACCAATCCCAATCAAACACATCTGGGTAAAAAAAAACACCCGGTTGCAGTGCTTTGGGAAAACATAAGGCTCCCTAGCTTCATGCCACATATTTATAGAGTTGATATATATGGGCCCACTATCACGATATTCCTTTACATTATTTCGATCAAATTTATTCCACCAATTGCACCTAAAAAAACATATTGGAACGAAGAGAAGCAACTTGAATGATCTCTTATATCATTCTAATGTAACCTAACATCCCTTGCATTAGATTTTGATCATGGTAGATAACATGACTAGATTGATCAAACTCGACTTGCACTCCATGGTCTTGTGTCATGCATCCATTATCGATATCCTTTGTCTCAAAATGATTTCCATATTCCCACATAGATGGGAACAAATTCACCTCTAAAAAAGTGAAAAATCACAGTGTCATTTGTCTAATAACTCAGACATAATTAAAAATATAAAATATATATATAGATGTTATAATTCGAACGTGCAAAAAACCTTTCCCTTAGGGCATGTAATTGGAATATTTCTTTTAAATTATTAGGATAAGGCACACTTCTACCATTCAACCATTTGAATTATTTCCTATAAATGTCCCATTTCCCCCTCTTCTATTCATACAATGCATCCCATAGTTGTGTCACTTTCATATTGTAAAGAATGAATTTGTTAATGGCTTCATTTTTTAGTTCACTAATGAAATCAAACAAATATATATTATATATAGTATAAATGAGATGAAAATATGAATTAATATGAAGTTAAATGTGAATATTTACTTTCTAGTAACTTTAAAAATGATGAGCATGCACTTACTTTTTATTATGTGCCTCTTTCCACTCATTTCGAGAAGCTCCCCTTATTTTTTGTCTTCATCTCTTTCGTTGTCCCAAATCATTGCACCTGGTCTATTTTCAATTTTCTTAATGTAATCACTCACATAATAGAAAGACTCATACGATATATACCCCTCTTCCATAGACCCCACGTGTTTTTCCTTTTGTCGAAAAAAAACTTTCAATTTATTCATATACCACTCTAAGAAGAACATAATGACAAGAAACCCACCCAACTAATTCAACATCATCTATTAGGTCAAATAGAAGATGAACCTACAAGTCCATGAAACTCGTCAATAGTTCCTTCTCAAACATATAAATAATCTTAGATATCTCTTCATGACACCATGGAATGATATCCATATGAATCTCCATTGATGTGATCAAATGTGCAAATGTAGATAATTTAGATATGGCACATTACATTTCTTGGGGGAAGGCAAGGTTCACACATCCATGAATGAGCAAGAGGATAGTGACACTACATATGAAATAGTACATTATACATAAATTAATTATAAAATATACCGTTAAAAAATAATAATAATATCAGGCTTTTGTCATATTACTGTTAGAAGGCTCAAATGGTCATGAAATTTCAACCCCAAAAATGGGCTTCCAAAGTGAAACAACGTCGTAGTGAAGACCCATATAAGTAAGGCACCCTCACTCTCATTATAACTTCCTTTTCCAAAGAAATATCATATTTCTTGAAAATCCATGGGACGTTACTTCTTTCAAAGACCAAGAGGGATTAGCTTATCCTCTAGTTTCTTGTCTTGGCCAATGTTTCTTTTTATTTTTCTCAGAAATAATTTCTCTCCTTACAACCAATGTGTCAGTTTATTTCGATGATATGTGCCTCTATAAAGAAGATGAAACATTTTTAAATATATGCATGGGATATAGTAAGTGGGAAATCTTAAAATGCTACCAATATGGGACCTCATAAAAGACAAATTTCTATTTCATCCCAATGGGAAATTTCTCATCATAAGAGTCGAAAGAATTCTTGATCATCAAACATAGGCTTCCCATTTCAATTGAAAATTTATGCGAATTCCTTCTCTTTCTCTCTTTCATATGCTCTAATCCATTCAATTGTTGTCGTTATTGCATGTCTTTGGGTTCTATCCAGTATACCATTGAAAGCGGATGTTTCTCTTCCATAAGGGTGTTCTTCTAGATGGAATAATTAGGAGCAGTCATATATTTTATTTCATAGGTGGTCATATCAGCTACCCTTAAAAGAAGGTCCACAAAATTTGCATTCATGAAACACTTTTGTTACAAGGCCTATGAAATTATTTTATACAAGCCCACACGCTAGTGGCCATGAAGATCAAAGAAATTGTAGCAAATTAAATTAATATTTGAAACAATATTAGAGTTACGTATATAAACAAATCAATAAAATTTTCATTTATGAGAGAAAACTCCTAAGCCTAGATAATCATATATGGTGTAAGCACATATTCCATACAATGTAACACTCCTCTCTATTAAGATGGGTCTTCATACATCGTACACATGTATCCATTCCCATAATTCATTTAATTCATCCACCATTGTTTGTAAGTATACATCTATATTCTTCACTTGTCTTCCACCAGGAACTATGAGAGCTAACATAAGATTTTTATTATTCAGGGAAAAGCATAGGGGGATATTGTTATTATTCACTATAATAGGTCGAACATAAGTGTTGATTTTTAGGAGGGAATGTGGGTTGACATGGGTTGATATCATCCATGGCTATGCTGAGTCGTAAACTTCGTACTTCACCCTTGAATGTTTCAGGCCATATATCCTATTATTCTTCATGGCCATTGAATACATTGGGATTCAAATAAATCCTTACTCACTTCTGTGTAACGCATGTGTTAAGTCCCTATATTAATAGTGTAGTCCCTTATGATGTTAGTGTAACCCCCCTTATTGTTATTGTTGTACCCCTGTAACCCCCATATTGTTATTATTGTGCCCTTACATTATTATTTTTAGGTTCGCTAGGATTACATTGTGGCCCCTGGACTCCTATATATAGAAAGGAGGTTTTGTCATTTGTATCATCCAAAAATTGTTCATTCATGTAATGTATTGGAGGTTTTCCCCTTGAAGTGGCTTATTTATAAGGCATTGATATCTCTTTTCTCCTATTTTTGGAGTTGGTTTCACAACATTTGGTATCATACGTTTGGATTCTAGGGTTTCGCTGCTCCAAACAGGTCATCATATCATTTTCACTATAAATTTTTTTCTACGAAGGTTCAGAATCTGAAATTTTTAGAGTGTGAAGCTAGAATCCTAAGGAACATTGTTGCAAAATTTTAGAGCTTTGTTCACAATATTGTTGGCAATATGATCTGTGGAATTTATGGCTTTTTTCAGGCTCTTGAATTTAACCTAAATAGGTAACCACGGAATTTTCGCTATAAATATTTTTCTACGAGGTTTCAAAAGCTGAAATTTACACAGAGTGAAGCCAAAATCTTGAATAATATCTTGTAAAAATTTCAGATCTTAGTTCACAATATTTTTGGAGATATGATCTGTGGAGGTTAGGATTTGTTCAGGCTCCCAGATTTCATCTCAAAGAGGTGACCGTGGGAAAAACGTCATAACTCTCTCTCTCAGTGTTAGATTGAGATTATGTAAAAAGTGACCACAAGTACACGGACTGTGGTTTCCTGTCTATAAATTTTAGAGCTGAAGGAGGAAACAGTGACACGTGGCAAGCCATACAAGTTTGCTCTACTGAACTAGTCAATAATTAGGTCATTGTGGGAGACTGGACATAAATTTGTCTTGAAGAATCCAAAGCATTCAAGAATTGTGGCATTAAAAAGAGGATTTAGAGGGCTACCTCGGGGCCTAATTTCAGATATTGAAGATCCGGAATCATAGAGATAATTCACTTTCAATATCGAGCTCCTCAAAAGAAAGAAAAAGGTGTGTATTTGGTTTTTAAAATTGCATAACATTTGTTTGAAAAAGAAATTTGAAGTGATTCCAAGGGCATAATTTAGAATTTTTATCAGTATTGGGTTCTATAATGCCTCCAAAATATAATTCCATACCCATTAAGCCCTCAAAAAACTATACTATGATGCATGAAGAAGAAGAATTGCAGTATGAGATATCAAAACTATGGTACCAAGTGCAACAAATTTCGATCTTACGAAGAGAAACTAAAGATGACATAGATGTTTTAAAAGAAGAAATGGAGGCTAAGTTGGATTTTTTTAAGGATAAAATAATAGCTAATATGGATGATAAATTAGTGGAATATGACATTGAGCATCAACAACAAGTTCTCCAGCTCTCAAAGGATAAGCTAACTTTGGTGCAGAATCTAATGAAACAATAGGAAGATCAACATCACATCGAAAGAAGTTTTGAAGGAGTCACAGAAATAACAACTCAGAAAGTATAATCAATTTCAGAGTATCTCAGCAAGTGGAATAACTTTTTTGTAGAAAATTCCACAGGGAGGATGAGAATTTTATACAGAAGCATCAAGAAATAATCAAGCGTTGAGGACAACACTTTTTTGAAGGAGAGGGGCATGTTAGGTCCCTATATTAATAGTGTAGTCCCTTATTATGTTAGTGTAGTCCCTTATTATGTTAGTGTAGGCCCACTTATTGTTATTGTTGTACCCATGTAACCCCCATATTGTTATTATTGTGCCCTTACATTATTATTGTTAGGTCAGCTAGGATTACATTGTGGCCCCACTAGGATTACTTTGTGGCCCCATGGACTCCTATATATAGAAAGGAGGTTTTGTCATTTGTATCATCCAAGAATTGTTCATTCATATAATGTATTGGAGGTTTCCCCCTCTAATTTGATTATTTCTAAGGCGTTGATATCTCTTTTCTTCTATTTTTGGAGCTGTTTTCACAACATTTGGTATCAGAGCTTTGGATTCTAGGGTTTTGCTACTCCAAACAGGTCATTATGGAATTTTCTCTATAACTTGTTTTCTACAAAGGTTTAGAAGTTGAAATTTTTAGAGTGAGAAGCCAAAGGCCTTAGGAACATCATTGCAAAGATTCAGATCTTGGTTCGCAATATTTTCGGAGATATAATTTGTGGAAGTTAGGTATTTTTCAGGCTCCCGAATTTCATCTCAAACAGGTGATCGTGGGAAAATCTTCATAACTCTTTCTCTGAGAATCAGATTGGAATTCTGTAAAAAGTGGCTACAATTTCACGGATTGTAGTTTCCTCTATATCAATTTCAGAGTCTAAGGAGGAAACGGGGACACGTGTCAAGTCATACAAGTTCGCTTTACTGAACTAGTTCATAATTAGGTCATCGTAGGATATTGAGCATCACTTTGTCTTCAAGAATCAAAATCAGGTCAGACCTATGGCATTCGAAAGATGATTCATAGGGCTACTTCAGAGCCAAATTTTAGTTATTGAGGATCCTAAATGACATAGATAATTCAGTTTCAATATCGATATTCTCAAAAGCAAGAAAAAGGTGTGTATTTGGTTTTTAAAATTGCATAAGGTTTGTTTGAAAAAGAAGTTTGAAGTGATTCCAAGGGCATATTTTAGAATTTTTATCAGTAATGGGTTCTATAATCCCTCCAAAAAAAAATTCCATAACCATTCAGCCCTCAAAAAGATATACTATGATGCATGAAGAGGAATAATTGCAGTATGAGATATCAAAATTACAATACCAAGTGCAACAAATTTCGATCTTACAAAGAGCAACCGAAGATGAAATAGATGGCTTAAAAGAAGAAATGGAGGTTAAGTTGGATGGTTTGAAGGATCAAATAATAACTAATATGGATGATAAATTAGTGGAATATCACATCGAGCATCAACAAAAAATTCTCCAACTCTTAAAGGATAAACTAACTTTGGTGCAGAATCTAATGAAACAACAGGAAGATCAACATCACATCGAAAGAAGTTCTGAAGTAGTCACAAAAACAAGAACTCGACAAGTACGATCAATTTCAGAGTATCTCAGCAAGTGGAAGAACTTTCCTGTAGAAGATTCCACATGGGAGGATGAGAATTTTATACAGAAGCATCAAGAAATAATCAAGCGTTGAAGACAACACTTGTTTGAAGGAGAGGGGCATGTTAAGTCCCTATATTAATAGTGTAGTCCCTTATTATGTTAGTGTATCCCCCCTTATTGTTATTTTTGTACCCCTGTAACCCCCATATTGTTATTATTGTGCCATTACATTATTATTGTTAGGTCGTCTAGGATTACATTGTGGCCACACTAGGATTAAGTTGTGGCCCCATGGACTCCTATATATAGAAAGGAGGTTTTGTCATTTGTATCATCCAAGAATTGTTCATTCATGTAATGTATTGGAGGTTCCCCCCTTGAAGTGGCTTATTTCTAAGGCATTGATATCTCTTTTCTTCTATTTTTGGAGCTAGTTTCACAACAGCATGCCATCCCTACAGTGAGTTTAAATTTATTTAAGCCATTATATTTATCCAATGAGTGAGGTGTTGATGTGTGGATTGGAGTAGAGTTTTGAGGAAATTTTTTTGCATCTTCTGTGGAGATTTTTTGTGACGTTTTTTATTGCGGCGAGCACTACGAATTTGATATTTGATTGTGCTTAGATGCTATATTGTTGCAGTGCTCATGTTGAGTGAATTGGGAGTCCAGTTTGAAAATATATGAAATGAGGCTCACATGGTGGAAGTGAAGGAGTGGAGGCTTCATAATAGATAGTGATTTAGTGAATTCAATAAAATGAAGATAGTTCTCCATCCAATAGGGGTTGGGTAGTCCAATGGAAGTTGGGCAATGATCGTTGATCATGGTCACCTTTAGTGGATGAGAGTCTGTGGATCCGAGAGAGAAATAATTTCCTGTATAAAAGGGTCAACAAACTATGAAGGAAGTTGACTCTTTCGACTTATTGGAGTAAGTTGATCGATGTAATATTTATTTACGAATTAATAAAAGAATTAAGCATTGCACCAAAAACAAGGTGTTTTTTTTCTCGGTGAAGGGTTTTCCACCATAAACACTTGTGTCTATTGTGTTTATTGATTTTATGGTTTCTTGTCTATTTTTATGCTCTAATCTATGCTTTTGTGTTTCAATTCATGCATGTTTAAGGAATTTTAATTTAGAGAAAAAATTTGTAAGTGCTCTCTACTGATACACCCCTCCCCCCCCCCCTCTTAGTAGTGATCTAGTTTCCAACATCATATTGAGACAATCTTTGTCCCAATGTGACGTTGGACCATGGTTGATTTTCATATTGAGACAATCTTTGACACAATGCGACATTGGAACATGGTTGACCATGATTGACCACGATTTATTATATAAAAGATGGTTGACCATGGTTGATCATAATTGACCATAATTTACCATGTTTTACCATAGTTAACCATGATTGACCATGATTGATATTATAAACCCAAGGGAATAACATGAAGCTAAGGTATATAAACCCAAAGATCAATATTATAAACCCTTAAATAAACATGCTTGACCATAGTTGATTTTCAGATAGAGACAATATTTCTCACAATGTGATGTTGGACCTTGGTTGACCATGATTTATTTTATAACACATGGTTGACCATGGTTGACTGATATTGACTATGGTTCACCATGGTCCACCATGGTCAACTATTGTCGAGCATGATAGAGCATGGATAAGCATGACTAAATATGGTTGACTGTGATTGATTTTATAAATATGGATTATCATGGTTGGCCAAGATTGACCATGGTTGACCAAAATTGACTATGGCTAACCATAGTTGACTGTGATTAACCATGGTTGATTTTATAAAACATGGTTGACCATGGTTGAAAATTCTTAACCATGGCTAACTTCGATCGATATTATAAACCCAAGGTAGTAATAAACCCAAGGAATTATAAACCCAATGGAATAATATTAAACCCAAGGGATCAATATTATAAACCCAAGTTATATAAACCCTAAGATAAAATACAATTGACCGTGCTTTATTAACTAATGGTTGATCATGATTGACCAATGGTTGGTCACAGTTGACCATGTTTGATTTTATAAAACATGGTCGATCATGGTTGACCATGATTGATATTATAAACCCAAGGGATTGATATTATAGACCCAAGGGAATAACAAACCCAAGGGATTAAAACCAAAATCCCTAGGGATTATGAAACCAGGGGAATAATACGAAACCTCACAGATTAATATTAAACATAAAAAATTAATACTATGGAGTTGTCTTTAAGTGTGGCTTTTTGGAGTTTGATCTAGTGGATTTCTAGCTGGAATCGTGCAGAGTTTTTTTTGTGGTGAAACCTTGATTTGCATTATTCAAGCTTGTTTTTTAACTACATATATGGATTCGGGACCCTAAAAGACCTCTAGGGAACTTCGATTGTGCAAATTTTACCCATTAAACTTGTGATTTCAATGAATTCATGTTATATTTTAGACAAATTCGATCAGAAAATAAGCCAAAAAACTTTTCAAAATTTTGCACTTAAAGAGAACTCATTAATATTATAAACACAAGGTATAGAAATACTAAGATAATTATTATAAACCCTAAGATAACCATGGTTGACCATGATTGGTCATTTATAAATAATGAATGAATTAATTATTTTTTCTAATAAAAATTTTCAATTAACTTTAATTAATAATTTATTACTATTTATAGTAATCATAAATAATGAACCATGATCAATTGATTAATAATTAATGAAATAATTGGTTACTATTCAATCAATTAATTATAATTAATTAATTAATATTATTATTAATTTTCAATAATAACAATTATTAATTAATTAGTTAGTTAGTTATTTAATTATTATTATTATAAATTAATTAATAATATTATTATGGTTTTCAAGCTTCTGTGGTTATTGATCATTGAAGAAATCTTCGGATTAACCATAGTATCATAAAGCAATGGTCAACGTTTCGAATCCCAACGAGGATCCATTTCCAGGAAAAGATGTGAATGAAGAATGAAAGAAGGAAAAGTTGTGAATGAAGAATGAAGGAAGATCTAAGAGGTCAAGGTTTTAAATAGTGGAAAAACCTTGACCTGTGAAACCTTCTTTCATTCTTCATTCACATCTTGCCATGAGGATGGATTTCCATTGGGATTCGAAACGACGACCATTGTTTTATGATACTGTGGATAATCTAGAGATTTCTTCAATGAATAATATTATTAATTATTTAATTATATTTAATTATAATAATAATTTTTATTTTTATTTATTTATTTATTTTTTTTCTTTTTCTGAATAAGACTAAATCTATTAAGAAAAGATATATGATACAATCAGAGCTTGCAGAGAAGAAATGATATAGTATCAACCTCGATCCCATAGAGCATCTACGACATAAGAAAAAGATAACAAAGAGAGCAGAAAAGAACGAGCTAGACAAAGGAGTCTACCCAGCATGGGCAGAATCTCCCATTCGACATTTTTTCCCTTTCTTTTTACTGACTTTGACCCAACCATTATGATCTGGCTGGACCGGAACCACTTGCAGGCTATTTTGAGCTAAAGGAGGAGTCTCCTTGTCTGAATCAGAAGAAGAAGACTCATGAGAGCGTTTCTGCGAGATCCGAGGTGCAGAAGAATCCTCGGGGCGGGCTAAGGGCGGGTCCTTCCGTTGCTCCAAATTCTCCTCTTCCACTTCAGTATCCTCCTCATCAGAGCTAGAGGACTCCATGTCATCCATAGGGGGTCTATCAGAAGGTTTCCAGCTCTTGGATTTGGATTTGTGATTGAGGTTCTTCTTTTTTTCGAGGAACGTTGCGCATGTGTTCTGGAGATGCCCCATCTGATGGCAATGGCGACACCTGAAGGCTGTGTTCTCATAGTCCAAAGTTTTCGTCCAATGGAAGTCCCCCATTTTAAGGATGATCTGATCTGGCAGCCCTTTGCTAATATCAATTTCCCCGCAAATTCTGCCAAAGGTATATATTCCTTTCTCCCCCCTTGAAGTGTCTGTTGGCAGGAAGCTGCCTAAGGTGTCTCTGATTGCTTGAAAGACAGCAAAATGCCAAAGATGCGCAGGGAGATTTAGAAGCCTGGCCCAGATAGGAAGCTTGGTGATGAAAACAGTAGAGGGGTCGAAGTCTGGGAACCAGGGGGTGAGAAAAATTCCAACTGAACGCCAGAACCAAGGGCCTCCCGTTAAGGCTTTCTGGTAATCTTCATTGAAGGCAAAGACTAAAATAAAGAAGCCTTTCGAACATAAGAATACTTTGCTGTTCTTGGTCCAATTGGAGTGGATCCACTGGTATAGATCGGCAGTACGAGGCCATAGTCCATTAAATCTGCAAATGATGGTTGTTTCTGCAAATGTCTGGTATTGATTATGGAGAGATGGATGAGTGATTTCAATGGTAGGGGTTTCCTCCATTTTTCCCACCAAGAAAGGTTTGGGAGCCTCAGCTGGTTGGGCAGACTTCTTGGCAGGTTGAGCATGAACTGCATCTTTATAGGAAAAACCTTTGGAGGTGGAGGGTTGCCCCACAGCACCTCCCCTTAGCCGAAGTGATAGGATCACTGTGGCATTTCTTTCAATCTTGTAAAAGGAAAGAGGCAGATTGTTGTCAAGCTGCTTACCTGCAAAGAGGAGCCGCAGAAGGGAGGAAGGGATTCCCAGCCTTTGTTCGAGGATCTTTGAGAGATGGCGCACTGTAGAAGAGGGCTGGACCCCAAGGAGCAGGGTTTTTCCCGTCAGAAGAATTATTTGAATCTGAAAAGTCGTTTGCTGAGGATGAGAACGATCCCGGCTGCCACAGTGAGAAATCGAAGTTGGTTCAGTGGGTTCACTGGGGTTCAGAGCTAGCTCCAGATCCCAGCGAAACTACTTCTGCATGTGGAAGCACAGTGCAGAAATAGCCATGGGTATAAATCTGCGGGCAAAGTCATGGAAAAAAATGAGCCGGCAGCCAAAAAAAGTGAAGGCCCGACCGCATCTTCGTGCCGCCTCGCAGATAGTCGGCCATGGAGCTATGGCTGCCGTATCTGTCACATGTTGTAAAGCGCACCATTCCTGCAATGGCACATAGTCATCGAATAATGGACAGCGTCTCGCATAGGTCGATCCCCCGGTAGGTCTGCAGGGGGCCCCGAGAAAATACTCCCGCGGGAAATCGTCCCCAAGCTCTAGATACCAACTCATTCTTTACATGGCTGCGTATGAGAAAAAAACCATTCCTTCTCCCCGCAGAAGCTTCCCTGCATTCGAATCCATGGCAGCAGCACCAGGTCGGCGCGATCCAGTTAGCGGCGGCAACGTTTGGGTATTGAAACCCTAGGGCAAGGAAAAGTTCGCTAGCGCTCTCCATTCTCCCATATTTACCAGACCTCTGAACTGAAATATATGTTTCAACAATTCTCTTTGTTAATAATAGTTGTCCATTACATAATTAATTATAATAATTAATTATATGTAATTAAATAATTAATCGAATTATTTAATTATGATTCTTTTTTATTATTGATTTTTTATAATGAAGTAACCAAAAAATTAATTATCAAATTTATTTTAATTTTTAATTATAATAACTAGGTCTTAGAGCAGGGTTCTTATAAATATTTGGGCATTGACTTCCCCCATCAACTCAACTGGAATTATAGCATCAAGAAAAGGATTATTGGAGGGTGGAAAGCTTGTTATGAGCTTGAAAACAATTGTAAGTCAGACTATCTTTACATTTGGAGTAAAAAGAGGTTCCTCTTTGAGACCCTCGTCACCCCTCTTGTCTTATATGGATGTGAAGTTTGGGGATGCAGTATATCGAGAGAGTCTTGGAGAAATATTGAGATGATTCAAAATCAATTCATAACCTACAACCTTAATATCAAGGGAAATACTCCCTATCATATCCTCTTGATCGAATCTGGTTTGTCCCCCATTGACAATACAACTATGTTTAGATATCTGATGTGTAAGAAGAAGCTTTACAACATGGAATAAAAAAGGCTCCCAAAAACTGCTTCTAACTATAGTCAAAACCCCCACCTTTGCCTCAAGCGCGAGTGGCATAAGGATGCCTAGTCTTGGCTCAACCATTGGGAAATTATGCACGAGCTCAGTATGGGAAGCAAAGATAATGTCAAAAATACTATTACCTCCAAGTTTAAAGACAAGCTATGGGAGGATCAAGAGATGAAGGGTAAAAGGAAGCCAATATTCTATAAGGAGGTAATCAACCCCACCCTTGAGAATCAAAATTATCTCTTTGTGATGTCCAACACTGAGAAAAAAATAAACATCACTAGGATAAGAACTAATTCCCAAGAGGTTCGGAGTGAGACCATGCGGTGGTCTATTCCCAAGACTCCTTGGAACGATAGAATATGTCAAGTTTGTGATTCTAACCAGGTGGAAGTTGAAAAACACTTATTTTTAGACTGCTCGAATCTTACTCACATCCACTCTCAATTCCCTAACATATGCCACTCTTCCAATCTTATTGACCTATTAAGCCAACCCACCTATAGCGATCTTGCAGCGCCTATTTCCCTTCTCTTTGATCATAGGAACAAGATTTAGAAGAATCAAACTTAGATTCTTTCTCTTCTCTTAAGGTCTGATAAAGCGCATTGGTCTTAGCAGACAATAACCATCATTATCATCATCAATTAATAATTAACTATTTAATTAATTCATTTTTCAAATTATCATTATTATTTTTAATTAATAAATACCAATTAATTTATTTATTAATTAAATTAATTAATTAATTATTAAATCAGATTTATAAATTATGATCTTCGTAATTTTTTTAATCAATTTATTCATTATTATTATTATTAATTAAATAATTATTTGATTGATTTGTTTATTTTAATTAATTTATTAATTAATTACCATTAATGATAACATTTATTAAAAAATTCAACTCAATTATTTTAATTAATTATATTTTTAATAATGATTATAATTATTTCTAATTACAATAATTATGATTGTAATACAATAATGATTACTTTTATTTATAAAAATAATAATTAATTTCAACTATTAAAAGAAAAATAATTATAATTATAATAGAATCTGAAATGTAACCCTTTTTTTGTTTATCCAATTTTCTTCCATTATCACCTATGTCCTAGGAGTTTGGCATAGGGGCATACCATGGAACATAAACATTGTTTCTCAACAGGCCCGGAATCGTAACTTGTCATCCTCAACGTTAGGTTCTTTTCGAATGGCATGATTATCGTGAAGGGAGGCTCGATTCATTAGTCGTCTTGCCTGCACATCACCAGGTTTATAACGCATACCCCTGCTCTTTACAGGTTTTGGGCCTTTGGTCGTATAGCTCGATTCCGGCTGAGCTATAAAAATTCCAGTTGCAGGCTGCCAAAGTTGCCAATTAAGAGCAACATATTTAGTATTATACACCGACTATGCCCTAAGGATTTTGTGTGTGTGTGTGTTTTTTAAATATAACATTATGGAAATTGGTCTTCCTGTATAGCAGGTTCCTCAACATTATAGAACGAGGGTTACAATTCTCCTCTAGACATTTTCTTTCAAATGATTAAGTCTGAAATTATATACTACTTGTAATTTCTTCCGTTCATGTGGTTGGGGTTTGTAAATGGGGTTCTTGTTACCCTCTCCACAATGTTTATGCCATATCTCAAAAATCAATCATTGTAGATCCTATATATTTTTTATTTAACTATATGTTGCTTTGGCGTAACTATATGGGCATTACCATGGTTATATATTCTAGTACAAGAACAGGTTTAATCATATATGGTTCTTTACTTTTCATGGTTAGTATATGTCTCGGTTAGTATTCGCAGTTGTGATATATCAGATGTTTGTTATAATATATATATATATATATATATATTTTTCAGATATTTCTTACAACATATTTTTATTGAACGATTTCATAATACTTTACACGATATATAATAACTATGCTTTATAGCTTTACCTATTCTATAAATATTAGAGACATAATTATGAAATTATTTCACATCATTTATTTAAGAGTACATCCTTTATTTTTCTTTATTCTTCTTAATAGATTCTAATTTTTAATATATATTTATACTTATAAATTTTCTTTGACAACTATTAACACTTCTTTTGATATTATAATTATTGTATTTGTTTATTTATTTAAAATTAAAAAATAATAAATTATTTATTTTACATTTATGATTAAATTATATATTATAATTAAATATAAATTTAATTACCAATATTCAATAAAAAAATTAAATCTAAAATAATAAATAATAAAGATTAAGAGAGAATATGTGAATAACACAACCCTATCAAGACACCGAAAAAATCTACATATGCTATTAGTTACACGAGTTTCCGAGGATAGTCTTGTATCACAAGAGTAGAACTTAATATAAAATTGTTAAGAACTTAAGATATTTACCGATTATAGCAATTTCAAGGATGCATTCTCATGATAATGATATTGAAAAGAAGTGCATTTAAAATTAAATAAAAAATAAATTATTTATTTTAAATTATATATCATAATTAAATGTAAATTTTAATTACCAATAATCACACAAAAAAAAATTAAATCTAAAATAATAAATATTAAGAGAGAATATGTGAATAACACAACACTCAAGGAATAATATCAAAAATGAAAAAGAAATCCATCAAGACACCAAAAAAATCCACAGATGCTATTGGTTAGTACAACTTATTGTAAAGCTGTTAAGAACTTAAGACGTTTACCAATTATAACAATTTCAAGGATGCATTCTCATGACCATGATATTGAAAAAAATTTCACTAATATATATGCACATTATAATTATAAATTAATGTTTGTGGTGGTAGCATAATGAAAAATAAAATAAAAAACATGTT
This sequence comes from Pinus albicaulis, assembly GCA_034641835.2. Classification (NCBI taxonomy): domain Eukaryota; kingdom Viridiplantae; phylum Streptophyta; class Pinopsida; order Pinales; family Pinaceae; genus Pinus; species Pinus albicaulis. Next base: position 140,936,139 of record CM076575.1, read on the forward strand.
GGCAAGTTTTTTAATTAAAAGTTCAACTACCGAACATGTCTCATCACCAAAACCAGTTAAAAAAAAAAAAAAACCATTATGAAATTAATACTCAACCTTGGTCCACCTCCTCGTCAGTGTTTCCTCTCTTTCCTCTCTTAGAATGTAACACATAGCTACATAACTCGCATCTTAAATAATAACTATAACACTTACCTTCTTATTCACTTACATTTACCCCATTAAAAAAAAAAAAAAAATTCAGAATACTTACTTGGAAAATACACAATCTGAATTTACAAATACATTACATTCAATACTTATCTACTTGCAATTATTAACAAATAATCAGAATACATTAATCTATTGTTCTCATTCACATACTATTAATCATTTCTTTGATTATTCTAAATGCGATTAGCTATGGTTAGGATCGCCACAACGAAACTGACATGTCAGAACATGCATTAAACCTCTGGGTACATCATTGGACTAACCATGCATTTTCTAGCTAGCATATTCAATCAAATTATCCCAAGGATTATAGCATGTACCTGCAAATTACATTTGATTGTTAATATTATTGTTTTATAATACAATGGTCCGGTCTAGTTAATTACTTTAGTCATTAAAGCCATGCCTCAAGTGGCGCTCTAGACTCCATCTGTCTGGGTTTATTGGCGCCCTTTCCACCATTAGTTTGGTTTCCCTCGTGATCAACGAAGCTCCTAGCAGATGAGGTGGGTTAGGGTAACTACCCACCCCCACCTCTCGCCCATGTTCCATTGTTGTGTTACGCCGATGCGGAGAGCTCAGCTCTGCAATTGCAAGTTTGCTGGCCATGACGTTGCCGTGAGAGCTCTACTAACCTCATGAATCCATGAGTTACTGATTTTTATCTTGCTGTTCTCCTGTCATCGTTGATGGACGGATCTGCATTTAAACGGTGTAACCCCTTTAGTGCCATTGGATTGGCTCCGCAGGTCGAACCGCAACAGTGCAAGTTCTTTCATCTTCTATTTCAGTTGTTAGCTTGTCGCTTGTTAATGTGACTCCATGGCTTAAATAGGCCACCGTTATCTCCAACAGACTTCTACATACATGGCTCTATGGTAAGATTTTCTTACCAGTTTTTCTCCTAGTAATTTGCATAGAAATTATGAACATGGGTATTCTGGTTGATTTAACTCCTTGGGTTTTTTGTGAATTTCTGTTTGATTTAATTCTTTGGGTCTTCATATTTCTAACCCTGCGTTAATTGTTTTTGTTTGGTAACTAGCTAGGTACCATCCAGTGTTCTTGGGCATTCCGGCATGAAGACCCGAAGATGGCTCGATTTCTCATTGTTGACAGTAAGAGCCATTCAACGTTCTCCCCGGTTCTCCGCCCAAAATATTTCACACTATAGCATTTGGCCTTCCTCCGCTTATCTTGCAGGCGAGGCTTTCCTAGCTATCGAGTGTTTGAGACCCAATTGAATGCTTAGTTTTAATTTGGGATATTTAGTTTGACTGTATTCACTTTTTGGGCTCGGCCCTTTTTCAATATATGTCAATTGGAATTATTCTCGGTTCTGCAGAACTGTTTTTTATGAAGGATTTTAGTTCCAAGGCTACACCTCTATTTCCCAAATTTTTAAATGTACTTATGATAGTTTTTCAGTGACGCTAATTGTGACCACAGTCAATTTTATGATATTCTGGGTTTATCAGTATTTTGGCTGGTTTTGCTGTATAATTTTATTTTAACTCCAATGTTAATATCGATGATGTGCTGCAATGTTTCCTATGGAAAGTGTTATTTTGTTCTGTGGACAAGGACTGTTAATTCCATTTTTCGAAGTCTAATAATTTATTTTTTTCACAGTTTTGTTTAACATTATCATTTTTCTCCATTTGAAACATTCTAGTTTAGTCAATGTATATTAATACTTCACTTCTTACTTGTTGTGCCCTTCCATTGTTCCGGTAGAGGTTTCATTGGGACCGGAACCGGGACACTGTTACTCGGTTCTGGATCTAATCCCACATCAGGCCGGTTCTCCCATACCTGGTGTGCTAACTCCTCTACTTGGAAGTAATAACCAACTTTCTACAATATCTGGCTTTTCACATTATTTCATTTACAATAGTTTGTATTTCTCAATTTTACTAAGGTAGCTTGTATTCAACATTGTACACTTCTGTAATATGTGTCTTGTTCACATATTTCTGACAGTAGTATATAATTTACATATTCAATACTGTAATATGTACATTTTCCAGATTCGCTACAACCACATTTATTCTACAATTCATACTAGTAACATGTATTTGTTACATATTCAACACAGTCATTTGTATTCTACATTGTTTTCATAGATAATAGGGAATTTAAGGGAAAGAAAGCTTTTGCTTCATCTTTTAGTATTTATTTCTTACTCCACAGAGAGTAAAAATAGTATTTAGTTCCTAACTATAACTTCCCTTTCCTATGTAAATATATCTTGCATTCTCAACTATTTCCTAGAATGAATTGCATGGTGAATTTACTATTCTTTTTCTAGTACATAGAGATTTAGATATACATATATTCACATTTATTTTTTGTGCTATAAAATATGCAACACCAAATGCAAAACATTAAAACAGTAAACTTAAGTGCATTTGTACCTACTTCAGAGTACAGGTTTTTCCTCTACATAGAGATTTGGATATACATGCAAAACATTTGTTCTTGTTCCAGTACATAGAGATTTAAATATACATATATTCACATTTCTTTGTTGTTCTATAAAATCTGCAACACTAAATGCAAAACATTAAAATAGTAAACTTAAGTGCATTTGTACCTACTTCAGAGTACAGGTTTTTCCTCTGTAACTGTCAGTCCACCCAACCTTGAGCGAGGTGATTACGTCTTCTAATGCCCCTTGCTCCTTAGCATGTCATAAGTAATTTTATGAGACAAGAAGTCTGACCTCATGATTGGAAAATCCAGTCTTTCCTCTCTAGGGTGAATTCTTGAGTTCCACTGGTACTCCCACCAGCTCTGGACAACTCAGAACAAGAATCCACTTCTTAACCCCCTACCTCTTCTGCACAGAACCCCATTCCCTCCTAGGAATTTTCCTTAAATCCTTTTTGGGAAGGTAACTGTCAGAACTCTCTCAACCTCTTCTTGGGTTTCTTGGAATATTTTACCACACAGTTACTTTCACCTTTTACTCAAGCAAGATTATCATTTAATTAAATATTTTAAATAAAAGTCACGTATTAATGTCATTAACGAAAGCCTCCTTCGTTATCCATTCCTGAATGTGTCATAACAACTCATGTAACAATAATTAAAAAGTAGAAGAATAAAATAGGAGGTTACATCTTCCCCCGCTGAGAGAAACACCGTCCTCAGTGTTACTCATTTTCTGAGAACATCTCCGAACAAGCCTCATATATAACTTTTTCGTCTTCCCAAGTAGCCCCCTCCGAGACAAAATGCTTCCACTGCACTTTAACTTGGGGGATGAATCGCTTTTGGAGTGTTATTTCTCTCTGATCTAGGATATTTTGTGGTTCTACCGGGAACTCGCCTTTTGGTTCTACCTACAAGCAACAAGATTTTGAACTAGTTCAAATCAAGAAGTTATGACGCAACAAAACTGAAATCGGACCCTTCTAAGGAGAGATGGTCTACTGTAGACGTGGTCCTGTCAGCTTCTTCCTAGTCAACCCCGTTGTTTGAATCCACGCAACCTATTTTCTTTTTAATTTATTTATCAATTTCAAAGAAATTGACAAATAAAGTTATTCAAAACTTTCGAAGGTTATATTATACTTCTCGCTTGTATATCATCTCTGAACCTTTATAATCAAGGTTTAACCCTTGGCGCTTTATATAAACCCAACGCACTGTTTTGAATAAATAACTGTGTAATAAACCTTGGCTCCGGGCCCCACCTCTATGACCAATAGACCAATCAAACGCATGCACCGTACCTCACTTATCGTTCGCGCACCTCGTTTATCGTTCGCGCATCTACAGCAAGTGACCACCGTCCAATGGCCCTTTCCCAGATCAATGGCTCTCGGAAATATCGCTCAAAATCTTGGTACGAATGTTAACGTGCGATGGCACGGTTTAAACGGTGGTTTTCCGGGGGTCCACTTTGCCACGCGTTAACAGGTCTATGGAATTGCTCCACAACCAGAAAATACCGCTTATACACCAAAAGCGGTGCGATAGGGGAAATCCACCTTGCAAATCCACTCGCGGTTTCGGTACAGTGATTAACTACGGTTCACACTGGTTGCACTATCCTTCTCGTTCATTTACTCATGTCTAAACCTCGGGTCCGGTTTCGAAAGCAACAACTCTATCTCTTTATAAAGCAGGAATTCTACCAATTAAACAGTGTTCACGACCACAATTCCTCTACACAGACTTCGCCTGCGGGTAGTATTAATTCAACAGGGTTTGTTCGAATAAATTAAAGAGAAACAACAGATAGAGGGATGCGGATTCGATACAATGGTTCGACTCAGTAATTATATATATACACAGAATTCAATTGCTTCACAATTAAACAATCTCTTCACAATTAACAGTTCAAGGAAATACAATGGCCAATGAGTGCATAAATTATTTAACTGGAACCAATTGTTAACATAGAGACTTTATTTCAGAAGCTCCCCTCCTTTTCTGCCCCTCCAATACATCCGAGGGATTACATTTATATACATAAACATATGATTCTTCGGTTCCTCTGCAAGGACCGTTTTTGAAATCAAAGGTCTAATTACAACTTATTCCAATAACTGAACTGACAGCTGGATCGAACCCAACTGTTCGACTTCTACAATTCTAACTAATCTAAAGAATACAGTCAGCTGAGGTATTGACACCTAGCTGTTACAATTCAAGTGATCTCGAACCCTCCTAGCCACAACATGTGGACAAAACCTCCTACATCGTTGACTAGTGTCTAATGCCCCTGCATCAGACTCACGAGGGAAATTTTCTTCATGGGCTCCTGTCCATGAGCTCTTCCACTGATCTACCTATCTTCTGCAACATCCCTTCAGTCATCCAAGTGGCATCTTCCTCTGGCTTGTCCTTCCATTTGATCAAGTACTGAAAGTACTCTTGTCCTCTGGTCCTTCTGAATGGTCTTTTATCCAATATCTTCTCTGGTTGCAATGGTTGTGCTAGAGGTAGCTGTTCTTTCCACTCAATCTGTCCCTTGTCTGCTGGTATTTCTTCTACACCATCCTCTTCATACTTGTACAAATCTGCAACATTAAAAATGGGAGATATTCCAACATCAGGAGGTAATTTTCCTAAGTATCTTGCATGGTCCAGTATTTTTGAACTTCAATTTTTTGTACTGCTTCTTTGGGAATCTCTCCTTTCTCAAGTGTGCCAAAACCAAATATCCTACTTCAAAGTGAACTTCTTTTTTGCTCAAGTCTTCTATGCTTTTGTATTTGATGCTGCTGCCTTGTAGTTGTTGTTTCACTTGTTCATGTATGGCCTGGATCTCTGAAGCAAATTCCTCACCATCTGCACTCCTTATCTTTTCCCTTCCTAGATTTCTTAACTCTGATATTCCTCTGGGGTGCATCCCATAAACAATATGAAATGGACTCTACCCTGTGCTCCTGTTTGGTGAGTCATTATATGCATATTCTCCCTGAGGCAAAATATGATCTCACTGCTTGGGATGTTCTCCTGCAAGACTCCTTAACCAATTTCCCAGACTCCTATTCACTACCTCAGTTTTTCCATCAGTCTGGGGATGATAAGCTGAGTTGAGACTCATTTTGGTACCAAGTTTCTTCTACAGTGTCCTCCAAAAATGACCCACAAATCTGGTATCTATGTTTGAAACAATACTCATGGGCAACCCATGCAATCTAACAACTTCTTTGAAGAACAAGTTAGCAACATAGGTGGCATCACTAGTTTTATAGCATGAAATAAAATGTGCCATTTTGGAGAATCTATCCACCACAATAAAGACTGCATCATTCCCTCTCTGAGTCTTGGGTAATCCTAGAACAAAATCCATACTCACCATGTCCCAAGGCCTGTCTGGAATAGGCAAGGGAGTGTAAAATCCTGCATTCTGGCTCCTTCCTTTAGCATACTGACAGATTTTGCAATTCTTCACAAACTTGTCCACTTCTGCTCTCATCTTGGGCTAGTAATAGAAATGACTCAGCTGCTCATAGGTCTTATCAGTACCAAAGTGTCCAGCAAGTCCACCACTATGCTTCTCTTTGATCAAATTTTCTCTCATGGAACATCTTGGTACACACAATTGGCTTCTTCTGAATAACAAGTCTTCCTACCGGAAATAATCCAGCCACTGGATTCTATCTGTTAAAACAGGGTTACTACATGCCTCAAATGCTTCCTTAAAATCTGGATCTGTTTTATACAATTCTTTTAGAAAATCAAATCCTACAACTTCAAAATTTGTTTCTTGAACAAGCATGTGCCTCCTACTCAAAGCATCAGCTACGTTATTGGCTTGACCACTTATATGTTTCAAAAAAAAATTAAAACCTTGGAGACACTCAACCCATTTAGCATGCTTATGTTTCAACTTGGGCTGCTGTACAATATACTGCAAAGCATGATTGTTAGAATACAATACAAATTCCCTGGAAATCAAGTAATGTCTCCATTTCTTCAGTGCCTGAACAATTGCATAGAATTCCTTCTCATAAGAGGAATACCTTATTTTGGTGTCATTTAGCTTTTCACTGAAATATGCCACAGGCCT